>VXBO01000766.1:221922-252446 GCA_013400135.1 Rhinoptilus africanus | reverse complement strand
CAGTGCTCCAGGGGGGGTCTCAGGAGAGCGGAGCAGAGGGGGAGAATCCACCCCTTGCCCTGCTGGCCACGCTGCTCTTGATGCAGCCCAGGATACCGCTGGCTTTCTGGGCTGCAAGTGCACTCTGACGGCTCATGTTGAAACGCAGAATAAAAGGAGTCAGGCAGGAAACAGGCTGCAGAAGCTGCCTCTGTGCAAGTAGTTCAACAAGAGAAAAAAAGCTAGAAGAGGAAGGGAAAGAGGGGCTGGTCCTTGGTGGGCCTGCTGGGTCCCCAGGCTGGCTCTTTCCCCCAAAGGACATCAGTAATAGCCATGTTTCCTCCTCTGGGTCAGGGAGATGGGCGAGTGAAGCTGTCCACCGCAGGCATTCCTGCTGGTGACAGTGAGCCCTGGTACAGTGGAGCAGGTTCACGCTTGCTCTGTCTTCTTATGGCCACCAGCAAGCCCAGCCAGCCCCAGCGCGGCTGAAACAGCCCTGCTGTCACCCGCCGTGAGCCCGTCCTCACTCCCTGCCTGCCACAGCAGGACACAGGCTCTGGAAACAGCCAAAACCCAGCTTTTTTTCCAAGAGCACTTTATGGGGAGCAGCTCCCAGGCTTGCATGTGGGCTGCAGCCCGGGGTCGTCCCCATGTCACCCGGCATCACCCCACGCTCCCTCCATGCTGGCATCTCTGGCTCCACTGCTCCGGTCTCTCTTGGCTCCCGCGCGTGCCGGCTTGGTGCCGGGAACGGGATAAAACACGGCGCAGAGAAACCCAGCCAGCCAGAAAAGGCAATCATGCCTGCAGCGTAAGGAATTAATCAAGATCTGTGCTGATAAAGCAACTGGCAGCGCCGCCGGGGAGGGGGTGAGCTTGGGTTCGGGGAGGCGATGAGTGGCAGCAGGGGGTGAGCTGACGGCTCCTCTGCTGCCGAGCTGGCCTCGGGCATCCCCCTCCCCTTCCCTACCGGCATCCGCACGGAGATCCTTGTGTTCCTACAGCCGTCCATCCATTGCGTTCACAAAGCACCCTGCGGCCGCACTGCAGGGATGGGATTCTGTGAACCAGGCACCTCTGCAGGCTTGGGATGCCCCAGCGCCCGACGGGCAGGTGAAATGTGGGCTATGGAAAGCCACAGAGTAATTGCCCCAACTCCCAGAGCCCCGGAGCAGAGCTGGCTGCCTGCCTTGGGAGCTACGTCTCTATAGACACCGGAAATTAATTCACCGGTCTCGTTAAGCTGATTGTCAGCCACCGGGTTTGAGGTGCTTGCAGAGGGATTCGCCCAGGACTGGCTTAGAAACGTGCCTGTGGCTGGACCCGAAGGAAGGCGCAGAGCGAGGGGTCCTGCGGTGTCACCCTGTCACCAGCCCGGCTCCCGGCAGCACTTCACAGCATGTTTGGGACAATATTCCCCGCAAAATTTTTAATTCCCGCTGCGCTATTGCCAACTATCTTCTCCCGGAACGTTTCCCCCTCCTTCCCAAAAGAAGAAAAAAGAAGTCGAAAAGCGCGTATAGATTTTTTTATCTGGAGCCGGAGGGCGCTGGGAGCGCGGCGGGGAGGGCGGGCTGCCGGCAGGCCCCCGGAGCCACGGCCGGGCGCGGGGCTTGCCAGCACCCACCGCCCACCAGATCGCCCAGTCCCCCGGCCCATATCAGTCAACTACTTGGCTGAAGGAGAGGCGCCCATTCAAAGCCAGTTTACGGCAGAGCCTTTATTTTCATTTTAAAAGCATCTGGAAATTAAAAATCCCCTTTGGCGCTCGTCCACTTTGGAGCGAGAGCCAGGCCTGTCGCCTGGCCAAGCAGCCCCTCTCTAGCTGTGCTGGGTGGATCCAGCGCTGGGACGTTTTCCTAACGCGAGCAGACACAGGCTGCTGGCTTCCTTCCAGCAGCTCCACAAACTTCCCACGCCGAGCGTCCGTTTGGTCCCCGCACCGTACGTGTGACACCGTGTCCATGTCACTCGGAGCCGCTCGGGGTGTGCCATGGCCAGCCCTGTGCCAAGGACGTCTGTCGCACGGTGCTTTGGCCGGGATAAGGAGCAATAGGCTGGTTGGTGGAGGTAGCACTCGCCCCAGGTGAACGGCACCAACGCAAAATGTGGGTTATTGATTTCCATTTTGGGGTGGCTGCAGGTCTGACAGGTGTTGGTCACCCCCGAGAGCCCGTCCCCATGGGGGGGTCACATCGCCGCCGCCTCCTCAGCAGCAGGGCAGGAGGTGACCCTGCCCAGGGCTGGCTGAACCCGGTGGGACAGGCGTGAGGAGTTTATAGCAGAGCCCGCAAAAGTTCTCCAGGAGCAGAGTTTTCCTTCCAGATCTGGAACATTTCATTAAACTCCTTCCTCAGCAGGCTGGTAAACCCCAGCTGGGTCATCCCTGGGGTGAAGGTGTGTGTTGGAAAAAGCTAAAAAAAAATAAAATAAGTAAATAGATGGCTGTGTGCAGTTACAGCTGTGTAGCCCTCTTCTTCATCCTGCAGGAAAGGTACAGGCAGTGGAAGTGTCCATCCCGCCGGGGCAGCTGGCTGCTCTGGGTGCTCAGCCCCACGCATCCCTGCACCGTGTCTCTGCAGCGGGGAAGCAGGTTGCTCTGAAACCAGGCAGAGGACCGAGCAATACTGGTGGTGTATCCGCTCTGTGCTACAGAAGGAAAATGGAGAAGCCCCTGCCCAGCAGCTTGGGATGGCCTCTGTGGAGATCTGAACTGCTGAGGGCATCAGCTGCAGCCCAGGACAACGTCCTTTATGCGAAAAAGCGGGTGAGATGAGCAAACATAGGTTCAGCTGGAGGAAGAGTTGAGGAACTCCAGAGGCAGCTTTTGCCTTCGTCCCGCCGCGTGCCCAGGGCTGCCCTCCTCCCCCTGGGGCACACCACGACCTGGGGTGGCCGCAGCAGTGCTCTGTGACCCTCTGCCAGCATCTGCACCCGCAGGAAACGCGGGCTATTGCTTGTGAGTGTCACCCATGTCTTCTCTCTGGAGGGGAAGGCAATACTCTGTCAGGCCGGGGAGAGGGGATGGAACGGACACGGATCCATCACCCCTCAGCCTGCCATTCCCGACCCGCCCCATCCCACCAGCACAGGCACATCCCTGCTCCAGCACGCCAGGAGCCGCAGCGGATGGGCTTCTCTTCTCCCTCCCAACGTCCCGCTCGTAGCGAGAGCTGGTCCTTACCAAGAAAGACCAATTCCAGCCCTCGCGCAGGCCGGTGAGGGCCAGGCACCAGGAGACACGAGCAGAGACTCTTCTCTAATCTTAGCTAAGCCCTTGCAAAGCCCTGCTGCACAAACACAAACTGGACTTTGTCAGAGGCTCGTAAAACTGAAACACCCGTGGTCGGCTCCTTATGGCAGTGGCAACGCGCCCGTCTTTAGCACAAAGCCTATCTTCCCCCACTGCAGTTCAAGTCCCTGTTTCAAAGTATGGAAGCATCAGATCTTTCCAAAGCAAGGATTTCCTGAATTATTCGAACACTGAAAAAACAATGTATTCTTCTCTGCCCTGGCTCTTGCAGGCAGTTGAAGCACTTGGCTGAAATTTTCTCCAAAAAAAAAAAAAAGAGAAAAAGCCAGAGTCATGACGTAAGAACAGGATCTTGCACTTAGAAGGGACAAGCCACCTCCAGAGCAGGCTGTGCTACCAACTCTGCCTCTAATAATATCTGCCAACTTTGTGAGCGTTGTACATTGTTTAAAGAACCTAATCGAGTTACATATTCCTTTTGAAGCCAGACAACTTTGATTTAACAATGGCTTCAGAGCTTTGAAAACCCGAGTCTTTTCTAGTTTGTCTTCCATGATGGTTCCTTACCTGTCTCCCATCATTGAATAAATCATTATAAACATAAACCAGATGCCTGATGCTAACAATAACTTTAGAGAGGCTGCTTCCCCTAAGATGTATGGGAAATGACTAACACACTTTTAGCCTCCAGACTTAATTTAAAGCATTCTGAAATTGTGCACTGGTGAGATGAAGGCTGCCAGAGACGACAGCTTTTACATTAAAAATAATCTCTGTCTTTAGCAGCAACAGAGTCAAGGTTGTCCTCCTGCACCCCCAGTGTCTCACCCCATGGGTGCTCTGCGAGCCCTGGGTTGCACTTATATGAATTCATGACTTGGAAAAGGAAGACCTTGCACCACCTTAGGGAAAATTAGGAGTCTGTGTCTGAATGCTTGGGCACAGTGGCTTAGGCAACTTGGGGTGAGCACGCAGCAGCCCAGCATAGCTCCTCGCAGCAAAGTCGGCATTGTTTTTGGCCGAGATGCGACAAGGGACAGTGCTGAGCCTCCAGACACCATGGCTCTCTCCGGCAGGAACAGCAAGCGGTTGAGTTGACCTCAGCCACTGTGTCGCCAACGGAGATAAAAGCGCTTCGAAACCTGGAACTCGCCTTGCCTGAAGACATATCACCAACGTGTGGAGCGGCTCAGGGGGATGTGCCGGTGGAAGAGGGAGCATTCCTGACCCGGAGACCTCAGCCTGCGGAAAGCCTGGAGCTAACAGCTGCTCCAGAGCCGCTCTGTAGGGAATATACTGCTTAACAGAGGAACACGCTTAAATGCATTACTAGTACAGCTCAATTAGCATCTGGAGATCGAGCTCTGGCAAAGAAACAAAGTTTTGAAAGCTCCATTCAGTATTTGTCCACTTTCCTATGCCTGCACACACTGAGCCTATAATTGGGTTAATCTTGCCATTTTATTGGCATTTTTTTGTCATCCTTATTTACAAGATTTGCTGTCTTATCCATTTGAAGTACTAACCAAAAAGTGGATAGAAGAAGGAAGGATGGGAGGAAATCTTGGGATCTGCCAAAGTTAGAGAAATTTATGTTAGGTAAACTCTTCCACACAGACGTGCTTTGCCCTGTGCCACCAGCACGGCGTGGCACAGCGGGAAGCTCAGTGAAGAATGTCCTGACACAGAATGAAATAAAAAGGATCATCACTAAAATATACCAATGGGGAGGCTCACGGAGAGGTCAGGGGGGAAAGCTGGGGAGGGACTTTTTAGGGTGTCGGGTAATGGCAGGACTAAGGGGAATGGATTAAAACTAGAGCTGGGTCGATTCAGAATGGACGTTGGGAAGAAGTTCTTCCCCATGAGGGTGGTGAGACACTGGAAGAGGTTGCCCAGAGAGGGGGTGGGAGCCCCATCCCTGGGAGTTTTTAAGGATGGGGCTGGATGGGGCTCTGAGCAACCTGGTCTAGTGGGCGGTGTCCCTGCCCAGGGCAGGGGGTTGGAGCTAGATGATTTTTAAGGTCCCTTCCACCCCTGACACTTCTATGATTCTGTGATTTCTCCTGCCTGAACTTCATGGCAGTACCTCTGTGTCGTTAAAAGACCTTTGTGTGACGGCCTCCCAAGCAATCTGGTCACACGTAAGCCTGGCATTGTGTTTGAAGCCACGGCAAAGATGCCATGTGAAAAATAAAACCACACCAGGACAATCAGGAGGAGATTTGCCAGGAGCTCGCCCTTCGTGTGAAGCTTGTGTTACCTTGGCATCACAGCCTGGCTTTTCCTCATTTCCAGCTGCTTGGTGAAGCTTCAGCCCTGGACAATTTTTTTTCATCCTGATTTTCAAATGAAAACTCACCAAGTTATTCAATGCAGGGAATGAGGCAAAGCACAGAGTAGCTTGAGGGGAGTAAAGAAAGACTCTGGACACAACCTCTGCTGGGAAACTTAGAATCATAAAATCGCTGAGGCTGGGAGGGACCTTTAAGATCATCAAGTCCAACCATTAACCCCCCCTGACAAAAACCCCTTCTAAACCCTGTCCCTCAGTACCACATCGACCCTTTTCTGAAACACCTCCAGGGATGGGGAATCCCCCCCCTCCCTGGGCAGCCTGTGCCAATGGTTAATAACCCTTTCAGTGAAAAAATGTTTCCTGATATCCAATCTAAACCTGCCCTGACATTTCATTCTGCCACCTGCTGCACCCTCGTGCTCTTGTGGGACAACGGAAGAACTCCATGCCAAGGCAGACCCCTCTGGCTGCCCAGCCATGCTTGCAGCAGCACCACCAAATCCACCTCCAGAGCAAGTTACTGGAGAGCTAGAATACAAAAGACCATAATTTATGCATTTTAAGCCATGTTTTTGATTATGTCAAATAGCGAGCAAAACCTGAAAAGTCTCTTTTATAGAAAGCCTTAATTCTCTATGATGTTTTTTCTTTATAAAGAATGATTTACCTGTCTCTGGGGTTATGGACTTTGTACAACAGAGCACATGTCTGTTCTGGTTCCTTACATCTGAGATACAGATCCCAGGCAAACAGCTGTCCCGTGGTAACGTGGGGTTTTCATGACAAAAGGGAATCCTTTACAGGCAGCTTTCATTTTTTCATCTGAAAGCCTCAATACATTAGTACTTGCCAGAGTCCTGTGAACTTCCATATCTATTATGCCATCACCGCTAGAAATGCTTTCAAATGAACAACCAGCCAGATTTCCTTTCTGTGACCAAGTAGGAAAATAAAGAGAAAAGACAGAAATTATTGCATTACAGAACACCTTCTCTTCCGTCCCACTTAGTTATTGCTTTGTAAAGTGATAGGAAAGGTTATTTACATGGGGATACACCTAAGGGGATGAAGAGGAGCAAACGCCCCAAAAAGGGATCACAGCTGATTCCTTCCTTACCCCTTGCCGGTCTCCGCCGCTCCGAGCCTGGCTGCTGCTCTCCAGGCCACCCTCAGACGGGATCCTGACACGGCCCAATAAAGACTGGTGAGAAATAAGCATTTAAGCAATCTCATAAATTCATTAGCAGCGTCACTTCCTTTTTAGCTCATTACTTTTTTCAATTCCCGTTTGGGTTTTTTATGGTATCTTCAGTCTATGGATGAGGGCAGGCCTGCAGAGAAGGGCTCTTCCTGAAGGAGTGAGTCCGCCGTTGCGTTGGCAATAAGAGTTTCCAGGAAGAAGAGAATGAAAAGCACGACAATGTTGCAAGAGGAATGTCTTACAGGGGTGTATTGCACAGCTCTCCCACCATTGCCAACGCAGGCTTCCAAACACGCGGCCTTGGTGGGATACACAGGGGAAGGCTGGAGTCACCGCCTCTTCAGAGTAAGATGTCGCGATCGGTCCTTTCGGTGCCTCTGGCAAAAAATATCATAGACTTAAAAATAATGAGAGCCATATTCAAAAATTAAGGAAATGCACTTTAAATCTCTTCTCATGACTCTGAATTTTTCCTGTTAATTGCTCCGTCTTTTGGCTGTGCCTTTTCAGACCCTTATCCACGGCCCCATCCGCTTGGCAGTGAGAAGTGGAGGCGCAGTCTTTGATGAGGTCTTGCAGGGCTCCGAGACCTTAGATGGGCGCTGGTGGGAGATCTCCTGGGACCCCCTGGCCTGGCTGTCTACGGGTAAAATCTGGGTGAGTGACTCAATAACTTCGAAAACTGCCATGGTGAGTAATCCTCTGAGTTTTGGTGTTGCTCTCACAAACACAAGCTTGGCAAATCTGTCTTTTAGACATCAAAGGATCACATTTGCTTTTAAAGTGGTGTTTAGTCATAATATTCAGTTCCTCCAGGTCAGTTGCATTGAGGGGAGGATGCAGTCGTTTCAAAATAAATGATGCAGGATCCGCTCTGCTAAGCGAGACGCTTGAAAAATTGTACGTACAGCAGATGCCAATGCACCGGTCATTTCTACCAGACACGACTGACGGTAGAGAATGCTCTATCCTGGAGACGCACACAGAGAGTTTATTTCTGCTTTCACGGAGAAGAGGACAGAACTTTGCATTCCTGTACTTTTTATAACTCTTCCCTCATCCTGCTATAAATTGTGGCAAAGCTTTAGCCTTGAAGAACTGTGGTGGGAGAGCTTTCATCAAGGGGACTTCGGGGGCTGCTTCTGTCTCCTTTGTGCAATAGGTTCAACCGAAAGGGACTGCTGGGGAGTAGGTTCAGCCCCATTTTATGCAGATAAATGGTGAGGCAAAAATAGGAAAAGTAGTAAAAGTTATTGTCGCTGTACTCCTGGGGCAGACTGCACACCTCTGACCTCTTTTGATGCCTTGGGGACGTGTCTTGTCAGGGCTGTTTCTTCTCAGCCCCATTTCTTACGTAGGTTTTAGCGTTGTATGTGAGGAGATCATAGCAGAGAGAAAGGAAGACACAAAACCTCTTTTCTCAGCCTTTTGGCTCAAACCCAAATATTTTAAACATTTCTGCTAGGGGTTGATTCCCCCAGCGAGTCTCAGAGCTCTCATCTCGGACTGCTATAAACCAAAGACTGTTTACATGAGACCAGCACAAGCCCATATCTCTTTACACTTTACAGTGCATGCCCTTCATATATCGATAGCGATGGGCCAGTCAGCCCTGCAAACCCTTTAGCTTTTTGGTTGTTTAAGCTTTAGATTTTTTTTTAAATTTATTTAGAGGACAGGGGAGAAAAGCATGATGGAAGTTATGCAAATGGTTAAACGCAAAGATCTGTTGAAGTTGTGAGACCACTGGTAAGTAATTTAACAAGGATCTTTAACAAGTCTCACTCTGAGAGAAAAAGTAGGTCCACTTTAAACCCTGCTTTTCCAATTTGGATGTCTAAATCAGTACTGCAGTCCTTTAAAACAGCCAGACTCTGTAGGAATTGTCGTAGAGCGTCAGACGCAGTTCTGGAGGCCAAGCACAAAAGAGAAAAACATGAGAAACTCCATAACAGGAAAACATGGGATAATCTCCCTTCCCCCCAAAGAGCTCATCCGAGCCCTGGAGACCATCTAAAATGTTAAGGCAAGAGGTTTTGCCCTGCCCCACCGTGGTTCATGTGAACTCTCCGGCAATGGCTCTTCTCCACAGGAAGATCCTGCAAAGCATTTGATAAGTTTATGGGAACACCTTATTGCATATTTTAAGTATTCCCTTTACCGTCTCTCTCCCAGAAGCATTTTAACCTCTCCAATAAAATACAGCTAGAGACTTAATGTCTTGTGGTCTATGGGTCCCTGACCATACGGAGAAGCCTTCACTGGCATGGTTGCTCCAAAGCCGTGGGTGAGGCTCGTGCGAGGAGCGTGGGTTCCTCACCAGGAGCCACCTGATTCCCGGGGAAGGGAGCACAGGGCAATTAGTCACTGTAAAACAGTCTAACAAGGCTAAAGAATTAGGAATTGCCTAGGCCCCAATAAAATCCAGTGCTTTATACGCCTCGAGATGCAGTTGGAGGAATCTGGCTAATCTTTTACTCTCCTAGTAAATCATTCATTGAGGCCATCTGTGAAACATGAGAAGAGCAGCTTCAACCCAAGATTCCCGCTTAGCAAAGCTCTTACTAGCTTGGCCGGAAAGAAGCTTTCCTGATAAAGTCGATAGCTAGTCCAAACCCTCATGATTTCCAGCAGCAGTAATCCTTCCGGGGAGATTAGAGAAGCAGCCCTTGAAGGTCCTGGAGTATGGCTCTGCATTTCTGCAAAGTTCAAGGGGAAAAAAAAAAAGTAAATCCGCAGCACTTGCCAGGGGAGGGCCTGGCCCAGAGGTGCACCTCTCAACGCTTTCTTTTCCAGCGGCCTCCGCAGACAGATCTGACAAACAGGCCCCAAACTGGCGGGTCACGGCCCCTCAGGGACAGGGAGTGACCGTGGGGCTCAAGGAGAGCATCAGTTGGTGCCTCGAAGGCCAAGACTGAACCGTGGTTTTGTTCAAGGAGGGGCACGGATGCCCATCCGGGAAGTGATATTCTGCTCTCACAGCTGAACCCAGAACCCAAACTTCCCTCTTTTGGGAAAGTTAGTGCCTGAATCAAACGAGTGCAGCACGGGATCATGTCACTTGAAGACAAATAAGTCACCCAGATCATCCCCACCAACTCTCCACGCTAGGCTGCTTATCTACGTCCTCCACCCAGATTTGATTCAGTTTTTAAGAAGCAACCGGTCTTTCCCCACAGGCATTCCTGCTAACCTGGGAATAGAAGAAAGTCCTTCAGCAAATACTTCACAGGGCAAAACAAATAAAAATTTTAGCTTGTGGGAGAAATGGGCTGAACATCTAACCACAGCATTCAAGAACACGAGTTACAAGACACCTCCTCCAGGAACAAAGACAATACAGGTTTTGATGACTTTATTTTTTAATCTTCTAGTTTCCAAACTCTTAGAGTCTGCAATTCCCAGGTGGCTCAAAAGCTAGAAGGAACAGAGAGTTTCAAAACGAAAGATGAGATGCCCCAACTCCTGGAGCCAAATACTTAAAGAGAAGAGAAGCAAAAACCCAAATAGGAGACAAAATAAGAGCTTAACAGGGCTGGAGGCACAAGCCGACAGTTCTACCTGGTGCTGGGCTCTCGGGGAAGGCAAGGCTTGCAGACCAGGAGGCTGAGCAGGTCCCACCTTTGAGCTCTGCCAAGCCCATGTTCTATAAATCCAGACATTTATGGCACATTTTAGTGCCTTGCAGAAACACAGTCACAGCCCCAGAAGGGAAAAATACACCCCCTCCTGCCCTGCACTTAAGCTAGGCAATAACATGCTTGGTTAAGTGTTGAAGTCTTCCAAACGTCTTGGTCCAAATTACAGCGCTCTTAATGACCAAGGAAAGTTGGGGAAGTGATTATGTCTTGGACCAGCACGTCTGACTAACAGTAGGAGCTGCAGTTCCTAGAACGAGAGAGGTCCTCTTTGCTATGTGAGCTTTAACCAAAGTTTGGTGTGATAATCCCTCTGCGCTGTGGTTTGTAAGTTTTTAACTATTCTTTCTGTTTTCCTTGGCTATCTGGTGCTTGCTCCACTGAGCCCTGAGGTCAGTAGCTGCGTGGAACACATCACATTTTCTGCCTTCTCCCTAAAACCTCCTCAGACCTAAGCAAAGCAGCGTCTCACTGACCATTACACCGACCAGCTTATTAGTGGTGCATTTTCTGTTGTGGAGAGCGAGAAGTCAAGGTGAGTATGATTGGAGTTGTGTATTGGTTTTAAAAACGAAGGGTTCTTCCTCCCCGCTTACTAAGTCTATAACTGTTGGAAGAAAGTATTTTACCCTGTGCATCAGATAAAGTGTTCGGGAAATGCTTCTTCCATTTTATTATTAGCATAATAAACGCTATAGATGCCCCTTCCTGTAACGCTGTTTATTCTTAGCCCGTTCTGCACCATCCTCGGTGGCCAGGGTGGTCAGCCGTGGTGGTCCCAACGGCAGGTTGGATCGTGCCAATAGAGAGGGTCTGGAAGGAGGAGCAGTGGAAAGAGCAGCCAGCGCCCGCTCCCTGGGCCAGAGGCAAAGTAGAGGAGGAGGAAGATGATACCCAAAGGGTAACAGGGAAGTGCTCGGCCTCAGCAAGACGGAGGAAGTCCTGTGGTTGTGGCGCTGCAGAGGGCCCCAGCAGAGCTGCTGAGGAGATACCCCAGCTCAAGAAGGACAAGGAATTGCTGGAGAGGGTGCAGCAAAGGGCTACAAAGATGATTAGGGGACTGGAACATCTCTCCTGTGAAGATAGACTAAGGGAATTAGGTCTCTTTAGCCTGGAAAAGAGGCGTCTGAGGGGGGACCTAATCAACACTTATAAATACTTGAAGGGTGGGTGTCAGGAGGATGGGGCCAGGCTCTTTTCGGTAGTGCCCAGGGACAGGACAAGAGGGAACGGGCACAAACTTGACCATGGGAAGTTCCCCCTAAACCTGAGGAGGAACTTCTTTCCCGTGAGGGTGGCAGAGCCCTGGCCCAGGCTGCCCAGGGAGGTGGGGGAGTCTCCGTCTCTGGAGCCATCCCAAAGCCGCCTGGAGGCGTTCCTGTGCCCCCTGCTCTGGGTGACCCTGCTCTGGCAGGGGGTTGGACTAGATGATCTATTAAGGTCCCTTCCAACCCTATGATTCTATGATTCTGTGATTCTGTGATTCTATACGGCCCACCATGGCAGAGCTGAGGCAAGGGGGGGACGTCCCGCCTAAGTGTCAGCTCCGCTCTGGGACAGAGAGGTTTCCCACTGGTCAAACAGGACTCACACTGTTCAGCAGAAAACCACTCTGGCCTCCCAAGTACATCAAGTGCAGTGAATCCTCCAGCCTCCAAACCCCACACAGCGAAGACTGTAGGAGCATCTGCTATAAATCCTCTTCACCGGGCAGGAGCAGGAAGCACAACTTTCACAAGACTCTCCTAAACGGAGAAAATCATCCAGGCCTTTTCGTTGCAAGATGCTGCAGCCCTTTGTGATCTAAGTTGTTTAGAAAGTAAATCACAGAATCACAGAATCATAGGGTTGGAAGGGACCTTAGTAGATCATCTAGTCCAACCCCCTGCCAGAGCAGGGTCACCCAGAGCAGGGGGCACAGGAACCCATCCAGGCGGGATTTGAATGTCTCCAGAGACATGAAACGGAATGAGCCAGAGAGACAGCAATGGTTATTTCTCCAGGAAAGAAAAGCTCAATTTTATCATGGGGATCTCGTGTCTGCCATGACCCCTCCAACAGCTCACAGGAAGGCAGGAGGAATTAACCCGCAGCAAGGACTGGTTCATTCTTGCGGATCTGTGAAGAGTTTCATCTCAGTTCTTAACAGAAATACCCCCCCTCCTGCAAAAAAACAAACACAAACACCACCTAGCCCTCAGCTGGGAATGGGAAGCTCCTCCATAGCTTATCGGACTCTTCTTTTTCCATCTGACCAAAGCAGACCTGGAGCTTGTAACCTCTTTGGAGGCATTCCAGGGCTGCAGCGGGGATGGGCAATGCACGAAGGACAGGCATCGTTTCACAAGTGACAACCCTGGAGGAGCAGGTTCCAGAGAAGGTGAGAGGAAAGGGAAGCGGGAGGAGGATGACCAGGCTCAGAACCCTTTGTCGTTGGCTCGTGGTTAGTATCTGTTCAGCTAACCGGCAACTGAGATCAACAGCTCGGATTTTTCCATCCAATCTAAGTGAGCTAGCAGTTGGGTTTCATTCAAGTAATTGTTCTAATGGATAATAATGTATTATTATGACTAGAGGGCTTATTGCTAGAATGTTGTACTAAATTCAATAACCCGAACTCACCATATATTGTCCCTCTTGTGGGAGCTTCAGTTGTTTGAGAAGGAGCCTCAGAGTTGCGTGATCATCCCTAAAACCTTCTCGCCTAAGTTCCAACTTTGGAGAACAAGTTGTTCATCATATGCTGAATGCAGCCTTGGAGTAACTCCAGTGAAAACAAAAGGAGTAACAACAGGAATGGATTAGGCCCAATTGCTTTCACATTTCTCCAACTTGAATTTCCAATCTAATACTAAAGGAGAAGTGAAAAAAAAAAAAAAGAAACTCAACATATGGCACAGCGACAAATATACTTCAAAACGTAAGTCTGCCTAAGCCGTGACCTCATGCCCTTTGGAAAGTGCACCAAGGTGAGCTTCCACAACCTCACCCATAACCAAAGCCCTGCTGGCAGCTGGCGGGAGCAGTACATATTCCTACTTCTGCCACCGGATTGTGACAACTTTTGCTCAGAATGGTCAAACCCATCCTGCAGTTCTAGGCTGCTACACTCGAGAGTAATGACCTTGCACACGACCGAAAAAACCCTAGTATCTGCCAAGCTGAGATGGCAAGAGATGAGGATTTCATTTCACAAAGACGTACGGAGTAAGATTAAGCACCGTGTGTTCAAGTGAGACCCCATGTTCCAGGGAGAGCTGGGCGCAGATGGGGAGAGGGCACGGTCTCACCCACAAACCCGTATCTGATAGATCATCACCTCGGCATCGCTCTGGTTAAACAGATGTCAACCAACGGAGAGCAAGTGGGATAAGGAGCGAGACAGAGTACCCCAGGCGCCTCTGCCGGCTGTCGACCCACGCTCTCTCTGGACGCTTGCTGCTCCACCCGCTCGTTACCTTCTCAGTAAGTTCCTTCTGACTTCGACCCGCTGTTTCCTGCTGGGGCTGATGAGCCACGAGTGCGGAGTCGCTTCCTCTGGGCCAGTTCCTCCGCGCACCCCTTCAGTGGCCGCCACACGAAGTTAGCCTAAGAAAAAATGCTGCTCTTGTTTTCACTGGAGTTATTCCCAGTGTGTTACAAAGGGGGAAACAGAATTATCCAGTGATCAAAGAACCAAACGGCAAGTCAGAAGTCCTGGGTTCAATTCCTAGCTCATATTAAACCAACTCTAACCATATGCCCTCTTTGAGCCTCCACACACTCTTTTGAGGGTTTTTAGTAATAATGATGACGCTTACTTAAAGTTATGCCGAAACAAATAAGAAGTTTATGAAACATCACGGCGGCAGAAAAAGTTAAGCCCAGGTTTGACCCCCGAGCAAGCGCACGGCTTTGTCCTGCTGAGGGGCTGGAAACGGAGGAGCTCAGCTCCGCTGCTATCTAGCTCAGAAATCACTGCACATTGTTTGCAAACTGATCAGGAGTGACTGGAATTGTGAATTAGCTGCAGCGAGGCAGCTGGCAGGCTGCTGAAGCACACAATGCCTGCTGAATCCGCACTTCCTGCGGGAGACGTGCGAAGGAGAAGGCAAACTATGAAAGAGCGGAGAAACCGCTCCCAAACTCAAGGCAAAACTACGTGCAGCACGGGCACAGCAGGGCCGGTCGCCGGCCCGGGGGCCAAACCAGAACTCCCCTCCGCGGCACGGAGAGATCTCAAAGCGCTTTGTGAAGAAGATCAGGCTGGTCCATCTTCCCCCCACTCCCTGCCAGGCCGGTCAGGCGGCAGACCTGGAGGGGCAGCGGTCAGACCTCCCCAGACCCATGCCGGGACCCTGCCGGCACCTCTCCACACACAGCCCAAGGCCGCTGCTTGCTTATTTTGGCATCTTGATTTGCGGTAAATCACCCAATCTACATCGAAATCAGCAGCAGACACCAAGAGAGGCTCCAGCCTCACCCGAGCGCTCATCCGGACACGAGAGCGGAGCAGAGCTGCCTGCTCTGATGCCCGCTCCATGCAGGCAGACATTCCCCTTGCAGGTCGCAAAACCGCTGTAAATTCTCCAAGATCCAGGTCTGCGTGTGCCCACACGGAGAAATAACAGAAAGATGATTCCTGCGTGGGGTCTGAGGGGAACACAGCAGCATCAGCGCTTCAGGAGAAAAAAAACCCCAGCTTGTGCGCTGCGATTCCCCAAAGCCAACTGAAATATGCCACAGCACGCTTCTAAAAGCCTTCACGGGGCTGGGAAAACAGCCAGTGCGCAATATACTCCTAGAAAAGCTCCCTCGCTGGGAGTAGGGCTTTTCCATTCATTTCAGGTTGTCAGTACCTTTGATCAAAGCCTCCTCTGGCATGGGATGGTGTCACTCTTACAACCAAAGAGCATTCACCTTTGAATTTTCATCAGTTTGAAGGTTATTAGCACAACGAAGTCCAGACCTCATGCTGGAAAGTTAGCGGTTGAAATGAAGGGGATACATTGCGAGTGAAAAGAAAGAAAACGTTCGAAACTTCCAGCGACAGAGGCTGGAGGACGAAGGCAGTTTAGACGCGCTCCAGCCAGTATTGCCGCTGCCCATCAACCGCCGCTCGGCGCTTTGCAAGCCACGAGACGCCATCCTGTGGTCGTCCCCATCACCATTAACTTCTCCCATCTGGACCGAAGCACCCAACGCAGTCGGATACGCCTCTCACGCGTCCCGGCTCTCACGCTCACCCTAACTCCCATACGCACTCGGCTCCTTGTTGCTAGCACAAAACAAGGCTGAAACACTTCGGATGCTCTCCAAAACATACCTGATAAGCCCCCAGAAGCACAAGCTGTACGCGGTTGCGGCTCAGCTGGCGTGCACTTATACCACAACTCCTCTTCCTCAGCACGAGCCTTTGATTGGCAACAAGGATGACCATGACACGGCCCAGGAGAAGTGTCGCTGTCTCCACACCAAGCAGGCGGACCAGCCCTGCCCTCCCCTCTCCTTCCTGCCGGGGGAAATTCCTCCTTCCGCTCTGCTGCGGTGCTCCCTCCACAGCTCCTGGTCCCACCAAGTCCCCCAGGCTGTGCCCGCAGCCTTTTGGGTATCTCTATCCCACTCCTACACCTCCAGTTCACCCCGTGAAGAGTTTGGCCCTCTGATGTCTAGGACATACCCTGATGTTGGATGGAAGCTGGTGATCCCCGTGAGTAACTATGCTGCCAAAGACTCGACCAGCCTTGCTTTGGTTGGCCAATGACTATATCTCTAACCTTCAAGGTTGATGCAAATTCAGTGTAAAGGGGGCAGGAGGGAAGCTGTGAAGGTCCACGCACATCCAGCGAGCCCTCCGCACCCCTCCTTGTGGCCCAACTGGCCCACCCTGCCCATCCTGCCTCACATCGCTCCCGCTGCTGGCTCGTAGTAGAGGAGGGGAAAATAAATCAGGAAAAAGGAAAGAAAAAAAAGAAGTGACCAGCAGCAATAACAGTCCTCAAAAGGCAAATGTTTCCTATTACAGTGCTGGTTCTTTTGATGTCGCTTCTCCCACACAAAGCTGTTTCTTTCACAGTCTGTTCTCGCACACGAACAAGATGTTACACGTACTGTACGTCGCACATCCTCAGCCCTTATTTAAAGCACATTTGTCCCAACTCCCTGTACTTTGTTCTCCGTATCGGTTTTCAAACCAGTACTCGTACATCACAGGCGCAGCGGCGTTTTTATTCTAGCTCCCCCTTGCACATTTATTTTTCTTCCAAATTCTTGGAGGTTCTGGTCATAAGTAGAGAAGTGTTGACACTTAACTGGGCTTGAGACTGAGCTGCTCAGTGCATGGCAGTAGCTGAATTTTTCCAAAATTTTAGGGGCTTGTAGAGCACAAAGGGTTTGCTTTGTCAGAGGCCAGATACAGCTTTTAGGTTTAGATTAGATTCTGGACTAGTTAATTTTATTTAGTGATAGTTTTTGATACCACCTGAGCCTAACTTTTTCATACCGAAAAAGATTGTTGGCCACGCACTGCACTGATAAACTGTGACAGTTCTCACGACAAATTTCAATTGCAAATTATTTAGGGCAAGGAAAAATCGTTCTGTTCTAGCACAATAGGGTTTTCATAATCTGCATTATAAACTACCCCAACACAAATAATAGCCTGGCGCTTCTGCCAACTTAATTAACTTCGGGGAAAGTTCAAAAGCGGTGGGGACTTCAGCAGGACGCAGGAGGTTTCTTTAGGGGATGCAAGGGTTAATCCAGGCAACTTCTGCAAAACCAAACGTGTGTCATTGTCTCCGAGATTTATTTGACTCCCGTTTTTAAATACGAGTTACTTCTGTGTAAACTATACCCAAATGCCTTGCAGAATTAAAACACAATGGCCAATTCTTCCAGAAGGCACACATTGCGTTATCGGAAAAATAATCAAAAATCCCCAAACTCCGTTATACCCCCAAATGAGAGATACGCAAATGCCCGCAAAGTCCACCAGGAATTTTACCACAGCTGTTTGGTAAGACAGTCAACTTACGGTAATTAACAGCTAATAATTCTGTTTGTACGAAAGGTAGAAATCTCATGGCCCTCAGAAATAAGCTAAGGGAGACTGAAGGTGTTAGAATTATTATATAGTGCAGGATGATGCTTTTTGGACAGAAAGGAGCTGCTGGACAGCCTGGTGTCACTGTCGCCGCCTGCCGAGGTGACCCCACTGTCACAGGGGGTCGTTACTGCAACCTGGTGTGCAGAGCCCCGGGACGGGCCATGCCCTCTCTTTGCTAGGGATGAACAAAACTGGGGGCCTTTCAGTAGTAAGTTCTTTCTTTACCACGAGGAGAAGTGTTTGGGGGTGAAAGCATAGTGGATTTTATTGCTGTTACTAATGAGATGTTCAAAAGACTATTGCCTGCATTAAAAAAAAAAAAAAAAAGAGCCTGGTATCAAACCAGCCGAATTGGTTTGCTAAAAATAGGTATTCCTTTGTTCTGCGTTTTCAGGTCTTATTTCTTTGAAAACCCCCGCAATCTTGTGTGATCACCAAAGCAAGAACCTCCCTACTCCACATTTCCAAACTTTCTACCGCATGGAGAACAAAACTAATTGCTGCGGGTTGAAGAGGAGAGGGTTGGCCCTGGCACGCTAACCACAGGCAAGACTCAAACCCAAGGCCCAACAGGCCCTGTATCAAAAGGCTTCGAGATCTAAAAGCACGTAATAAAAAGCAGCTTTAATGCGAAACGGTTCGGATTGAAACAAGAGACTTCATTAAGTGCCCAGTATGCTAACGAAACGGATGGCCTTGAAAATTTCCGCTTGAAAATTAGTTGGGTACGGTAGGTCTGCACTCAGGGCTAAAACTCAAATTAAGTCAAAGGAGATAGTTACAATATCGTCCTCACTGGGTCATCTGCTACCTTTGTTGACCCATCTCCTAATCATCACCAAATTAGTAAGGACTATTTAGCAGATCTCAGGAGAGACTGAAATATCGAGTGGTAGGCAAAGGCCCCCTCCACTCCCCGTGGACAGTTGCCATTTATAGAAAAGCCTTGGAATACAAGAGGCAGCTTGTATAGCTCCAAAAATATTTCATAGAATCGGTGAGGTGGGAAGGGACCTTTAAGATCATCAAGTCCAACTATTAACCCACCCTGACAAAAACCACTTCTAAACCATGTCCCTCAGTACCACATCGACCCTCTTCTTAAACACCAAAATTTCTTGGCCTTTACTCCAAAAAGGCAAATGAACCTGTCCTATGACTTCATGAAATATCTGAACCTGTATTAACGCAAAGCTTTTTTTATTATGAAGTTACGAAGAAGATTACAGGCACATGAATTTCCTCCAGGAAAAACAAGTTCTCATCTTTGTTGTCACACAATGTATTAGCAGGGCCTGCAGATAAGAATATTTGCAAAAAAAAAGAAAAAAAATAATTTCCCGAGACTCGTCTATTGTGTTTGTGCACCAGAATACGGGAGTTCCCGCCCGAGCCTGCTCAAGTTCATCTCCGCACACGGCCCCCCGCGCGGCTCCGGCCAGAGAAAGGCGCCGAGCTGAAGCCTGACACTTAAAATGGTTTTTAGCATTTTGAGTTGTTAAAATGAGTACTCTATTTTTATCGCGACTTTAATAAAAATCCCACTTCGCTGTTTTTATACAGTATAGCTTTATGCGTTTCAAGCATGAGTTTTCCAATAAAGTCTGCGGGACTCGGATTTACATCCTCACCCACTGACAGTTTAATCACTTTCATTGTAGGAGAAAGTATTTAATCACATACAGTCAGAAAAACAGCCCCTGAAATACAGGCTTTTGGGCCCGTGATCCCCAATTTGAAATTCAATGAAGGAGCATGAAACATGCATACTGCGATCCATTTCCTGATTCAGAACACTTGATATTATCCAAACACAAAGGGTTCCACAGCTGACACGCACATTTTTCTAGACCAGCGGTAAAACCCTTCCAGCATTTTAAGCCCACGAACCGAGGATTCAGCGCGCTTGGGCTAGGGCCTAAAGGCAGCGCTAGTCAATGAGCCGAACACAGCCCAACACCGTAACGCAGTGCTAATTAACACAGCGAAAACAGTCCATCTAAAATGCTGCTTGAATTACGCTGGTGTTGGCTGGTATTTTAACTTTCTCCTCAACAGTTACGACATTAAAGGTAAGTCATCGCTGGTGAGTCCCAGCAATAGATAGGCGTTAATAGTTCCTTATTTAGGGAAAAATTAAAGGGGAGGGAGACAGGAATTCTCAGCCCCTCATCACTGCAGTTCAGCACAAATAACTCTGCACAAGTCATTAAAAAACAGTTGTTAAGTCTCAATAGTTATATATTAAAGTTGACCACCAGCTCCCAGCCTGCTTCCCCCAAACTGGTATCTCCTTCGTTACAGACAAGAGAGTTAAACCCAGACACTCGGGTTTCAGTGGGTTCGAGGGGGAGGACGCTGCACTAGCCTTTACGCCGCAGCAGATTCTGTAAGCAGCAGCAACACGCGCGCGGGTGAGCGCAGGTATCAGCTGTCAAGAGTATTAGAAAACACTTTTAAAATGAACAAGTGGTCTTACCGCTACGGGAGTGAAACAATACGGCCCTAAACGGGACCTATTACATTACACAATACTAACTCTGAAGCAGACACAGTGCGTTGTGCGTGTTATGTATATATTTTATACAAAGCAACGTCTTCTGAAGAGCAGAGACTAGCCAGAACACTAAAAAAAAAAAAAAAAGCTGTAACAAGAGTGAATATTTGTGCGTTTGCTTTATGAAGCTTACATTCTAATGTTTACAAAGGCCAGCACTTGTATAAGACTCTCCACTAACAAACAAATCTGGAATACATCAATTGTACAGGTAAGTCAGCCAAAAATCAACAATAGCTATGCTCTTCTGGGTTTTAAGAAAGCATGCAATAGGTTTCCCCCTTCTGCCACCCCTTGTTCGGATTTCCAAATGACAGTACCAAAAAAAGCACGGCAGAACGCACCCGGGGCGCAGGTCACAGGTCAAATTTTATCACAGACTGTTTACCAATATTTCGCAAATGCAAAAGCGGCCTTCTTTTTAGCACCGAGAAGGCAGAGAAGATACAAGCATGAATAAAAAAATAATTAAGCGATTTAAGACATCAAAAATTCAAGAAATAGCACTGTGCATATACAAATAAAATTCACATTCAGTACTGTAGAGCTCATTTAAAAATGGCACCAATGGACAATATTTTACAATATGCACATTTATTTGAGGTGGGGAACTAATGCTCCACAGGTGAAAGTGATATTACAAATAACAGTGCCGCTGTTGGCCCGTTATGGTACTACTTACAATTTAATGGAAACACTTTTAAAAATAATCTGGTATGTACACATCTTCTGGAAACTCAACGGCTTCTTCAGAACAGGAAAAAAAAAACCAAACCCAACCCCTATGGTTCTCCCCCTCCCCTTTTTAGCCAGACAGTATTGCCAGAGATCGTGCTCACTTGTAAAGCACATAATCCTACTTTAAATTCAGTGCTATTTTCTTTCAAAAAAGATCAGAAGTTGTACTTTCAGATAACAAAAGCATTTATGTTACAAACATTCAAAAATGGAAGCTTACGATTCTGGCAGATAAGGGTGCGTATTAAATACAAACCAGCCAGCAATTATTGAACATAAAAAAAAAAACTTATTCAATCATAAAAAAATACTATAATTCATCACCACAGACTTTTTACATAGTTATAAATAATAAATAGCATAACACAGTAGATTACAAACGGATTTATTTTGCCCCGTTAAAGTCTTTAAAAAGTAAAATATCTATTGTCTTACCTCAGACCAACCAAGGTACTGTATCAAGACTACTCAGAGCTCAACTCTAACTCCTTCGCCAAACGATTTCCAGCGCTCGTGTTCAATCCAACCTCTCAAACCTTTCCTAGGGAATCCAATCCTCGCTTCGCTCTTCGCCCTGCTCAGGACCAAAGGTGTCGACGCTGTGTGCAGCACAGGGTGTCACTCCGGCTGCCGTCTCCCAGCAGAGCCGGGGCTGCCCGCGGCACCTCGCCACGCAGCACGCGCCTGGGAAAGGAACGCTACGGAAAGCGGCATCGACGCCAGGTTCCGGTAAGCAACTCTACAGACAAGCTGTCCACAAAGGACTTTTCCCACCCGCCCCTCTGGTTTACATTCCGTAATTCTGTAACAATGTCCCCTAAGGCACAAAAATCCCTATGCCCTCAATGCCACGGGAGACATCGACGGTGCCATACACGGTTCTCCTACACAGTAGTTTAAATAGCTTAGTTATCTGCACTGCATGTCCTAGATCGAGGCATGGATTCATTTTCCTTGGCCAAATCTTGCTGAATATTGACCTTATTTCATACAATCTGTAGGATAAAGGAACTGGGGAGAGAACTACACAGCTATTTTAATCACGTTTGTACAGTATTATTTCTTCACCGCTGGCAAAAGTGCCAGTCGTGAGTTATTTTGCTGTGGGTTGTTTGGGGTTTTTTTTAATGTAAGAGAGTGAGATTTCCAGACCCACTGTGGTCTTCTGTAATAAAAATGACTAGCAGCACTAAGAAAAGAAAATAATTATTTTTTTTTCCTCCCTTCTGTAAGACAATTTGAGGCTAGTGACTGAAACAAACCAAGGAGAATAGTTTTCCTCAGTGGTAGAAGTGCCAGAGAATAAATTAGTATTTTCAAATCCTTCCGAACCAAATGATTTCCCTAGACAGTGACCACGATAATGATAGGAGTATTTTCCTAAAAATTGCAACACTAATAGGTAGATACCCATTCTCGGAATCAAGAAGTATATGCAAGCTCCTGAAAGCAAAAAGTTAGTACAATCTGAGCAGACATCTTGTTTAAAAACTAAATTCGCAAAACCAGACATGAATGTGGTCTACAATGTCCATTAAATGGATAAATCAAAATCACTGGAAAGTCGCCAAGGATTACAATTACAGGAATTTTTCCTTTGAATAAACCACGTGTTAATGGTTCAAGGATCAGAGTTTGTTTCTCCGTACGAGCGTACAGTAAGGGAACAGCACAGCCAGACACTGACTCAGAACTTAAGTCACTTGGGTGAGAGATCATCCATCAAAATGAATGAAGAGCAGGAGTTTGAGCAGGTTACTGGAGACTCCGTGGTTATGCTGCCTTTAGTCAGCGAGTCAGAGGAAGAGCCAACACTGCTGCTACTCCCGTCGAGAATATCCGAAGACAGGCTGGGGAAAAAGAAAAAGGTTATTTAGCGAGATGGGCGCGATGACTTCCTGTACAAAGCTAACGAACTTTCGCCTTTGTAGAACAGATGTAGGAGACCTATACTACCACTCAGTCTTTTCTGCAAGACTGGCAGCCCTGAATTCTCCTTGTTTTCTGTAGCATGTTATATATATATTCGTGCTCCTTACGGGAACGAGGAGCAGAATTTTTTTTTTTTTTTTAACATGCAGAATAAATTATGACTCTGATTTTAATCAGTTATAGAAAGGAGGTGAAAACTAACAAGAATAAAACCTTAAAAGGAAAGGAATAATAAGAATCTAATCAGCAATGCAAAGATGTCATCAATTAGCTAGTATGCTTTTTAACGCTGTACTACACAAAGCAAGATTTTGAAACCTATTTTTCCCTTGTAAGTAAGGAATTCCTCCGTTTGGATTTTGAAGTCTTGATACAAGATTCCAGAGGGCACGTTAAATTGATGCTTTTGCAATTCAGCTGGAAGCAACACGAAAAAGAAAAACACAAACACATTTGGAGGCACTTTCAAGCCTGTAGGTAAACTGAAATTGTAGTAATACGGAGTTGATATTTTAGAATACTTTGTACCTGATTCTTGACAAAAAAACCCTCAGCTTTTTATGATCACAATACAGAAAGGAGACAGACACTAAAGATCATGAACTATGGAACTGCAGGAACTATTCACGCACATACTATATGACGGCTCCTTCAACATACCAAAAGGATGAAGCATCTTTGAGGCAAAGTAACTTTGCTTATGAACCATCAGGGATTTATAACAATTATAATCAAGATAAGTTTTGATACACAAAATCTAGGCTCAGGAATAACTGATGGAAGGAGCGGGAACATTGCCACACTACGCTACCACAGGAATAGTTCCCAGCAATAAGCACACGCAAGCTACAAAGTATTTTTTTCTGGAAAAACAGAACAAAACAAGAAAGCTTGTGATAAACGCACATTCCCTGTTTCAGCATTTCAGGGCGCATGAAATATTTTACCATGAACTGAGATCTGTCAGATGTGTAACATCTGGAGAAAGCATGTTGGTTGTTCCTTGAAAAAGTCTCTTTGGCTGACTTTCAGTTTCCATTTCACCTAAGGAAAACAGTGCAAATAATCAAACTCACTTGAGTCTCTGCAACGCCCATCCAATAGTTGTGTATTGTAAAAGAGAGGTTTGTCCCACAACAGAGCAAGGTGTCACCTGTAACACGGTAAATCCTCTAACTCAGACAAACACACATTTGGGTAAGACATTAACTTGATGCCAGTTGTTGTTTAACCATCAACCCGCCCCCAACTTAACTAATGCTTCAACAGCCTCTGAGGGGCTACAGTGATCTCAAAGATTCAAAAGAAGGCACTTGCTATTTAGACAAAATAATCTAAAGCAAACTAATTACCGTGACTTAATTTTAAGTTAGCATTTGAGATGAGGCAACTGACAGAAGCCAAAATACGGCCATTAAAATTCTTAGTGATCATGAAAACAGCAGCAGCAGCTTGGTTCACTTTCACCCTCCTGCGTACAACAAATTCTGATGCATATGTAGGCTCTGACAGAAAAGCCAAACAAAAAAAAATTGGCATGTGTAGGCATTTCCAGTTACTCTTCACGGATCAGACTGTCTTTGTACCTGTAATCATCTACTGACAGTAAAAGATTAAACATGATGGGGAGAATTCATGTAATCTGGTTAGTATAATCTGCCCTGAGAATGAGCTAGCTCATTAATAGCTTCTGTACAACAGACACACGGGAAATACCACAAACTTAGAGAAAATATAACAAGCTTAGAGAAAAAAAGCAAATCTCTCAGCTACAGTATTTTTTAGTTTTTACTTTAGCAACAAAAACATACGAAATGAAAAACTGTCTGGTGTTTTACCTACACTTCACAGCGTTTATACTGTGAATTACACTACCATTTATCTTATATAAGACTGACAACCACACCCCCCAAATTTCCTACTTCCTTTAGCCCACAGGGATACATTCCCTTCTTTGAAGAGAAGGCCTAACAACTTCTACCAAGCAATGGGCAAAAAACATTTATAAAATACTTGGTCTTATATAAAAATGAAGAAAAGCCAAACCACCAACTTGGGTAACTCTTTTGCCACCTGAAATTTCACAGAGAAACGTGCACCGCCACAACACATCGCACACTCTACCCCCATTGATTCCCTACAGCAGTGAAGTGTTCTTCCATACATTGCTTTCTTCCCTCCACATATCATGGTGCCAATTTGTCACCATGTCACATCTGTAGAATATGAACCATAAAGCTACCACTAAAATTCGGAAAATAACAGGATTATGTAGTTTGGAAAAGAAATTAGGTTCATTTAAACGGACTAAATGTTTTAAAATTAACTAACATTTTGAAAATTCATTGATATTTTGAGTAAAAGAGGCAAACTTCCGCCTCCACTTTGTAAAAGATGTTCCACATGCGCACATGGAGAAGGTGAGGAAAGCCTGCCCTTCACCTGCACTCTTTTTAATACTATCTTTGTAAAGCCTATTGAAAAATGTTTAACAGCAAAACACGGTATGAGTATCTATTCCCTACTGATCCCTGAGCTTGATAAACTTTTGTTCAATTTTAATGCCTCTAGAATTCATAGAAAGTAACAGCCAAGATACAACTGGCACTATGAGAAAGCTTGTCTCCCTCCCCTGCCAATTCGATATAAATTAGACAACATTTTTTATTTGATAGGAAAACCAGTCCTAAAAAAACCAAAACAACCAACAGTAAATTTTCTTGAAAGCTAAATATAATTCTTGTAAAATAAAAGGACATGCTTTTGGTGTAGTTAAGGAAAAAAAAATGCAGGAAGGATAAGCACAGCCAGAGGCACACTTATAAATATCTCATTCTTACAGTTCTGTTACGGAGGCTCGTTCTGGGCTGTAATTTGAATATCCGTAACACCGAATACTTCCAGGAAAGAATGCAGTTTTCCCCCTTCAGGAGGAAAGAGCCCTGATCTACCCCATTTCTCTAAACACTCACCTTCTGAACTTTCAGAGTAAAAACAAACATTCAGTACTAAGTTTAGAAGATACTGCGTGATAAGCAACATTCCTGAGATGATCTGAAGGGTGTGCACCGTACAGTGGTACTCTTGGGAATGTCAGGGCTTACGAAGATTCGTAACATCTAATTTGTTGTGGAATAAAGTTTGCCTCTTTCAAGCGGTAGCTGCTTTTAAGGTTTTTCATTTCTTGTGGTTTAGACTAGCTACTTTACGTTGTATTTTTAAGTTACAACTGGCAAATTCCAGTTCAGCGCAGATACAAGAGCATTTTATTTACAGGACAGAAAAAATATGGAAAAGAGAGAAATGTATCCAAGCTGCAAAACTAAATCCATATTTAAACACCTGATAATGTAAACGCACATACCTTTTCTTTTAATAGGGCCGAGAACACTGGGCCTGATACAGTTGATTGGACTCTGACTCCTCCTGCTAGAGAGAGAGAGACCGACAGGCAGGTCTGTAAAGGTTCAGAGTCTGAACACCACCATACCTACAACCACATCATCTGAAATGTTCATTAAAACAGTTCCTCCACAGCTGGAATCCTTAGAGAACCTACATACACAGATAACAAAGAGTGCTGCCTATTAGAGTAGATCATCTGCCACACAGCACTGTAGTAAATTGTCTAGGGTCTCCTCCATCCCTTAGCGTATCACATCCTCACTTCAGTCCATTTCTAAATTGTGTGTAATATTAACATAAAATTGATACACTGACAAGTTATTAAAGTTCACTTGACGCACGCAGGAATTTCCTCACAAGTTACCAAGTCTAGCTGATACAGGCTCCTATAAGAGCACCCATTTAAAGCTCCCACTGGCAAAGGCTGAACTTTAAAAGCATTTTTATGTGGTGATACTTCGGCTAGAGAAGACTAAAGTCTCTTTTAATCTTTAACATCAGTTTTAACTAATCTTTGTGCTAGCCTTGGAATTTAAGTCAATTTATACCTGTTATTTGCAGATGCTACTTACTTGGAGAATCGCCTTGTTGGACTGGGAATAGGACTTGGAGGTAATCCATTACTGCTCACAAACATTTGCAATGATGGTGAAAAACATTGCTGCAGAAAAAAAGTCACATTACAATGCTTCAGAATTTCTTTTTAAATACTCAAGGCTTTCCCCCCACCCTCCAAACAAAACACGTCCAATTAAAGAAAAGCTAGTAACAGAATAAGACAGGGACGATCAGATGCAATCTTAGAAGCATTAAAACCTAACTTGCCAAGATCTCTTGGCTAACGCAATGCTGCTCAGATTAACCTAAAAGTCAAACCCACAAGAAAGCTAAAAATGAAATAGAGACTGTTTTCTAAATAAGACTGCTGTTTTTGTTCTTCCTCTTAGAAGTAGTAGTACAGTCCTCAAGAATTACTTCTTTCAAGGGGCTTATTAAACAAACGAGTTTACTCAAAATACATCTGACCTGAAAATTTAACACAATATTCCAGAGTAGAACAGAGTATTTAGATCTGAGTTTAGCCCAAGTACGCCCATAACTAAGCACAGAGATGTTTCTGTCAAGTTATCTCCTACTACTTTACAGTCGTGATGCCAAAGGCACAGGACCAGCTGCCAGCGTCGGTGTTGCACCATTTTCCCAGCACCAGCACATGGCTGCTCTGTGCATCAGTACTGGTAGAGGCGTGCAACAAAAACAGGAGAACCACCAAAGAGGGCGAGTGAAAACAAGGTCAACCTGCCCATCTTTAAACACAGTGCCATCTTCTCTGTGCTACATTTCAGTTTTCCAGTCCTCGCTGGAAAAAGTAGTTTATTTTGTCTAAGATCCACCTCTTCCCATTTTTCCAGCAGGAACCATCAGTCCTTCACAGTGAGTTGATGCCTTCCTTTCCATAAATGATGGACGTATTTTCATCCTCCTCACCACACAGATTTGCAGCTTCTGGTCTCTGCCTACACCCTTACACATACAAAACATTCAGATTTTGGTGCTTCTTCCCCTCTTCCAACTCAAAAAGGGCTACAAAGATGATTAGGGGACTGGAATACCTCTCCTATNATCTCTTCCAGCTTCCCTAGAACCAGAACCCTAACCCATCCAAACATCGCACAAAGACCAGCAACTGCAAACATTCAGCATGACAGAACCGGCACGCTGCTTAAACTCTGCAGCTCTAAGACGGTAAGCACCTGATTCTCAGAAATCAATAAAACGTGGGGTTAAGTGGGAGGGGTTTTGGTGTTTGGTTGTGGTTTTTTTAAAAGCTATTAAACAATTTGTGAAGTAACATGTCTTCACACTTCACCTTGGTCTAAAATTCCAAAATGTTCTTTCCATTTCGTATTTCACTTATCCTACCTTTCCTATTCCTCTTGTCGGCGAAGGTGCAGGTGAAACTGGAATGAAGTCTATCCTCTTTGGGGAGGAAGATTTCTCAGACTTGTCCAAGTCATTGTCACTCTGTAAATACAACGTTTCCACCTTACCATTGGCACAGGACATTACCTTAGAGCCAGAGGCACAACCTTCTAATGGAAACTCATTGGGTCAAACACACACAATAACTAAAGTAGATGAACTTAACTTTTTCTTTTGTTATTTTCACAGTTAATCCCGCTCTTTCCCTTAAACTCATCAGTTGAGGGTAAAAGTAGAATTAAATAGGAAACATCTATAAAGAGATTACCAGGCTCAAGCTTTCCTCCCATGACTGGCTTATCTGCATTGCTGTTTGCACTTCCCTAGAACACAAAAAATCCCATCAGTAGCTACAAAGAGGATAACTCTGGCTATTTTATCACCTTGTTTCAATAACACTCACCTTTCATGCGCTGTTTCTCTGTTCATTAAATCCACTCCTTCCTCCTGCAGGAGATAAATGTGGTAAGTCTTCCCGTAACATTTGATTCACCACAGGTACTCGGGACAACACTGACGATTCAGTAATTTGCCATTAGAATTGAAACAGGAGCAGCAGGAGCGCTCCAGAAAGAGAGAGCTGCTACAGGCCAGCTCACTGTTTCTCTTGAGCGAAACAAAACCTCACAAACGCAAAGTAGTTTCAACATGACAACAATAACCTTTGCACGGATACTTCCTTGTTGAAATTAAAAGAGACTCTGTTTCCTCTACTACTTGAAATACTCAATAGGAAAGAAACTCCCATTACATAAAATACTTCAGTATTATATAATTTCTTTTCATGATGTTACTAAATATACAGATAAAAGTTACACTTACCCTTCTGATCTGATGAAGTCGGCTACTGGGAATACGAATAGGAGATGATGACAACAACTGAAAAAAAGTAACAGCCACAATGATTAAATCACACATCAACAGCTCGCATACATCCTATTCACCACCACCCGCATTCTTAGTGAATTAAAAGTGAGCTGCACAACTACATAAGGGTGACTCAAACACTGTTGCAAAAAGAAAACACTGACCTTCAAGAGAAAAGACTTGTTTTACCACTCTTAAATTCCTTCTATCGCTCAGCAGGTGGCACAGCTCTGGGGCTTGCAGGCAGATACTGTTTAGCACCTCAAATACACAAATAGCTCTATACCCACCCCGTGAGGTATTCCAAAGGAAACGCCGAATATGACACAATTCCCTGCTGCCCCTAAGACGACAAGCTTCTCTACTAACTTATTCAACCCGTTGGCTGCTATAAAGGAGAAATCTCAATGTTTCAGCTCCGTCTTGAACAACACTCTCTAGAACTTTACTGTTGCAATTTTTCAGTTGCATACCATTTTATGCATCTAATTCCTCTGGAATTTTGGCTACCACCACATACAAAGGGGCCAACAGGTTCCACGCAGGATGCCCACATGCCTACCGTAACACCTACTGATTTGAGTTCCAAAATTTTGAATTCTTAAGAAATCTCATTAACGGGAAGATTTTGAACTAAAATGTCATCTCACTTTTTCTGAACAGAGTAAAATACATAGAAGAAACGTATTTCAGGACTAAATACCACGGGTTTTGACAAAAGCAACTTCCCTCAGATGAGAAAGAAAAATTTTAGTAGAAAAGAACATATAGATCTTCCAGTTGACAAGGAAATGGTGAAAAAAAAGGAAACACAACATCTCTGAGAAGTTAAATAACTGCACTACTGTATGCTACCAGACTTATATGATAGCAGGCAAAATATCACCTGGCAAATAAATTACTCTTCTTTAAATGATTTTCTGACATCTGGTGTTCAGCCTTTGCAAAAAAAAAAAAAAAAAAGGCTGTCCCCGTCAAAAAAAAAAATCAACAAAGACTTGTGACTCTCTTTCATTTTTACAACAAATTAAAGCACCCTTTCATGGATTTTAATTGTGACATCAGTTTTCCAACACACGGTCAGGTCCAAATTAACTCCGAGGCTACTTAATACAGGGAATCACGCACAGCTTCAGCTGCTGTTGCCTTCTTGGAGATGCACAATTAATAAGCCAGTATTGTTTCACTGTAGGCTGCAGTTACAGGGTTAAAAAAAAAGCATATTCTGCAGCTTGGAAGCTGGCGAGGATGCTTGGTGCAAACACAAATCAAGTCTAACTTCATTTCTCCAGCCCAATTACTTCTCATTAGACGTAAACAAAACATGCTTAAGATTCCTCTCACCATGCTGTGACGGCTCATAACTGTCGTGCTGTTCCTGCGAGTTCGCAACACGTAAGGCTGGAAAACCTGCGAGTTGTCACTGACGGGGGGGGAAAGAAAAAAAGTTTTGTGAAGAACTTCCTCAGGCGCGCTTTAGGGAGAGCCACTCCCGGCTCCCGTGCGCCGAGAACACCCGTTTTCTTTCGGCAGAAGCCGCGCTTCCAGCCAAGGACCCGGCAAGCGCTTCCCCGCTGCCGGCCCG
>VXBO01000766.1:179200-218033 GCA_013400135.1 Rhinoptilus africanus | reverse complement strand
GTGCGGGGGAAGGCGGTGCCGGAGCGGGGTGTCCCCAGCCGGGGGGTGGGGGGTCAGGCGGGGTGTCCCGCTGAGCGCGGAGGTGCCTCGGTAAACGCGCTTGAACTTCATTAAAACGGCGTGTTTTCGGCCGGGTGCGGTGCCTGTTGTGTAGCGGAGAGACGTAGAGTGCGCGGCGCCGGGGCTGCGGCCGTTACTGTGGATGAAGCAGCGGTCTCTGGCTCCTGCGATGCTGCGCGTTTGGTCAAAAAAATCACCGCGCTGCCTACGATTTCACCAGTAAAATCACCAGCTTTCGCAACAATTGGGTGAATTCGGTGAACAATATGATTTCGCAGGACCTTGAAAGATGCGTAAGTTTTACATTTAGTGTAAAACAATGTAGCTGTCCTGAAGTTTTGCTGGACAATATTAACTTTGTTAATATGGGAATTGCCATCAACCTGTGGCAGGTGGTATTTGCAAGGGGGGGTCGGATGTTTTCCAGCTCTCCTCAGGGCAGAGACAGTGGCAGTCCCAGGCAAGGGCTAGGAGGAAAGCTCTCAGATGCACATGAGCTCCTGTATGGTTTTGTGTTTGGGTGAATTTGTAACTCGGAGCGCTATTTCTTGCTTCCTCTGGGCTGTCATGAAGTTGGGAGGTGTCCCCATCTGCTACGTGGTGTGGCTGCCGTCTAACTTCAGGGTGGTCCAGGTGCTGCCACTAGTAGTACTTCTGCAGTTCTGGAGAGCATATTGACAGTAAACTTTATAAAAGATATTTTCCTTAAATTTCATGTTTCTATACAGAACTGGATACCAAGTGACAAACAAATCTCATAAATCTTTTCTGCCAAAATGAGTAATGATACATTACAGTTCAGAGGAAATTCTAATTCTTGCCTATTCAGTCGTGATTTAATGTTAAGTGAACATAATTGGAATTCTTTTGCATGGTGGTAACGAAACAGCAATCAGTTTGCATTTCCGCGCAGTGTAGAAATATTGTGAATGGCAGTTGTTCCTCAGGGAGGTTTCTGAGCAGGTAGACTAATCCTGTAACTGAGATGAGGTGTTTTTATGATCTCAGCCCTTTGTAAGCCTTTTGTTTCTTACAAACTGCGAGACCTTTGACTCTTTAAAAAAAAGGGGGAAAAGAAAAAGCAGCATCCCATAAGCATGTTGGAAACAAATTATTTATTTCGGGACCTGGGTAGGTAGAAGGGTAAGCACGAGCTCTTGTCTTGGAACTGTGCATACACTATATGTTAGGTGTTTATACAAATTAAACGAAAATGTCATTGAGCTAATTTGAGGCAATTGCAGTGGTTTGCATGTTCATTAGGAATTTTACAGCAGAAAACTGTTTTTGCAAGATTGCAGCTCTTGGCAAGAAGCTTCAGGTTTTTCCCAGAATGGTTTTGTTGGGTAAACTGAAACAAAAGCTCTTGCTCTTGAACAGCTTGCCTTTTCTACTCTGCCTCCTGTTTTGACTTCTTCATTAAGAGATTTAATGAGGAGCTTGGAGAATGAGTTACCGTAGAACCAGAGAACATTTTTAAGTGGAGTATTTTAGATCACAGAAGTTACCTTTCATAGAACTTTTGTTTCTTGTTTCCATGCCAAATAAAATTGATTTTTAACGGCAACTGTTAGAGTTCTCTGTGAAAGGTGAGTCTGAGATCTGCCCAGCTCTGGTGGTTTTGCAAGGGAGGTTAAAGGTAAGGATATTGTAGGGTAGGTTTTTTTTCTCTCCCTCTCTTCTAATTAGCACTGAATATTGGACTCAGCCTATAATAATGTGTTACGGAATTATTCCAACTTGTTTACTCCAGGCAAACCCTGGGTTTCAGGATGTCCTGTTGGTGTTGGGTTCGCGTACCAACCAGTACACTTGCGCTAAAAAGGAGTTGTAGCTGTTGGCCTCAGTCAGTAAATCTCACCTCTGAACATCACGTTATGGGTCCCTCAAATGTCTCCTGTTCCACTGCCTATCAAACGGCAACTGTTTGACCTCTAGTGAGTGTAAACTGAGTGAAACTTCTTTGAAAATTGTAAATGGTGTCTGGTCAGTTGTACTTGATGTTTTAGAGGAAGAGAGTCAGTGCTTTCTTCTTGGTGAAACCACGCTATTTATGCCAATTCCTATTGACTTTTATTTCACAGTATAAGCTTTGTTTATTTTTTTATTTACAGCTAGATAAAAGCTATCTAAAACTTACATACCTGACTGGTGCATTTTAAACTGGAGGCTTCTGTTAGTGATGTATCTTTAAAGTGCATTATGATTATCAGCCTTTACAACAAGGTAATCCTACTTATCAGTTTAGTTTCAAGAACTTGTATTTGGGTAGTGCTTTTGTTCATCCCAGGTTAGCAGCTGAGGCAAAAAGGTAACGACCCAGTGACTCCTTGTAATTTGGATCTAATTACAATCTTGCATTTGGATCTGCTTGTCTGTGCAGTTCCTCAGGGTTGTTTTTTTTTAGGCGTAGAGATTGCAGGATTGTGGTTCAAAATGTTTATTCTAGTGACCATAAAACGTACTTAATTTCTGCATTCTCGTTCGTTAAGTGTTGATTAATGGCTGTTGATAACACTAGTGATGGTCAGTGAAACTTGCTTTAGGAATCAATAGAACTAAAGTTGCCGTGAGTAAGGCCCTCATTTGATGTCGAATACCTAATCCTGCGTTATTTAAATGGCTGTGCTGCTTCCTGGTCAGAAGTGTGGCTGCAGTCAACAGCCTTGGGGCTTTAAAAACTAGTTTTACTGTATGTTTAATTTAGCCTCTCCTGGAAAAAAAGTTCATAACTTATTAAATGTTTGTAGTGATAAGATTTATCAAGATACTGTATTTTTTTTAAATTCTGTTTTATCTATGACATTGAAGCTGGTTTCAGTTACTGGTTATATGCCATTTATAAATTTGTTCTGTTGAATGACGTTAAAAGCAACATGCAAGCTGCAGCCATTCCAAACGTAACAAATTCCCCCAGAAATGAACAGTCTTAACGATTTTTTCAGTTGTTCTGAAGACTCAGTGTGATTAATTGAAGTCATTAATTGAAGTAGCTGGGATCTGGGGGAAGAGGAAGTTGGTTTCCACTCTCTGCCAACAAGGCAGAGGAGTTCTTACATAGCTGTGTCTTGAGTGCTTTGTCTTGAAGCGATAGCTGTCATAGCATTTGACACTGAGCTTATATTAAGAGGTGCTTTTTGATAGGAAGGAAATGGCTTTTGCGTTTGACAAGTGTTTCTTTCCACAGCGATAACTCACAGGTGTTCCAGGCTAACGTTTTGCGAACCCGCAGGAACAGCACCACAGTTATGAATCGTCATAGTCTGGTAAGAAAACTATTAGACCAACCACATTAGGTCCAAAGCAGAAGTGTGCAAACAGGATTAAAGAAGAAAATTAGATTGCAGTCTGTGAAACTAATACCACATGCTTTCAGAAACAAGGCGTTAGACTGTGACATTAATACTCTGTAGCTATAGGGAAATGTTATTTATAAATCATTTGGCCTTGGACAGAACTAATATTTCATTGTGACCATAACTTTGTTTATAAAATGCAAGCAGGTATTCTAAGACAGAGTAAGAAAGATAATTCATGAGAAGAACTAATTACATAGATGTGTTGTTTAGTAACCAGCGTGCAAATAATTTTGATTTTTTAAAAAAAAAAAGTGTAGTGATGTTCTGATCTTAAATTGCCTTTTCTGTAGTGATGATAGAATAGGCTCTTGTAATCGACAACTAATATAACAAGATATAACTGACAGGCCATGAATCTTGAGGCTTCCAGGGTGAAGGATTCTGTATCTCAGAGACGTTCCTTTGTGATTTCAACTTTTGTCGGACTTCTGTTATTGCAACTCCCCAAATCTGAATTTTTAAAACATTAATCTAAACCCAGAGAAAACATTGCTTATCTTGTGTTTTGCTATTGTACAAATGGTGGTAGAAGGGTGTGATTTTGACTTATTTAGAACACCTGCACAGCACCCCATAGACAGCACGGTTTGCTAACCCTAAAGTGTTAGGGTGCACGGGGTAGTTATTTCCCCTAACCAAAGGGAATTTTTGGTCAAACTTTCATGTATAACCAGAAATGCAACTGTTCCCCTAGGAAAGCCTTGAGAAACAGGTGGACACAAGATAACATCCGGCTGCATTCAATTGATTATTAATGCTTTGGAAAAACTAAACTATGATGGGATGGGAGGGGAGTAGTCTCATTTTTTTTTTTTCAAACATGGGAAACAAAGTCCCTGGTTTTCTTAGTTACCTTTTGAAGGTGCTTTAGAAATAATTTGTCAGCCCCATGTTAATGGTTGAAGAATACTGCTCTCTTGTTTTGCTGACTGATGCTAGGCTAAAATTCTGTTTTAAAATCAGGATAGACAACTACTTAAGCAAAGGTTTGCATCTGTAATGGAACTGGGATACTTATGTACAAGTCTTTCTAGACTGGTGGAAAAGCCTTTCTCCTGCTAGGGTATAAAACCCGATAGAACGCATTATAATAAAGATTTCTTTAAACAACAGTCTCTTTCTTCACATATATTTTTAGGGTGGCAGCTTAAGGTAAACTTGTTTATGCTTGTGGTCAGACAAAAGGAGAAACAAACAAAGGCAAAAGCTCAGTTTATTGTGTTTACTTCTTGAAGATCCTCTGTTGCTGGGCAAAAAAGGTGCTAATTTAGGATGTGTTGCCCTGAACTCTCTGGGAGGCATGAGCTAGTGCACGGAGTTCAATGATGGGCTACCTCTTCTGGCTGCCCCTAATAGATATTTCAGTCTTCTGGGCTGAACCAGTGTTCCCATCTGCATGGGATGATGTTCCTAACCATTCACCTCACTTGAAGGTTGTTAAAAAGCATCCTGAAAATTAACTTTCTTCTTCACCCCCAGCTGACCAGCTGCTGGCAAAATATAATTGAAATTTTACTTATGCTAAAAATCAGGTGCTCCATTGACTGCTAGATCCAGGGACTAGGACTGCCTTGTCCGTTTTGAATTATTTCTTTGAATTACTGGTCTGGGTTTTTGTTCTGTTGAAGATGGCAGGGAAGATGAAATTGGAAAGGAACTTAGACATTATCTCATCCTTCTGCGATCTTAAACCAGGGTTGTTGAGAAAATAAATAAGCATTAAAAATTCAGTGTTAAGGATCCTATCAACCTCACCTGGTATTCTTGCTATAGTGAAGTACTAAGTGTAGTTTTATGGTGTTAGAGATATTCTGAGGGGCTAGATGACATCTACTTTGCTGATAAAATGTTCTTCAGAAACCACAAATTGTACTTGGGAAAACTAATCCAAGTTTTATTGCAGTGTAAGCTCTGCTACAGAGGGTGAAAAGATTGAGAAAGTGACTGAAACTTTTTTAATTTAGTATTGTAAGTACAGGTAAAATTCCATGTTTTGTTTACTTTGTGGAAAAAAATTGATTATTATTTGTCTAAGCTGTGTTGTGTTCTCTGTCATGGGAACGATGGAAGTTGCTAAAACGCTCTGGTCGTACTCTATCTAGCTCCGTCTTCAGGGCTGTTGGGGTTGTCCCGGTTGCTCAACTGAATTCTAAAATCTGTATTTTCTGAGTAGCTTCTCCCAGTCTCAGACTCCAGCTCTTTTATACCCATGGCTACTGGGGCAGCTGTGCCATTTTGTCTGGGGCTGAATCTGCAGTTTCCTGAGGTGACATGTAGCTGCCAAGGATGGGGCAGCTAGGCCCAGTATCCCCTCCGTTTCCTTCCAGAAGGTATCCGTGGCGTCTAGTGAACAAACATTTTGGTGGGTTTGGTTTTGTTTGTGTGGTTGGGAGGTTAGTTTTGTCGTTTAAACAAAGCATTTTAGTCTGTGGTTAGGTGTTTAGGTACTATTTCAGCAAAAGCTTATTTTTTAAAATTTTATTTTATTTTTTAAAGCCAGGTTGAGTTGCCTGTTCGGTTCAGGGTGGCCCCAGCGATGCTTGTGTTGGCAGCAGAGAGGGGGCACTGCAGGGACAGCAGTGGCGGGGCAGAGGTGGCAGGGGCAGGTGGCTGCTGGCTCTGCTGCCTGCCAGACTGGCTCTGCAGAAACTTCACCTGCCCTGAAAAAGATTATCTGAGGTACTGGAGAAGGGAGCAAGGGGAAGCTGTTTCTCTTCCCTGTGACAGTGTAATAAAGTTCTTTATTAAGTTTTGCACTTTCTTAAAATGCGGGGGATTTAAGTAGCGTGATTTTAACAACTATGTTGTGTGCTTTAGCAAGCATCCGTGTGATGTGACCGAGGCTTCTGATGGTTTCTTGTTAGAAGAATTGAATCAAAGGACTACAAACAGGGAAAAAAGCGAGTTTTCAGTGTTGACAAAGCAAGGGTCGTGACTTGTTAGAGACGGGATGCAGGATCCTCAGAGTTAATGGATTTAGTTAGTGCATTAAATCCTGCAGAGGAACACTTTAACTGTCTTTTTATAATTTTTATTATATACTGCAAGCCACTGTTTTCATATATATTCTTTTAATGTCATACCTTAAAGAATGTGGATCACAGTCATAAAATTAGAATATAATGAGTGGAACAACTGCATTTCTACTGTGGAGTGACAGAGTGAATAGGCAGGAATGTATTATTGTCCGGATCCTTTTCTCTGTGTGAGAATCAAGGTCAGCTCAAGGTCCACGCTGGCTGGTACAGCTTGGAGGAATTTTATTAGGTGCACAGGATTTTGGGGAGCCCAGTATAATAGTAAAGCTGACCTAAAGTGGACTTCAGAAGTAGCAAATGAAGACATTATAGCTGTTAAGCTTCAGTAGTATATATTATGATGACTAAATTCTGGCACAAACATTAGACGTGCTCTGTGTGAGTCTGATAGGCTAATGTCTATGGTGAGAAGAAGGGTGTGATGTCTTGATGTTTGTATTTTTAAAGGAAGGATTCTGGATATAAGAAGCATTAATAATCGGTGATAACTTACCGTAACCTTTTGTGTAAGGCAGCAAAATCTTTGTATTCTCCCTGTCGCTGATTAGAAGATGGTGCAGTAAATGGTTAACTGAATGTTTGTTAGTTCCCCAACTTTAGCGTAATCTAAAGCTCTAGGAGTGTTTTGTGAAGCAGAGGAAGCCTCATACTGCATAAAGTAGATAAACAATAATACAAACTTTGCTTGCTGAACATGCATCCATTTTAAAAAGACACTTTGTTTTTTGGAGGGATTGTCAGCTTAGAGAGGAAAAAGTTAAACCTCTGTTCAAAGCTTTAGCTTTGAATTTTTCGTCCCTGAATGGGTTATGACAAAAGTCAGCTGAGGGGCAAACATTTGAGGGATGGGAAATACATGAAAGGAAATGATATTTTGAGAAAATAGTAACTTTTAAATACTTGGTTTTGAGGATGCAGTTTTAGATCATAGCATTCCAGTGAGATCTTGATGCAAAACTGACAAAATTGACAGAAGACCATTTTTAGTGACATCCTCTTTGATTTCACATGAATCAGTGAAGCTCTTGAGAAATCATAGGGAAGGTATTTAACTCTTTGCTAGCCTTCTAATAGCTGATTATTTTTTCAACCTGTCAAAATACTCATTTATAGGCAGACACCAATCCAGGAACCTTTTTGCACAATGTGATGTTTTGGCTTTTTATTTTTAAAGGATCTATTGGGGAGCCTTCTGGATCGCTTAAATCAGAATATTCTGGATCACTTGAATGAAAATACTTGTGCAGTCATCAATATTAAAGGTGGTGTTGTGCTGCTTAAAAGCATCTTCATTCTGTGGAGAAAGCTGTGAGTTCTAGTTGCCTGGAAATGAAGTGAAAGCCAGGCTGATACCAATTAGCATCTGTGAGCAAACAAAGCAGTATAAAATGAAAATACATATTACCATGTTCTTGCATGTAATTAATGTAGCTTGTGCATACTGAGATTGTTATGAAAGAAAAAAGAAACATACATTTTCTTAGTTTGGAATACCACTGTGAAGTGGTTACTAACATTCCTGTACCTTTCTCTCCTGTCTCCTGTGTTTTCTAACTGTGTTTCAGTTGTGTGTGGTTTTGTTTTGCAGTTTGTGCCATCATCTCCCATCCGCATTCCTAGCAGCCGTCTTCATCAAATCAAACAGGTAAGCACAGATTCTTATGGGGTTTAATTTTAATTTTTTTTTTTAGATGGCTGGGTTTTTTGCCATTTAAGTATAATGTCTTTCAAATGCCTACAGATTTTACTTTGAAACTGTAGTAGAGAGTCTGCTGCAGTCTGTCGCTTCAAGGTGTTTGCAAAAGTAAAGGCTGTATCTTGTCTGCAGAGTTCTAAATTTCATAAAATAGAGCAGATCTTCCAGTGAGAAAAAGATTTGAACAGGAGGAGAAATCTTAAAATGGACATTTTAGAAAGGAAACCTTTAATGTAAACCCTTAGGGTAAAGTTTCACCAAGTTTTTGGCAGCAGTGCCAGCGTAAATATTCAGGGCCAATAACAAAGTGTTCCTTAACTTGTGTTGGCGCAAGACTGTTGTGCAGCCAGAAAATGACCTGGATAAGGAAGCACTCTGGCTGAAAAATAGTTTGGACTCTTCTGGCCGGGCTATTTTTCATCGGTGTAATTTTCTTATCCAGATCACTGTACTTGGGCTGTCACAGCATGAGCTGGGGGGAAGGGCACCCGAGCAAGCCCTTCGGAAGGGAGAGGGGGTGACAAATATCTGAGCAGGCTTAAATAGCACTGCTAGCAGAAAACACACCGCGGGCTGGAGACTCCAGTTTTAAAATCAACAAGCTCAAACTCTCGTGGCTCCTCCATTTTATATGTTGACTTTTTAACAGTAGAATCTTCATCAAATTAGCTTGAAGGTGCTTGATATATTTTTTTATATAATTTTTTTTAGCTTGCTATTTTTCAGTGGATAGGCTTGATTTTTACAGAGTGAAAAATTAAGAAAACAATTAATGCTTTGGACAGCATTTTCAGGGTATGAGGTCTGAAGGGATGGAAGGCACTTCTGCTTCCCACCTCAGATATTTAAGATGCGTGCATAATAATTCTGAAGAAAATAACTGCTTGCTTTCATTATGTAAATAACTTACTGGCCTAAAGAGACTCTGAAGCACTCGGGTGACATGTGGAGCTGTTTTTGTCAGCATAAAAAAGTTTAGGATTAATATCTAAATGTGCTGAGAGCAAGGGAATGAGCTGCTGTGGTTCTTCTATATTACATGAAGTAAAGTTTGATAATTCAGTTTTTTTGGAAAATACTTCTGTATTCATCCTTGTTCCATACATTTATTAAAGCGAACAGTGATATTTCCTAATTTGTGTTTGGTCTTTAAATTGACAAGTTGAAATTCCGTGTCCTGTATACTTACTGGCACGGATGGGAACCTGTGTTTCCCATTTCTGCATTTCTATCTCTTTCAAATCTTAGCAAATAATCACACAGTCAAATTATGTTGATAAGACTCTTCCTACATATGATGAAGATTGTGAAGATGTTTAGTTGAACGTTTATTCTTGAATGGGACTGATTTAGGGAATTACTAATTTACTCAACTGACTGGACGGTATTCAGTTAGTCTTAAGGGGAGGTGCATACCTGAGGGGATCGAGTCAAGGTTGCACTTTAACTTGGTGTTGTTTAGTTTAATTTTATTCCTTTGACCCATTTTAATAATGTTTTAGAAAAAAAAAAAGACTGCATTGCAAATGAGATGCTGACAGTCTAGTTAATTACTGATACATAGAATAAGGATCTAATCATGTTTTTGAGGGTCAGCTGTGCTAGTTTCCAGTATCTATTTTCTAGTGTCTTGTACTAGACTGCATAAAGATACTCTAGTATGTGCAAAATGTTTGGCTTGCATTATCATTGTTTAGTTTTGCAACGACCTCTTGCATAGCAATGAAAATAAAAAAGCTGCTTGAGAAACAACAAGCTCCCATAAGCGCTTCTTGTGTGATGGCCTCTCTTGCTACTTCTCTTTCCCATCCTCTCCCCCTCGCTCCTTTTCACGTTGCGAGAGATTGAGGTTATTGTGGCTTAACCGAGTTGAATTCAATTTTCTGCATACCGAAGTGAAATGAAATGAGCTTTTCTGATTTGCCATAGCAAAGCTTTTTTCTTTTGTGGTCTTAATTTTTCATTTGCGAATCTTTTAGGAAGAAGGAATGAATTTGATGAACAGAGAAACAGTACGTGAAAGGTAAGCATTAAGGCAAATTGGAATATTTAATGCAGTCTTCTGTGGGCCTGGGACAATACATTTCTTTTCTTCTTTATAGAGAAGTGCAAGTAGCAATGCAGATGAGCCACTCATGGGAGGAGAGCTTGAGCCTGGTAATGCATTCACGCTTTAATTTGTGTTTCTATTATCAGTATCAGGACACTAGAGACTCTCTCATGTCAACATTTTCTTTTATAGTTTGACCTACAATTGAGGTGTTAGTGTATCACTGCTTTTGATCAGCAATTTTTCACACTAACAAGGCTTAGAATTATCAGTTGTTTGAGGATACATGTGGGTTCCTTGGGCTGGTATGTCAAAAGAAAATTGCATGGATGTCTGGCTGTTCAAAGTTTCCGTTTTCTTCCATGTTCTGATACTCACCATGTAATGTTTAAGGCTTTTTCTTTGTTCGTTTTTGTGTTGGTTTTTTTTTTTTTCTCTATGTTAAGCATAAGCTCATGAATGGCTACCTAAAAATTATGAAAAATTTGTGGAGGATAGCTTTGGAGCCATACTCAATTTCACACCAATCAGTCCTTTTCATTTAAGGTACTAGCTGATCAGATTAATTTTGTCTACTATTTACAGAGCGACAATGATTTTGAAAAATCGTCATCACCAAAGCAAGTGGACTTTGTCCCAGTTTCTCCAGCTCCTTCACCTACCAGAGGAATAGGGAAGGTGAGCGAAATGTGGTGATAATGGTTGTATCTTGAGTAGTGTTAAATAAATTCAACCAGATTAGTAGCAAGAGGTTAAGCCATCTGCACCTTTCTACCTCAGCTGCAAACAAGTAAACAGAGAGTAAACAAAAAAAACCCCTAAAACCCCAAACCAGAAAATACCAGCTAGCAGTTGCACATCTTGTGGACGTGAATTTCTGTGGAGCGTTTGACTGTTAATCCGTGGTTAATAAACCTTATTCTTTGTTTGCCTTCCTCTTGGAATAAGAGGAAGAGGCATACATGCTTATTTTATGAACCATAGTCTGTTTAACCAGGTTATGGTGAAATAAATCCACATCAACTTGCGTGTATTCTGCCTGAAAATGGAATCTCTCCAATTTTTTTAGGGTTTTTTCTCAGAAACAGAAAGTGATATCTCAGCATACCCAGCTGTATTGACTGGTTGCTGAAATTGGTAGCGGGTTGTTTATTTACCTGCGAGAAGGATTGGTTGTTGCCATATTAAGTGTGATACAGTGTTTATACGTAAATAACACAAACTGTCTCGCTCTCAGCAATGTTTCTCGCCATCTTTGCAAAGTTTGGTGAGTAGCAGTGGATTACCTCCGAGTCCCAGCCCAAGCCCAACAAGGCGATTTTCGAGGTAAGTATCAGTTCGTATCAGTAACAGAAAATTAGCATAGCTTGTTCACAGTAGGCTTTTGAAATACCAGAATCCGTTACATACATAATTGATTTCTGACCACAAATACAACTTTATATTTGTGTAAACTTCACATTCTTACAATGCTTTAAAATACTTGGTAAAATCCTTACGTCATAGCATAGGGAAAGTGGGCTGTGTTGTGGGATCTGTGTTCTCACTGTAGTCTCTATTGCTCTTAATCACATCTAAAGTAATTGACTTGAATTCTAAAGGGGGAAATAACCCAAACAAACAGATACAGGGTTTGTTACTGATTCTGGTTTCAGTTGCATTGGATGTTTTTTCTGAGTGATGTGGACATAAAATTAAATTTTATTGGGCCCTAACAGTTTAGCAAAGTGCCTGGCAGCTGAGATCCAGTGAGTCTCATCTGTGAAGTAATATGATTAAAGATTTGATTAAAAAATAGGATTAAACTTTTTCTGCTAAGATCTTTTTTCAGGGGGGAAAAAAGCCCCAACAAAACCCTTACATTGGATAAGCTGTTTTAATGCCTGTTTTTTCAGTGCTTTCCACTTAGTAGTTTGTTATCTGAACATCTTTTGATTCTTTACATGTTTTCAGGCTTCCTTTAGTAATGGTGATATCAGTATAGCATATGCCTTCTCTTAGCAGGAGAAGCCAGAGTCCAATTAACTGCCTTCGACCAAGTGTTCTTGGCTCAATAAAAAGAAAAGGTACAGTATTTGGTTTTGGCTAATATTATAAAGTTAACACTTTAGCATAATTCATATAGCTTTCCTCATAATTCTGTTCAATTGGCTGATGCCTCAGAGTGACTAGAAATAGATAGTATTGCAGATGACCACATAAATGGAACTGTTTGTAGGGATAAAACAGACAAATAGATAAATTAGCTTTTACTATTCTGTAAAACTAATAGTTGTTCTGTTCTAATGCCTCTCTGTTGCTGTAGTCGTCTAGATCTGATAAGAAACTAATGTAACCTGTTTAACAAAAGCAGGAATACAGCTATTGGTGTAGTTCATACATAGAAAATTTCAAAGTCCTGGCTAACTGAAGTGCACAGATACTGTGGATTTAAAGTCACCCTTCGGAGCCAAAAACTGATGCAGAGACCTGGTAGACACCTTACATCTTTATTGGGAAATGTTTCTATATCTTCCTTTTTCTTCAAGTTTAACTCCCAGTTATTCTATTGTACCTGTTTTTCTATCTTCTTGCTTCACCATTGTAACAGAACACCTCTGGCTCTGAGACAGCTTTTAAAATACTTTTATCTGAGTTCTGTCATAGCCTATTTAAGTGTGTATCTATCCTCTCTTCTAGCGTATTTGGAAATCAAAGTCAATATATAAGTTTATTGATAACCCTGGACTCTGTTTTTGTTGATTGCAAGAGGAAAACAAGCTTTCCTTGTTCTCAGATTCTCCACTTCAGTGGAGCTAGTCCTAGCCAGTGAACTGATAGCTGAATAAACTGAACAAAAAACCATTATTCTTTGCTGCTGAAGATAAATATCTGATATCTAAACCTCAGTTCATAACTCACTAAACTTTCCTGGAGCTTGGACTAAAAAGTTTCTAAGAAATAGGCAGTCTTTAACATTTCAGCGTTGACCTTCTATGTTTTACATCTAAAATAACACTCAATCTGTTGTAACAAGTTTGAACTTCTATTCCGTTTGCTCTGTAGAATTATGTTGAAAGTAGACTTTTCGTTTAAAAGATTAGTAATTTTTATCACTCCGTATCTCTTACCAAAGGTGTAACAGAGATGGAAGATCACCCAAAAAGATTGTTCCAAGGATCCACCAACATACTTACCCCTGAAGTGTCACATCAGGCGGACCTTGGGGGATGGTAAATGCTGGGCTGTTTATTATGTCCATTTCATCAGAAGCACCACAAGTCTCTCTTCATCTAGTATTGATCATGCTTGAGTTGGGTTTGTCTTTTATTTTATGAATACAGACATCCTGTAATTACGCAGCACCAAAATGACCACAGTAAACAGGCAATTTTACAGTTTCTAGGACTGACTGTTAATATGTGTCCCGTGTATGGGAGTTGAGCGTGTTTAGGAAAAGATACCTCATGGCTGGCAGTTGTTGGAGTCCAGTTTCAAGCTGCAATCAAATATGAATGCTAATGCTTGTGAGTGGGTTGGGGTGTCTTTTCTTTTCCTTGCTCTTAGTCATGTAGGAAAATTAATCTGTCTGACCCTCCCTGCAGGGAGGAGATAAAAAGTACTATGTTAAAAATTGTTACAACTTGAAAGAGCAAGGGATTTTGTTTTAGAATTTTAGTCAAGAGGTTAATAATACACAGGGTGTGCCCACACAACAGGGTTATTCACAGTCCGTTTGTCCTTTTTGCATCTCTCTCACTGATGTACATAGCTGTGCACAAGCTTTGAGCCCATTGCAGTGGCAATAATAACGTAGAGGTTTTAAAGGTAACTTAAAAACATACCTTTTTTACATGCCCTATTAATAGCAGGCATAGCAGTGCAGGTTCGGTTGCTGCATCTTGCTTTAGGAGGTGGTAATTTTTAAAAGCACTTTGATGCTTCCGCTGATGCTAGATCACCTATCTGTATTTTGTGTCCTGTGAAATACGTAATGAATGGTACAACTGAAGTACGTTCAGTTTATTATCAGCTCCCCTGATGTGTGGATATATGCTAGCCCGGGACCTTGTAGGAGATGGGTGAAGCTTGCCATGCATTGCTCAGCCTGATGCTTCTTGTCTGTACGCTGTTTCTGGTGACATGAAGGAGAAAACGGGCAGAGTGTTACCTGTCTGTTCGGAAGTGACTGCAAGCTGTGTGCTTGCAGATTTATTTCACCTCAGAGGGCTTACTGTTCCTTCAGAGGTGTACATTTGTTTTTAAAATGGCTTTGTAATGAATGGAAGTTAGTATTTGAAGCTTACCAGAAAGCGTACCTCATTTCTCATACCTTGCTGTTACTCTGCTTTCAGTCTGTCGTCACATGCTCTTGATGACACCAGAAGCAGCGCAGGCTCTTCCTGCGACTCACCGGCTGAAGTCGGCACCAGCACAGACTCTCCAGTCTCACTTTCTGACTCCAGATCTCCTTTTTTACCAGTAGATCTTACGGCTAAGTTACCTATTAATTGAGAAGCAGAAGTCTGCTAACGGACACCAAGAAACAGGCTGGATGTCAATAAGACTTGTTGTGTGTAACTGATTCTGTTCCTCATAGGAACTTCCAGAAATGTCATTATTTCTAGAAAACTTCCAGAATAGTTCCTTGAGGAGGAATTCAGGTTTCTAGTGATGTGTATGACATTTACTAAAATACAGTAAGCATTTGAATTGCAAACGTATTTGATGCTGACATCGGTAAGGGAGCTGTTGCAATGGATATCATCGTGTTGGCGTAAGTTACAAATACCGTGCGCACGTTCTGCTTGTGGAAGACTTGGCTTTCCATCAGCCGAGAGGCAGAGTCCTCGCTAGTACAACGTGGTGCTTGTGCCATAGCAGATAACTTCCACATTTGTCCTCAGTCTGAAGCCAATGAAGCAGCTTACTAATTTGTTTTTATTCCCCGAGTGTTAGATATTTATATTTTCTGTTCCTCATATGAAAGGGGGGAATATTAGGGAGCAGGCATTGATTCTTGTGTTCTGTTCTTGATTGGCTGTTAATCAGTTCTGTGTTCCAATAGATGTCAAAAGAACAAGCTGGTGAATTGTCAACTTAAATTTCTATGTCGGATTTTACTCATGATCACGCCTGCTGTTGTGACTAAATCCAAATGAGGTGTGGAACATTCTTCTGGGGTTTTGTATTGGGTTTTTTTTGCCTTCCCCATTTAGATGATGTACTAGAGTGGTAGATACTCTGTTAAAGGTCTTTTAATAGGGAAAAATAGTAATAATGTTTGGAACAAACATTAAATGCTGAGGTTTTAGTATTTAGTACTTCAGAAGTACATTATTTTAACAGACAGTATTGGTCCTCATTTATGACTTTGGTTGGACAAATACAGTGAGGAATCTCGAATGCCTTTTTACAGGCTGAGGCGATCCAACATTTAATCTTCTCATGTCGCTTTCTTAAACAATGGCATCAAGTTACTTCTGCTGTTGAAAACTTCAGATGCTGATTGGAAGCCTAGAACTTGGTCATCTGAGATGTTTCGGGATTCTTTTACTATGTTTGAAAAGTTAGTGGGTTGAGGCATCCTGAGCAACTCTGAAATTCCTCAAACGGGAGGAAAAATCTGCCGAGCCCACCAGCGAGAGCCGTTTCAGACTTTCCAGTGACAACCAACCTCATGTTGGTGGTTGACTCTTGTGCAATTGAACTTCCCCAGCTGGGTCCCCGTTTGTCCGTGTGTACCCCTCTGTACTGTGTGGTTTCAAGCCTTCTCTCCAGAGAGGTTTATAATGAAGCCAAATGGATTCCTTTTAAACACTAAAACTTTGTAACGTGTCATAAAGTGAGAAAAGTATGGAAACTTCCTGAAGCAGGAGAAAAGCTCACACCAAACACTGCAATGTTAGAACCACATGGATGAAGCTTTCAATGACAGCAGCCGTCAAAAGTGGAAACGGACGATTTGAAGTGCGAAGACCTGGTGACCTGAGGACCAATGACCGGTGTCCGTATGTCCTTATTGTAGAAAGAAAATAGAATCTATTTAATAGTTTTACTCGGTTCAAGTAAGATATGACGTGGTTTACTTCTGATTTCATTCCTCTTAAATTATTGTAATAGCCAGCTTCCTGATCACAGGGGTTTTTTCCTCAATTCAGGCTGCCCTTCATCCCTGTGGCAGACGGACAAGCTCGTGTTTAATGGCTGTTTGCTCGCTCTCTAACACGGCATAGCTTTGTTTCGCAATTTCAGGTATGTGCCAAAGAGTTGCTGTGCTCACCACCTCTTGTGGTGAGGGCAAGACTTTTTCTTGTTTTTTGTTTTGTTTTGTTTTTTTTAAATCTTGCTTATTTCTTCAGAATGAACCTCCTGGTGTTTCTTCCAGGCTTTTATAAAAGATGCATCAGTAGAGGGGTTTCATAGTTGCGTGTGGGTCAACTTGTCTCTTTTCTGTTGAATATTTATGCTATTTTTCAAATAAGTGCCAATAAATGGAAAAACAAACGTGCTTTGTTGTTTCTGCACTTTGTTAGAGAGGTTTTCATCATTCTTGTTTTCATCTGTGATTAAATGTTTTTAAATCAGAATATCGCCCGTAACCCGCTTCCACCCGGTCTAGTTTACGTTTAAGTTGGCCTTAAAATCTGCTGCAGACTTTTTGTTTTCCTACTGTAATGCTGTCTTAATGTTCAGTGACAGCTCTAGGAAAACCGAAGATTAAACCCAAACATTTTCAAAAGACTTTAACAGCTAAACGTGTCCCTGGTTTATACCTAGAGGAAGCTGCGGTGAAATAGTTTGGAATATGATGCCCCAGCGGGCTGGTGGGTAGGACTGCAGCTCATACCTCTTGGGAAGAAGTGGGGAGTCTTTGTGGTTTGCCTCGACAGGGCAATTAATGCTGTTGGAGGAGAGAGGAATAGTTACACATCCGCAATGCGTCCTTTGCCTGCTTTTGGAAAACAGAAATCGCTTTGAACTGGTGGAAAAAGGCATCTCAATTTCTCTGTCCGTGTCATCAAGAAGCTGCAGGTTTGCGCCCTGGGGTCAGGAGCTGTGTATAGTTTTTTTCCACTGAAACGAAGTATTATATTTCGGAACAAAATTACCCTGCAAAATATGTATCTGGATTCAGGGACTGAGGGTGTTACACAATGCGCATAATAACCCTGTGCTCTCGCGGTGACTCCTGCTCTTAGGATTGCCTCCATTTGACTCACGAACAACGAATATTGAAGCTTTGCTCGATGAAGTGTCGTGGTTATGGGACTCTTCACCTTCCTTAACTGGTCTGAGTTCATATTACGAGTGTCTATGCCTTTGTCTTCCTCAGAGAAGAAATCGCAGAATGGTTTGGGTTGGAAGGGACCCCTGCCTGGGCAGGCTGCTCAGATGGGCAGCTTTCTTGTCTCAGGCCATACTGGAAGTATTATGATCATGTATATTTTCTTTTTTTTTAAGAGTAATATATATTATTATATATAAATTCTTTTTCTTCTGCAGCTCTTTCAGGGCATACAGCTGTTTCTCTGCGGGATTCTGCCACTCCTCTGGGATGGCACCCTTCCAAAGTCGCGCTTGTGATGGGCGCTTCATTGCTCTGGTTGCAAACTGTCCTGGAGGATTTGTTGGCGGTTAAATCGGGTCTCGGGCCAGCCTGTCTTCCTTGACAACTGAGAGGTGTTTTTCTTCCTTCCACCGTCTCCAGAATGACATAGTTGCCGAGGGAACATTGATAACCGTGCCAGTGCTCAGGGGGGGCTGTATTTTTGGAATGAGCGCTTCGGTGGTTACTGCATTTAGCAGAGGAACAGATACTTCACCCTGGAAGAGAGGTACAAATGCCAGGAAAAACGAGCCTGTGCATCGGCCAGCTGAACTTGCTGAGGTCTTCCCAGTGTTTTCAGCGAGCCAGTTCAGCCGAATACTCAGCTGAACAGCTGCCTGCGGCCCTCCTGGGATTCGTATAATTTAATCCCAGATTTGTTCTTTTCGCCTTTCTTCAAAAAGCTGGAATGTGAATGGTCACCAACCTGTACAAACAGAACACATCTCCAAAGCCTTGTCTCGGTGAGACCAAGGTAATTCCAATTAGGAATGTTTAATGTGGTTCTAATATTAGTGTCCTACTTGCGAGTCCAGCCCTGCCGTGATGGTTTGCTGGCGAGGTGAGGGCAGGAGTGACCTTCAGCGCCGTCAGCGAGCTTCCCGCGGGAGAACAGCTTGTGCGTTTCTCAGCAGAAATGTTCACTTTATGCTGTTGTGTTCTTGCATATGTTGGGAGTCGTAACTCGTTTACTTAAAATAGAGATCTTCAGGAGTCATAATTAAAATGTGAGAGCTCTTCATATCCTGTTTCCAGCACCCTTTCTCATCACCAACTGCCAGATGGAGTTTAAGTTGATCCCTCTTCTCCTGGAAGCACCCCGTTAAAATATTTGTAAACGTAATTGAATGTTTACAGCTACAGTCAATAATTAAAACCTTATCAATCCAAAGAGGAGCGCTTGGCTTGCAAGAGTCCTTTTCAATAGCCGGATGCAAAAATTGTCACCTCGCGGTTTGATTTGGTGGCTGTTTCCTAAGCGTTGGTTGACCTGTAACCGATTTTTTCCCATTTCTGTGTAGCTGATACGCACATCCTCGTCTGATCGATTGAGCCCAGTGAGAGCCAGCCCAGGTCTTGGTCAGGAGATGCCTTTCCTCTGGCGCAGGGGGCTCCAATCTGCCCCACGCTTAAAAGCCCCAGACCCCGTGTCCATGCTGGAAGGGAGAGATTGCTTCCCCTGGTGAGCCTTCGTGGTAGAAGCATGAGAGAGGAGGGGGAAAAAATAAGCGACTGAAGGAGAAGAAACTTGTTTGACTTTCAGTAGCTGGCTCGGGAACAGAAACTTCAGAGGGGGGAGGAGGTGAGTGCACTTACACCAAACCCAAACACGGCCCCGGCATGCCTACTGCTGGGTCCCCCGTGTCTCAAAGAACTGGTGAGACTTCCCCGGTCCCATGAAGGTTCCTCAGATGAGCCTGGCATTTATCAAATGTAAAATTCTTCTCATGGATTCGTTTCTTCTTCTTTTACTTGCTTCGTAAGAGCTTCGTAAGAGCCTTGTAAAATGCTTGTTATTTAAGGCTTCCTTCTGTGAATAATAATGGCATGTAAACATTTACATTTTGATGGATGTCAGCTTAGGTAGAAAGAGCTGCTCAAGTGGGAGAGGTTGTTGCCGAAGGTACCGATTGTTTGTTCTTGCTCACCATCTGTCTGGAGTTCTGCAAGGCCTTTGACACGGTCCCCCACAACATCCTTCTCTCTAAGCTGGAGAGATGCACATTTAATGGGTGGACTGTTCCGTGGATGAGGAACTGGCTGGATGGTCCCATCCAGAGGGTCAATGGCTCGATGACCAGATGGAGAGGGGTGACAAGTGGTGTCCCTCAGGGATCCGTACTGGGACCGGTGCTGTTCAACATCTTCATCAATGACCTAAACAGTGGGATCAAGTGCACCCTCAGTGAGTTNCCCTGAAGGGTCCTACAGGAAAGCTGGGGAGGGGCTGTTGGCAAGGGCATGGAGCCACAGGAGGAGGGGCGATGGTTTAAACTAGAGCAGGGCAGGGTTAGATGGGACATGAGGAAGAAGTTCTTTACCCTGAGGGGGGTGAGCCCCTGGCCCAGGCTGCCCAGAGAGGGGGTGGAGGCCCCATCCCTGGAGACATCCAAGGCCAGGCTGGATGAGGCTCTGAGCAACCTGCTCTAGTTGGAGATGTCCCTGCTCCCTGCAGGGGGTGGGATTGGGTGGCCTTTAGAGGGACCTTCCAACCCAACACAGTCTGTGATACGATGATCTAATGCCTTGATGTTCGTACCTCAAGCCACCAAGAGCAGATGCAGTTTCCTGGAGAAGAATGCTCTCATGTTGTTATTACAAATTGCATTTTGTTATTGTAAATTGTATGGTTACTCCCTCTCTTTTTAACTGTCAACATGGATTTAAATTCCATTACAGGCTCTTGGTTCTTTTATTCCATGTCTTTGACAGGGCTTTTATCAGTCGTCTTTGTTCCTTGGTAGCCCTTGTTCTGCTGGGATGAGGATGGTGGCAACTCGGTGGGTCTGAATTGATGTTCCACGACCGAGGCCTTCCAGGCCCTTCCTCCTCTAGTGGGGGGACCATCCGCTGCCCTGGTGGTGCTGCCGCCACCTGGGTTCTGCTCTTGTGGAAGTCATTCCCTTGTGGAATCTCTGCTGTTTCGGACCAGCGGGTGTTGCTCTGCCTGTCTGTGATTCCACGCTCCGTTGTCAGCGTCGTTCTGGCCGTGCAGATTCTCACGGGCTGCTCCGCGTTAGCTGCAGGTGATTATCTGAACGGCTGGTTGGCACACAGCGGAGCTGCTGCAGGGTCCTGCTCTACAGAAGATGAAAATAGACCAAAAAGCGAGCGTATCCCCTTACCTGGCTTCAGCTCTTACACTGCGAGTGTCGCCTGTTCTTACGCCTCCAGTACGTAGGTTTTGAGGGTACACGTGTTCTCTAGACTCCTTTCACGTCCCCATTCGCCACCTTTAAACGGCCCCTGCTGGACTGTGTAGCGATGGTTTCCCGTTTCTTCACCAGCTCGCCTGGAGCGGTACGAAGCAAGTGATGCGCTGCCGGCAGCTTCTCTCCTTCAGCAGCTCCGGTCTCCGCTTACCAGGCAGCCGGCTGTGCCCATCGCCGGCACCGTTACCTTCGGATGAGTCTCTCCCTTTCTAAGGGGACGTGGTTCCTTCTCCAGCACGGCTGGCGGGAGGCGAATGCCCCGTTTCACAGGGAGAGAGGAGAAAACGTGTTTTTCCGTGGCTACTGGCCCCCGATCTCTGCCCGCAGGTGGGCGGGAGGCTCAGTGACCGGGAGTGCTCAGCCCTGCCTGCTTGCCATGGCAGCCTGGCCCCTTGCTACGCCGTGGTTTTGGCCAGGAGGGTCGTGCACAAGGACAGAAGGTGGAGCACCTGACCAAGAACTCGGTTTTCCCCCTGATGGAGAAGGCAATTTAAGGTTCGGTGGATTTTTTTAAGACTTCCTGCACAGCTTGGGCCCTGGATTTGGAGGTTGCCCTGGATCACCAAAGCATCTGAATCAAATACCACTTTGCACCTGAGAATTTTCCTTCCTGGAAACAGAGTATTCCTGGATCATCTTCATGGGCTCCGGCGACCTCCCTTCTGTAGTCTTGTCCTACCAGGGGATGGATTTCCAGTGCACATAAGTCTTACCTCTGAGATTCACATTCCTGACGAAGGAAGGGGGTGATGGGACTTGGCAGCCAGAGGGAGAGCCAGCTATTTTAAATATATGTTAACGAGGGCTAAAATACGGTCATTTATTGGCAGCCTCTTTCCAGTTTAGGCTTGTGTCCTGGTTTGAGGTAAAACAGAACCAACTTTCTGTTCAGTAATTTTATTTCTTAGCTAGGCCTCTTCTAACTCTGAGATTAACAGCAGGTTGTGTCTGAAACAGCTCATTCTCAGAGTGATAAGAGCAATGTTTACGGTTTGTGCCAAGGAACGGCACCAGAGAGGCTCTTGCTTATACTTATGGCTGTACCAGCCAAGGTCAGCTCATTTCGGTGTTTGCCCCGTTGGAGGGGGGGAAGCGGAAAAGCGCAGAGGGGTCCCACCTGCGGGGGGGAGCGGACAGGACAGGGAACCCAAAACTGCCCAACAGGGGTATTCCATCCCACCCGCCCCGTGCTCAGTGCAAAAGCTGAGGGATCAAAGGGTCAACGCTCTTCCTTCAATGGCCGACGTCCGAGCAGGACCCTGTCTGTTCCTCTGCCTTGGATCCCCATCCCTGTGTTCCTGACTCCAGCTCTGGAACGCGGTTCCCACCCGTCGCTGAGTCCAGCCTGGGACTGCCCCAGTGCCTGCCGCTGACCTCATCCTGGGAGCTTAATGCAGGTTTGTATATGCTGTAGCTATTTCATTATTTCCTTTTTATGTTCTTGTTAATATTTCATTAAAGTAGTTTAGTTTCTTCTAAACTCATAAATCTCTCTTTATCTCTCCCCCTCCTCTCTGTGCACGAGAGGCTGGGGGGGAGCATCTGTCACCGGCCGTTGGCCCATTTGCCCAAAACCACGACAGCTTGTTGGTTATCAGAGACTCGCTGCATGTGAACATCAAGTGAGGTACCGCACTCCGACAGTTCTTAGCTGGCTGATTCCAGGAAGGATTCCTGTGCTTTGTTGCTGAACACACGGTTCTGTGCATGGGCTTCTCTTGGCGCTGCCGCAGACGCCACCATGAAGCTGTTTGGAGAGCAGCAGCGGCTGTTCCCAGCTGCAGCACGCTCGGGGCAGCTTTGAGAACCATCAGCAGTGGCCCAGCGTTTCCCTGGCAGGGATGGGATCTGCTTCCAGGTGATCTCAGCCCCCTCTCCCGCTGCGGGGGCTCCGTCGCCTGCCATCCCTGGGGAAAGGAACCCATCAGCTGAAAGCCCCGTCCCTCCCTGGAGCTGCAACACGGTTACGCTGCACCTAGTCTGGTCTGAAGCCTTCTGCGGTTTGCTCCTTCGGAGAAAACAGGGAGATCCGAGCATTTGCTGATCCAGGTGAGAGCAAACACCCAGAGGAGACGACGTGCAGAGCCTGACACTGGTGACAGTGGTCTCGAGAGCATGGGCCTTTCCTGCCGCCGGCATCGCGCGTTTGCGGTATCGGCGCCACAGCGAGCGCGGGGTAAACGAGGTGATGGTTTCTGCGGGGCCATCCCAAAGCCCTCCTGAGCCTCTGCTGAAAATACTTTCCCATTTCAAGGAAATGACTGGTTTGTTTGTGTGAAGAGTCGGGAATGGGAAATGACGTGAACACTTAACTGCTTTTCCGGGTGTTTTGAAGAGGAGGCAGAGTCGGTGTCTCAGGTCTTATTTCCAAAGGCTTTTAGTGTTTTCCATAACCCTGTTAAGCACTAGAGGTGTGTGTGTGTGTGCACATATATATATCTATATGCACCAGAAAATCTAAATCTTGCATATTCACCTGGTAAATTTTCCTAGTGTCTCCCTGTGAGCGTGCGGTAACATTATTGGATACATTCCCCCTCCCGCTGCCGAACTGAAACTGTCCTCGGGTCTTGTTTTCCCACCGCCGGAATAAATCTGTGATGCTCGTGCGTGCGCCGTCAGCTCCCTGAAGTAGGAAGAAGTCAAAATTGACGTTTTTTTGTCACGCTGATTTTGCCCAAGCACCGCTTTTATCTGCATCTGCTGCGTTCCACCGCGCATTTCATCTTCCTTACGGCCGCGCTGCTCCTCGCTTGCCCTTGAAAAAGGAACGGTCCGACGTTTGAGTTGCTGATAACTTTTTGTTAGCGATTTCTTGGGTCAAGGTGGTTTTTTTCTTCAACAAGTCGCTGCTCTTTAAGCCCCCTGGCAGGGGGGGCTGGGGCTCGCTGCTGGCCCGGCGCTCTCCTCCCCATCTGAGCAGGGGCCAGGGCCTGCAGGACGAAGGCGTCGAGGCTTGATCCGTAGCGACGCAGTTCCCGTCTGTGGGATTCCCTGGCTTCTGGGCTGCCGCAAGGGCCGGGCAAAACAGGATCCTGGCTCGTGGCTGGAACTCCAGGATATGGGGGGTGAAAAGAGGGTTTGTGGGGTGGTTTTTTTCATTTTAAATCAGCTTGGGCTTTGAAGAGGCTGGCTCCACGTTAAGACCCGCTAACGCTAAGAGGTGGGTTTTACAGTCCTGGCAGTGACGTGCCGTACCCGCTGGCGGTTTTATCTCCCCGCCTTCTGTTCCAGCCCCTCGCCCTTCCTCCAGAGGCAGCAGGTTCCCCCGCCTCAGGACGATGGGAATTAACCACGCAGGTCCCGAAGAACAAGGGCGAAGTCCAAGCCCGCAGCTGCACGGGGGCAGGAGAACACCCAGGATTGCCACTGGGGGCACCCGGCTCCCCAACCAGCAACGTTTATTTAAGCTTTTTCACAAATGTTAATGTTTGACTGGTTATCATCTGACGCGGAGAGATGACACAATCTCAGTTCTTCTGAGAACCCAACTAAGGTCGCGTTTTATTGCCCCACAGAAACTGACCGAGTTGTTTTTCATACATAAGAAAAAAACGTACAGTGATTAACAACTTAAATTCAACCTTTCTCCTTTTCTTTTTCTTTTAAACCCCACCCACTGCTGCATGGTCTCGTTGTCCTTCCATGCATAAAGAGAAACGTGACCCACAACATGCAGGAGGAAAGAACGTTTCATTTCCAAAATGTTTTTTTATATAGATCAGAGCATATTCTAGAGGCTTCTTATAAAGGTCTGGGAATCGAGCATGGTAATAGCCGCCCTTCCGTAGAAATATTTTTAAACTTAATGTCTCAGCCATGAAATGTCAAATGAAGGGAAAGAAGGTAAATGTTCACCTGGAATATACAACTGGTGTTTGAGGAGTTTCTGCTGCAAAAGGAATCCCTTCTCCTGGCTGGGGGGAAGGGCAGGGGTAGAGGAACACCTTTGTTGCTACACTTAGTTCAGTCTCTAAAATAATAAAAAAAAAAAGCAGAATTTTATATGAGTGTGCGCAAATGTGAGCCCAACTTCTGCTAAAGCCATGTGATTCACAGAGTGCACGCATCCCTCCAGAAGGAAAGGCTCTGATTCCAGAACTTCTTTTTATTGTCTACAATGGTGATACAAAACGGCTGTTGCAGAAATCATCTCCCCAGGTAAGAAAACGAGCACCCAACCATCGCTTTGTAATGCAGGAAGGAAGTGGAGAATTACTTTCTTCACCTAAAACGCATGGTTTATTTCAGAGTTTCACTGATGGAGATTTTCATTTGCTTCACTGATGAGCCACGACGCCGGGCCGTGCGGGGATGGGGGATACAGAAGTGTTTTGCGCCGCCCTGGGCACGTACAACCACAAACCGAATGAAGGTTTTACATAAGACAAGTTTTGCTTTTATAGTGATCGCGCACTGATGCGGACGTAAGACTAAAAATAACAAACGTTGCTTTAATAAGGATTTTTTTTTTTACAGTAGGCGTAGATATAAAAGGTTGGGTTTTTTTTTTTTTCAAATTATTTTCACAGGTATCGCTGAACATTTCATAGCTGTCTGTTACAGAAGCACCCAAAAGTGCTTTGAGTCTTTCATTTATTATACATAGTTAAAATATATTACACTTCTGAAGGTATCTTAAATCACGGAACGGTTTCGCTAGTGTCTTAATGAGCCGGATGGGAGTAAAAGGCAGTCCACATTCATGATGTGAATATACAGTAAGGTGTTTGCCATCCTAGTCACTCGTTGCTCATGTTCTTAAAATAACCATGGTGATGAGACCTGAAGAGACAAGAATTAAGAACTAAACGCTTTCATTTCACCGAATAAAACATTTAAAAACGAAGAACAGACAGTTTACCCCGTCCCAGGCCAGAAAGTGAGGTAGAAGGGCATAAATACAGGCAGATTTAATTTGGATACACACTTCAACGCTGGCAGCTCTGCTCTGAGTTTTGATGTGGTCAAAATCTGTGTAAGAAATAACAGTGAAGTGCAGCGCACCTAGTAACTAAAGCAGCTGTAAATGCTCCAAGCAGTTACGGATTCTGGGCAGAGTAAGTGATGGAAGCCCAGTTTTACACAAAGATTTAAGCTTCCTTGTCCATCAGTATCGGGAGCTTCCTACAGACTCTGTGTTGTGACCTCTGTAGAGAGAGGAAAAAAAGCCAGAACCGCACTGATAGAGGTTAAAAACAATGAAAACCAGGTGAAAGTAGGAAATAGGGGGCTAATAAACCTACTTATGTCACACTGAAAAATTCACGTTAATTATGTGGAGACAGTGGAAGGAGTACAAACCTGCAAGCTCTTAGCCCTGAGCTAGGCTGCACAAGGCAGAGAGGCGTATGGAAAAACATTCGGGCTCCTTCAATTCCAGCCTTACCCAACATCAAACTAGTTGTTTCTCTGTTCTTAGGCAATCTGACTTCTTTCCGGGCTCAGGTGGTGTTAACCTAACAGCCTTTCCCTGCAGAGAGCTCAGCTAAAGCCTACAGGCCTCACCACAAATAAACTACCTCCCGAGACTATTTCACTCTCCTGCCACTACACGCTGATTTAACTCACTCACTTTATAAAATTCTGACGATAGAAGCGTGACAGAAGAGAGCTGTAATGCTGCCTTTCATTAGACGAGCAATTTATCCATTAACGAGGAATTACAGTTCAGTATTAGCTTAGACGATCAGGACTACCAGAACTGCTGGGGGCCTTAGCTTGGATTATCTCTATCGTTGCAGAGTAAGAACAGAAGCTTCTGGAAGGTGCTACAGGACAGCCTACACTGCTTGTACAGGGACTTTCAAGGTTGGGTAAGTAAGTAACAATAAAGTAAACAACTTCTCAAGTGTTGTACAGCCCAGTTGGCGTGGTATTAACCTCCCTTTTCAATTCAAGGCCACGCAATCCAGTTGTACTTTGTTGTGGAAGAAAGCGGTTTCATCTCCTTGAGGGCAATTAACTCTAGTTACATACAGAAGAAGAATCACAGAATGGGTTGGGTTGGAAGGGACCTTTAAAGGCCACTGAGTCCAACCCCCCTGCAGGGAGCAGGGACGTCTTCAACTAGAGCAGAATCTTTTCATGAACACTAAAAACGCTGCTGCCAAAGGAATCAAAGCCTGTAAGAACTTCATGGTGAATCTAGAAACAGGTATGTTGTTGCAAATGTACAAAGTCAGTTTAATGCTATAGCTGGCACCAGCGGCCACTGCAGTCATTTTCAAAACTAGAGCTAAAAAGAAAACGAGCATCGCTGCAGGGTCCTGATCTGAAAATACGCCACCGTGGGCTCAAAGGCGCAGGCTCCTGGTGGGCAACAAGGGAGTTCTGAAACCACTGCGGCCCAGCCGACTGAGCGTGCGCACTGACCACCAAGGACTCGCACCTCTTCCCGTCACTACCTCACCTCTAGCTATCAGTTGGAAGCTGCCTAGCTCCTTTCCTTTAACTCCTCATTTCTGCCAGGTAGCGGGACAGGATAAGGGAGTTTAGAGTGACTGCTCTTCAAATCTGAAATAGTTACAGAGAAATAGTCGTAACAAGTGACACGTGCAACTTCTCTTACGCTTGCTAATTTAGGAGCAAGTTACAAATCGGAGGATTGTGGATGACAGTGGTCTCTAAGGAGGGTTTACAACAACTTATTTCTGCGCATTTCAACTGCTTATCAACAAGGTAGCGAACGGAGCCTTGTGGACCAGCTCATCTGGGGTGGAGAGAGAAATAAAAGAACAGAAAAGATCTCGGTTCTGCAGTCGAGTAACTCACTGCTTCAATCTAAGAATAAGAAACAGCACGTTCCATTTGGTTTTACTGGTAGATGACTACAGTTGGCCAGTCATCAAATAAATTAACATGCAGGGGCCTGTATATAATAAAAATCAACTATATCTGGTCTAAAATACATACAATAACTAATTTACCCTGATATCGCTATGGCTGCAAGCTCAAATGTAAGTGGAGACATAAACCCAAATGTAAAGTGGTGCTTTGTCTCCATCAAGTTTCCTGAAGCCACTGGCAAACACAGGAGAAGTTTCCCCACATGGCAGAAGTTGCAAGAGAACATTTACAAAATGCAAAATACTTACCTAAAACATAAGCAGCTACTAACTTTTGATTCACACTTAAGTGGAGGTAGAGAGGCACCAGGGATTCCATTTCCCCCAATGTAGGTAGCATTAGTGCTGCAATACACACTATTCCTAGGAAGACTGTTAGTAAACTAGGTCCCGACGAGGCAGTTCTGTTTTCTGAAAAACAAGACGGTACCGATCGTAAGGAACATCTACCCAATCTAAGTGGTACCTATTCTGCAAAAGCGTTTGCGGTGCATTGGAGCTGCAATATCCTGAGATTTTCTTTCCCCTTTGGAGTTTGGCGGGGGGTGGAAAACACCTCTTAAACCCACCCTCTTAAATCTTCCGCATTTTGCAGCGGGGAGGGTTGCTCCCTGTTCCGATGCTGGAATTTGTTTTCACAAGACTTCCCAAACCCCTCCCTCATGGAGGAAGGAGCCTGCCAGGCCCAGCAGCTATATATACACGCTCGTGACAGCTGGATGTTTCGGCAACACTTGAGGTTTCACCATGCATCCTGACTCCATTCCTTGAGACGTTCCTTCAGTGATTAGGAATCAATTGGGAAAGAGCACTTAAAGGAGCTGCACAGGCAGCTAACTCTGCTTCCACCTCCACCACAAACCTTGGCTACAGCAAGAGCACGGGTTCTTGGGCCAGATGCATTTCTCCTCCTTTCTACAGAGTATTCAAGGGCTGCCAGAACCACTTTGTGTGCCACAAATTAGAAATATTTGAATTTTTCTTTAAAAACTGTGAGAGTGAACCATTTTGACAGTCCAGTACGACCAGAATAAGGAAATGCAAACTATAGATGAACTGACCTTTGTGCTTTTTACTGCGCCGCGATTAAACAGCTGGAACCTACTCAAAGGCACACTGTGTCATCTTGGAAAAGAGCTGTTGGTGTGTTAGTTGGGTACCTCTAACCACAATTCTTAAGAGCCACTGGCAATTAGCCAATGTTTTTATCAAGTTTTCCTATCCCCAGTGATTAGCAATACGTGTCCTATTTTAATTCCATAAATCCGACATTTCTAGGTGACAGGTTATACGCCAAGCCTGCAGTTGCTGCTGCGTTTGCTGTTTTTCTGTAAGCGAGCAACATGACATAGGCGACGAGGTTTTTAGGCTGAGAAAGAGCATTTGGATTAAGACCAGCATCGGATTGTTGTGGATGGTTCAAACCCCTTGCAGCAAAACAACTGTCATTGTAACACTTTGGTCGGTGAGCCCAGAGACCTTGTAGGTTTGCTTTAACCTCGTATCCTACTAATACCCATCTTGAGGGGTTTTTTTTAGTAAAAGGTGTTTCATCAGCCAACAAACTGGGTGTAAATCATGAAAGTTTGGTTTTAACAAGAGGAACAACTCTTCAAGCAGGTTCATCTCTTTTCTGGAATTAATTTTTGGTCTTGTCATGAAAAATAAACCAGTGACAGGAATATTACTGTATAATCAGTAAAAGAAGACAGACCGTCAAGAATCAGTTCCGGTAAAACTTTATACTTTTTATATCTCTCCCCTCCCCCACTTCAATTTAACTGTTCAGTCCAGGTTTTGCCCAAGATTGTTGATTCACGTCCTCACGTATAAAACGTACAAAGCGTTTTCAGCTAGAAACTGTGCTTTTCTGTACTGGCGAGACAGACAAAGGCGATGGTGCAGAACAAGGAGCACTTCAGAAGATGTTTTGGCAATATTTCCTGCTCATCAGGAAACGGAAGATTAAGGGTTTGGAACAAACTCAGAAGGGGCATATGTTCTGAAAGAGCCCAAGGGAAAAAAATAACTACCACCCTCCTTTTGCAGATAAATTCCCCTTGGCTGCAACAGAACTTCTGCACCAGAGAAAAAGAGGATGTACCCTCCAAGGTATGACACGCGAACCTGGGGCAGCAAGGGGTCTCGATTCATCCGGGCAGCGTAAGCAGAATGGCCATAACTTTGGGTTCCTGGGCACTACCATTCCCCAGCAAGAAAGGCAGCAGCCTTACAGGTAAGTAAAGGGAATTCAAAATTTATTTTAGTCTGGGCTTTCTAGTCACTCGAGCTATTCGTAACCGATTCAGAAGACAGAAGGGGTAAAAGATTTCAGCTACCTGGTTGACACAAAGTCTGCTCAAAAAAGACACTTTCAGCCAGGTGTTCTTTTATTCGTTTTTCTTCCTCTTCCTTTTGTTGTTGTTGTTCCTTTCCAGATGGAAGTAGTGTAGCAATAATCTCCTTTTTCCCTAATGCTTTCCTCTGGCTCTGCTCAGACACTTGTAGACGGAATTTATCTATCACACCATAGTAAGAAGCCCGAACGTCTCTGTGACGAATCACACTGCAGAGGAAAACAAGGTTTTCAGACAGAGGAACTAATAAAAAGCACATCTCCTGTGGAATTACGCCCTACATCATGTTTCCCCTCCTTCCCCCATACAGAGATACACTGCCATGGGACAGATCCCCGCTCCCTCCTCCATCACTCAATGTTCTTGAAGATTTGATCTTCCTTCCTTCTCTCTCCTCTCCCAGAGTTCGCTCTGGCTCTCAAACGTATCTGCTCCAATCGGTTGGCCAAAAAGAACAGTTAATTATTTATCTTAATAATACCTTTGCCTCAATATGAGGCTTAGCTGCCAATTTGCATGAAACATCGATTTTCTGAAAGATGACTCCTCCTTTCCCTGTTGTATGATGCCAGCCAATGATTTTAAAAAGTATGGGGGGGACTGGAGTGGACGGGGAAGGAAAAAAGAAAAGTATAACTGCGGAACACCTGGAGAGATGATGGTTAAAGTCTAGCTTCTTGAGGAAACCAAGCTCGGAGCTTTACAATTATACTCCCTCAGAAGCAAAACTCATTCTCTCTACATTCAAGAGTCAGCGAAACGTAAAGGGATTTTCAAAATCAGAAGCCCACTGTTAAGAGCACGCAGCAGTGCAGTAATGACAACTACGTATCTATGTAAACATTTCTCACCTGCCTTCCAGCGAGTAAATCTGGACATCAGCAGCAGAGCTCTGCTCATCAATCTAGCTACCTCGAGCGCGTTTCAGAGCCTGCACTGAAACACACGATGCTGCAGAGGCATCACCAGCTACCGAGAGCTGGGGCGGGTGTAGCTACACAAGCTGCAAGCACAACTCGGGCTGCAGCGTAGGCATGTTCTCTGCGTTACAGCTAGAGACTCGGTTATTTTCTTGGTGAGCCTTCTCCCTGCCCAGCAACCACTCTGTTGCTCCACTGTTTAGAATACGTTGACCAAAACGGCTTCAACAGCAAAACAGAGTGATAGCTGTTGCATCCCTTCTATTTTTATGGCATTTCATGGACAAAAGCGTATGCGGGACCTACCAAAGGCAGTTTTAAAATAACGCTGTTAAAGGCAATACAGACCTGTGAGCAGTGCTCTGCTCAACTGCCTCCTCTCTGCATTTATCATTCCTTATGAAAATGCATCCCTAACATTAAAAAGCTGTAACATTTAGGTGTTGAGGTTGCACCAGCTCTTAGGGATAATATGCATTCATTATTTTTCCAAATTGGAAACTTTTTTTTGTGAGTGGTTATTCTAAATTTCTAAGGTAACAATAGCTAATCTGAAAAAATACCTACATATAACTGATTTGGCTTCAAGAAGGTTGCCATCTCCGGAAGGGAAAAAAAAAAATGATTCTGCCCTTAGCAACACAGGATAGTAGCCTTAAAATTGCTTCAAGAAACCTATCTTTGTGATAATATATACACTAAACTGCCGCAAAAAACAGATTTTTGTGTTTCAGTCTTCATTTAAAGGAGCTGTATCACATCAAGGTATCTACAAACAATAACACGTAGCCAGGGCTTGTAGCTGGTGTCTGGTCTGAACAGACTATTCAACAAGGAAACAGGGACCAAGTCATGCCCTGAGCGAGAAGCCTGCAGGAACGTACCTAGTTTTACGTCACGTCCGTGGCAAAAGAGCGTCCTTATGACAGGCTTTCAGCAAGCTGAGTGTTGGCTGGGCAACTGCCTCCACTGAAACAAAAGGCTTCCCCCCGCCCCCCCCCAGCCGTCCTAATTCATACAAGTCTCAGCACATCAGAACGGCAGATTCAAGCCTTTATTTCTCCCTTTAACACTTCCTTTTAAATTTTTGTGTCTACTCTCAGTACCAACCTAAACAGGATCTTTACGTAACGCTGTGCTATGAGAACATGCGTCTGCTGCCAAGCAGAGAGATGTTTTCTGCAGACCCTTATAAACAGATACATTCTCCTGTTTCTTTTTCGAGACCGTTGCATAATTGGAAGCTCTGTAGAATATCTGTTTATCTGGCAAACGGCCACACTTGCATAGTACTGCTCATATCCTAGCAGTAAACACTGCCCTTAGACAGCAACCATTGGAACAGGATGGGGGTTCTGCTGCACAAAAAAGTCCCTTGGAAACACGCATATGTCTTATTTTCCGTTATTTAATAAAAGACATTTGTTTAAGACAAACTAAATGTAATCAAGCTTGTGTACATGTCTGCTAAAGGCTGGAATAGCTCACTGATACACTGGTACACCCTGACCTGTTTTGTTCCATTTTAAGGACTGTTGCCCCTGCCCACTGAAAAGTCTGGTTCCATGTTTTAAAATTCCTTTCTATTTGGTGAGTCCTTGGAATTTTCCAAATTACACCTAAGGATAAGAGACTACAGGAAAGAGCCATTCCCCAAGTACTGTATTATCTACCTGACAAAAGATGGATCATTCAATAGCAAGGTTTTTTGTATATCGCTATTTATTAGCCAGAGATTCCAAAAGGTGTTTTACAGTTTGCAGATTTCTAGTCGGAAAGCTCAGTACTTCATACTTTCTTTAGCTGTATCTGTACATCAGCACAGAAATAAGGTGGCAAATGGCAGATGAAAAAGATTGGGCTATTTTAGCTTATATACCTACTCTACTTTGAATTATAGCAGCCTACAGACCTTATACGTTATTGTGGTCACTTAACTGGCCTTCACCTTTCCTCTGTTATTGGGCTGGGACCTGGCAGGAGAAACAGGTAAAGGGGAGACAGAGGTCGGAGAACAGGAGAGGCGGTGGGGGTGAAAGGCAGGGAAAAGTACCTTCATTAAACATGGCCCAGGAAAGCGCTCAGTAGAACTGCAAGCATTTTCATTTTGCCCATCTGCAAACAAATATTTCTCACAAAGAAATCCCAACCCAGGGGGTTCTTGCTTTTCTTGTTAGAAATAACAAAAAAGGACTCAGAGGAGGCTTGTATGGGGTTTACACTGCCGGTTTACAAACTATACCACAGGATGCACTTACTACCATTCATTTATGCCTCAAAACCAAATTAAAGAAGGAAATATCTCCAGTATCGGAGTATCTCTGCCCTAGGGTGAAAGAATAACAAAGACCAGATGGCCACAAGCACGTAAGAGATTAGGAAAATATTGTAACTTTATCCAAATTCGTTTATACTATGTACACTGTCATTTACTATATCTTAAATAATAAAGTAAGTTTAGGTGATCAAGTATCCTACAATTGAAAAAAACCCAACAAAATAAACAAACAACTTTTACTTACATATCAACACAGCACTGAGGCTTCACAGAACCAGTAGCATCAACCACCGCATATTTATTTGGAGTTGTACAAAGAACTGCAACAAAAAGGACAACAGTGGTAACAAATCATGAATTAACACCTCACCAGCTTCATCAACAGATGCATGTAAAGACACGAGCTTGGCTTTGTCACAAATATGATTTCTTACATGAATTATAATCGGACTGTTCAAGATCACCAACTAACCCTTAAATAGAACTTAACCTAAGAAACCCACCTTTGAATTTTAAGGCAAACTCATAGGGGTTATATAGAGTCAACACCTGCTTGTGTGTTGACTGGTCATCTGCATAAAATATAAGTTCTGTAGGAAAAACAAAAACAGGAAGATTTCCTTCCACTAACTCTGGCTGTCTTTTTTGTTGCTGCATTGGCACTGAATCCTCCTTGCTGCTTCTTGTGTTCTTATGAGTTTGTATCCTCAGAGACTTCAGATTTTGAATCGTTTAAGAATTCCAAAGCATTTTGGCAATTCTAAAGGAAAAAAAGGGGAAAAAAAGAGAAAAGGCAAGAAGATTATTTCCATAAGTCTATACTGAACTGAGGCAGTCAACAAAGGTGTAAAAATATAGAACTTGAAGCTATGAATCTACCTTTACTTAAGCTTGTTCAAAATACGGAAATAGAAAAAATATTCACATTGGGTTAACAAACTGCTATAAAATAAACGGATAAGCACTTCTTCACTGTATCATGCAGCATTTTGGGGTCCTGGTCCGTGACAAGCGCTGCTTACGCTGGCTCTTTGCAACACAAACCGAACGCCAACAAAAAGCTATCCCGTCCCGGCCTCAGAACACCACCGCTTGTGAAAAAACCAAAGCAGAGCGAAGGGAACACCAAGCTGTAAGGCAGCAGCAGTCACCGCTTAGGCAGGAATCTCTCCACAGTGGTGACCTTCCCGGATGAGGTCTAACAACTCAGGTATCCGCTCGCATAGGCACTGAGGAATGTCAAATCCCAGAGATTCAGAGGAAGAGAATGGGGAGCAGCTTCATGCCTCCTTTAAACTCAGCTCTCATTACAATGGCATGGTGGTTACAGGCAACGAAGTGAAAAATAACCGAGATGAATAATACCAAACAGATTTGGGATTTACTATTTGATTAAAAAAAGAAGCCAGGTTTTCTACCACCGCTGTCTCTAACCAGAGTATAACCATCATAATTCTCCCTGTGTCACTCCCCCAGTTTTTATTTTGAGTGACATTCCAGAACTAAAACCAGAACCCATGACCCGATCAAGCAACAATCCCAAACGTATTTCATAAAATAAAATTAAGGCCAGACTCCTCAGCACACGTACCACTGGCTTTACACGCTACAGACAGAACAAAGTGAATCAGCTACATATATTTTCCCCTCAAGAACGTCGTATTTTACTGTAGCTCTTATAGGTTCATTAGCAAACTGAAGGTGTCCTTTGGGGCTTAACTTTATTCTGCAATACTAAATATTAAAAGAACAGAAAGTTCCTACTGACTCAATAGCTGTAATTTCCACTTCCAATGAAGCTTTATAAAACAACATCCATTTCAGCTCTTCTCCAGTCCAATAAACTGATCTGGTTGCACCTTACGAAGTTGAGTTTCTGACTTCCCAGCAGCCGACAGCCCTGCCGTTATGAACAATCAAAACCAAATGCTTATTTTTGCATTCTGAATGTCATGACGTTCACATTTCTAAGCACCAGATACATGGTTCATACTTGAAACACGACACAAGTTTAGGTGTTTACTAGAGTGTACCTGTCCTATCTTCAGATTTACAGGCTCTGATTCTTATTCAAAAACTAACCTTTTAAGTATATTTATTTTTTAAAATAGCAAATCCTCCCTGTAGAATTTAAATTCATGGCTCTTACTGATACGCCTTTCCCCAAGATCCAGTTTCTTTTCAGAGCACAGGTTTGTTTCCACTTCACTGAAATGCTACTAATAATATTCTGAAAACAAATCCCCAATGATAGTGTTCCAACCTGATGTTCCGCTACCTTATTAAGAAGGGTCTGGAAAAAGACAGAGCTCTGTAAGTGGCAATTTGGGTTCCCAGCGCTTCTTAGAATTTTGGTAAATCCCTTTTGTTTCCTAAGAATTAACAAAGTTTGGAAGCACTGTGTGCAGCAAGTGTAAGCATTATTTCTTCAACAACTTTATGTACTATTGCAAAGTGAGATTCACGGTTCCATTGAAATACATTCGGACTGTATGAAGAGCTAATGTGGAAACGCTGCTCACAGGAATACAAAATAACTTCTTTTGAAACTTCTCATAGGCAGAAGATCAAGAATTTATTTTTTTCTTAACAAAAGTTAGCTCAATGCAGTATTCAGAGAATCTCTGGTTCTTGTATATATCTGCACTGCATACATTATGCCTACCAGAAATACAGGCAATCTTTGAAATTAACAGAAGGGGTGGGTTTTTTCATAATAAACGTTTTAACCTACTGTACAACCAATAGGTAACTGCTGCTAGATATTTTAAGTGACTATATTTAATAACATTTTAAAAAGATTATTTATACTAATTCATATTATTTAATTTTTTTTAAAAACGCTGCCTGTTTCATTCTAATTCTTGGTGTCATACCACAACTCCAGTGGCCTCCACAACATCAGTGGAGGTACGGACCCACTAAGCCTATTACCAGGCTCATTTTCCTTATGCACCCGTCGAAAACAGAGTGCGCAAACCTCCCAGGATTCCACAACTTGCAGGTGGATAAACCACCAATCCTAAAAAAAGTACACCCCGTTACTGCTTCCTTTTCTTATTTAACTTGGCTGGGTACGAAGTTACCGCTCAGACTGACAGAAGTAAAAGCTGGCAAACCCAGGCCTGCAGCGGTGTCATTCAGGATATCAACTTCTGGATTTCTAAGCAAGCAACCGGCATCCTTTTTGAGACAAGCATTTTGGCTTAGAAGTCACCTTGCTGGGATATCTCACCAAGTAGTATCAGTAAAAGCACTTTTCCCAAAGACCACATTATAAATCATAGGTATGCTGGGGAGATTTGATGGTTTAGCATTGATAACCGCCTACCTTTCACACAGCACTCATCCACAAGAAACTCTAAAGACTTTTGCAGAGAAAGTCTGTATCATGAGAACTTCTCTGCAGAGATAAGCCCTAAAGCAGCGCTCCTGTAAATGTTCAGAATAAGGCTACGCAGCCTTTGTCACTCTCAGATAGTTCATTTAAAACTTTTAAAAGTTGGTCGCTGCTCTTCCACACTGCGCACAGCAGCGCAGCAGAGTCTCACCACCCTCACCAAGTGTCGTAGTCAACGGTCACCAGGACTATTTGCAGAACACGCAGGTAAGCACAAACAAATCCCTACAAACCCGAGATGTGTGGTCTCAAGGCTGTGCAGATGGGCTTCTCCTGGTACCGCCACCGAAACTCCCGGCAGCTGCAGGAATCTGCCAAATGTAACGCTCGTCACAGGACTCGGGCCAGAGCCGAACACCTGAGCAATGCCAGCTTGCTTTCCAGCGCACTTTGAAGTCCAAACAATTGTCACTGCTATTTTTTTTTTTTAGCACAATAAGGATCTTTCCCCCCTGAAGTTACTAAATATATACCGCTGGTGTCACAACAGCACACACTGCTCTGCCAGCATTTCCTTTGAAATCCCTTCCTTCATAAATCTAACTTGACAAACACCGAGTGAAGCCTAACTCCTCTCTAAGGTCAGAAATAACACCAATTGTGATTTGTTTTTCCTTAGCAAGTATCTGCTGAAAAAAACAGATCAAGCGAGGAAGTTTTTTGTTCCCATTTCAACTTCCAGCAGCCTCATCACCACGGCTTCCAAATGTATTTGTTGGCTGGTTTTTTTTTACCCTAACAACTGCAAATAACTCTACAGAACGTCATCTGGTAAACACTTTATTGAGAAGATAACCTCTTTACAGTCGTAATCTCCACATTCACCTTTTAAAAAAAAAGGTCTTAATTACAGTGTAATCTATTTTTGTTGCATCTCATGATCTACCATCTAAATCAACAAAATAAGCCTTTCTACACTATAGATTTTATAAAAATGATGCCTTTCCAATGCATATTTACAAGATAGGCTACAAAATCATCTTCAAAATTCCCTCCTCCTACATCAAGCGCTGCAACTACTTTAAGCTACATGCAAACGCAGCTGAAGCAGCTCTATTAACATTTTGTTTCTCCAAAAGTTTTTCTGAAGGCCTTAACGTGCACTTGCGCAAACCAATGTTTAAACTACCTGCAATTATTTGGGAGGGTCATCCAGTGATTAGAGCGGGGCCCCAGCAGCCAGGATGGCTGGATTCCATTATTGCTAACTCTGTCACTGACACTCCATGACCTTGAGCGAGTTGGTTAACCTCACCCCAATTTGCTAATCTATGAAGGCGCACATTCTGCAAGGTATTTAAGTAGGCGGAAAGTCGCATTTAAACCGGCAGAACTACTCCGACACTTTGCAAAGCCTGCGCCGAAACACGCTACTGTTTACCTCTTTACAGGGTGATGAGAAATGTAATTAGTAACTGTCTCCAGGATGCTGTAAAATGAAACAGTCTCAGAGCATTACCTATTAGCATAGATGACTACAACACGCATAAATTTTGCTGTCGGTATCAGCATGATTTATTAGGACCACATTGTTTTCCCCCCTTCTTTTTTCAAATGCTGGAAAGGTGACAGTAACAACAAAAAAAGAATATTAATATTCAAATGCCATTATTCAAATGCAAAAGCAGGGCAAAATGAAGTAACAGCTGTGTGTCGTTTCTGCTGTCGTGCTCGGAAGAATCCAACGGAAGACTTTCAAGGGCACATGTGCTTTCATCCCTATTTTCTCACTTTCGGGTTGTGTTTAATACACTAAAACTGGCAGGTTTTTAAGCCCGTAATGGTGCACGTCAGCGCTACGTGGCCTTCCTCCCTGCCTCAGCCTGGGTTCAAACGCTCGGCTCAAGGGCCAAGATGCCACAGATGAGCCGAGGAAAACATTCTTTCCTCAGAGAAGGGAGGGAAAGAGAAGAAAGGGAGAGAGAAGGGAGAGAAGGAAGGGAGGGAGGGAGAGAGAAGGAAAGGAGGGAAGGAGGCAGGGAGGGAGAAGGAAGGGAGGGAGAGACAGAGAAGGGAGGGAGAGACAGAGAAGGGAGGGCATTCCGGTGCGACCCTCAAAGCGCTCCGCGGGACGGCAGAGCAGGGCAATAACCGCACCCGCTTAATTGATCCTCTTTGTTCTCCGAGGAGGAGCCGCAGAGATAAAGGCTGAGGCATCTGCGCCCCGCCGGCCTCTCCCCGCGGCCCTGGCGACAGCCCGGCCGCGCTCCTTGCCCGCCCCGCTCCCCAGAGGGGCCAGGCCGGGCAGGCGCCGCCGCCGGGGCCTGTCAGCGCGGCCGCCGCCCCGCTGCTCCTCCCGGCCCTGC
>VXBO01000766.1:156824-178803 GCA_013400135.1 Rhinoptilus africanus | reverse complement strand
CCCCCGCGCCGGGCGGCCAAAGGAGGGGAGGCCCAGCAGCGGGGCGCGGGGGATTCTGCGACCGGCCCGCTCTCCTCTCCTGCGGGCAGATGGTTTATTAAGAGTAATTTACCTTATTTAGTGGTCTCTGAGGTATAACCCCTTCCCGAAAGGGTTGGTGGGCCTGCTCGTTGCTGTTGACCTTGGGGCCGCTGCGTGTCCTGCCTCGCAGGCCCCGGGCCCGGCCTCAGGGTCCCTTCAGGGTCCCTTCAGGGTCCCTTGCCCCCCCGGGTCTGCACTCGCAGGGGCTGGCCGGGCACCGACACTCCCGGCAGGATGGGACGCCTGGCAGTCCATGGCTGAACGAGGGGTGAAGGTGGTAACGGGTACAAGGCACATTCACGACCGCCTAATGACACAGTAGCAAAGCTTAAGTGGCCCATGTTGTCTCTGCAAAATGTTTTTCTTGCTCTTACCTTTTTTCCATATTCCTCCTGTTTACTTACTGTGTTTTTATTAAAGTAATCTACTCGTGGACTTTAACTCGTTTTATGCAGTATCTGCTGTGAATCCAGAATTCCAGATTTTATGCAGTATCCACTATCTGTCCAAAGGGCTGGAGCCCCTCTGCTGTGGGGACAGGCTGAGAGAGCTGGGGGGGTTCAGCCTGGAGAAGAGAAGGCTCCGGGGAGACCTTGGAGCCACTTCCAGTCCCTCAAGGGGCTCCAGGAAAGCTGGGGAGGGACTCTGGATCCGGGAGGGGGAGCCACGGGATGAGGGGGAATGGTTTAAACTGGAAGAGGGGAGATTTAGCTGAGATCTGAGGCAGAAATTCTTGGCTGTGAGGGGGGTGAGCCCCTGGCTCAGGTTGCCCAGAGAAGCTGTGGCTGCCCCATCCCTGGAGGGGTTCAAGGCCAGGCTGGACGGGGCTTGGAGCAGCCTGGGCTGGTGGGAGGTGTCCCTGCCCAGGGCAGGGGGTGGCACTGGCTAGGCTTTAAGGTCCCTTCTGACTCAAACCATTCCATGATCTTTGGGGTTTTTTTTTTTCTGACTTGGTGTTTTAAGCCCTGTATAATAACATAATAAATGCAGCAGCATAATTGCCACCTAAAACAATTCCCAATGTTAAGATTATTAATGCAGAAAAATATTTTTGTGGCGAGTCAGGTGAATAATTAAGATTTATATTAAGCCATCCAGTCAGCAGGATTGCAAAACCTTTATCCACCAGTGAAATGAACACACTTTTATGGTGAAATAAACACAGCAGCCATTAGCATTTCACAATAACATCATGAAACAATCCAGGGCAGGAAGTAACGTATTTTGTCTATTTAAAATCATGGAAGACATTAAATAAATTTTTTTTAAAAACCCTTCCTTTTGTAGCTTACCCAAAATGCATGTGTTAACACTCTTCTTTTTCCAAATACTTCCTTCTGCAGGTCTCATAGTTTCTAGTTTCAGTCTTGCAGCCACAAATCACACAATTTTACAGTTAAATTATTATAATAGAAATTACAACCTTGTCAGGATTTCTCAAAATGCATGCAGTGAAAACTAGTAAAATACTGGTTTTGTTTCTTGACGAGTATAAATCAGCTCATTGAATTTAACATCTGTGTTTAAAAATAAACTGGAATTCTTGGTTTTAAACACTATCAGACTTCAGCCTTCAGGGTACATTCAGAAAATTACTATGTTTTTACTGAGTATTATTCAAATGTAGGGTGTTTCTGGTTGGGGAAACCTGTCTCAGGAAAAGCGGCAGACATAAACATGCTTCAGAGATATTCAAATTAATGATAAACAGAATGATCAAATTAGAAAAAACATAATTTAAAATGGCTAGACTTAGAAGCACATTAATTAGCCACGCTGATATTTTCCGGTTCATCTAGCTCATTTACAAAGAGTGTTCAGAATCCGTAGAAGCAGGTGTTAGGTTTCCCTTTATAAGTTTCGTAGGATTCAACTTTGGTTTTTCTATCACGCATTTAATAGCGTTTGCATCCACCGGCCACCTGTTGAAAACCGGAAATCGTGCTGTCTCCTTCCTCTTCCACCCATCTATCGCTGCAGCTTGTTTCTGGGTTGTTTTGTTATTTTAAAAGCCCTGTGCTAAATCCGATTAAATGTGAAAACTACTGTATGCACCCGAGTGGGGGTCGGTGTTCGTCTGTCCTTGTTGCTCGTGCCTGATGCCTCGGCGAGCGCAAACCCCACATCCCTGACAGCTGTGCCACGATGGGCCCTTGAGAGAGATTGTGCCCCAGCCCAGACATTACTAAAGGTCCGGATGTGCCATCGCTCCGCAACCAGCTCTGGCACAGGCAGAAATGTTACAGACCTGTTTGAGGAACGCACCGGTGCCGAGCTTTTCGGTTTGAGGTGTGCACAAAGCCTGGCTTGGCACAGCCCTGCGGCTCTTCTCGCCGCCGTGCCGGCGAGGCTCCCTGCTTTGTGTGGATCTTACGGAAAGGGTGTCCACGAGCGTGCCCACGTGCAGTGGGTGGACTCCTCGTTTGCAGGGTGGGAGATGGAGGGTACTGCCGTGTGTGGCGGTAACAGGGATTGTCTCAGATCTGTGGGGAGTTGTCTCCTTTAGGTTATTTTGCTTTCTCCTTCTTGGGATACCTTGTTTTTCCCGAATAATTAATTACTTCTGGGATGGGAGAAAGATTGAGTCCTTGTTACGATGCTGGTAGAGCAGGGAAAAGATGAGAGGATAAAATGTGGATGAAGAAGAAGTCAGAAATACGGATGCAGAGGAGCAGAGACATAAAATGCAGTAGAGAATCTGCGACAAGTTAGTCAGGTCGCCTTAAGTGTGATCTGAGGTGTAAAAAAAATCTGTTCCTGGAGCTAATGTTTGGTTCTCTGATTTTTTACCTACCTTGGAAACCACTGCGAGTTACCTAAAACTATTGGCTAGGCTTCTGTTGCATAAAATATTGCCTCCTCGCAGCACGAAACCTGAGCCGGGGCTGCGGATATGGAATGCTCCTGAATGACTCTATCATGGTTTTGGTTGCTGTGGTGATTATCCCTCTGTTTAAATACCTTCTGTGGGAGATTCTCAACTCTTTTAACATGGAGAAGATTTTCTTAAGTTGTGGGAAACACGGCGTTATGCCCAACTCCTGTAATTTTCACACTTGATCAGCAAAAAATTTCCACTTTACCTGGCACGGGGGAAGGAGGTTGTGTAGTATTTAGATACAGGGGGCATGGCAGTGGGGTTCTGAGTTCACTGTAGGACTGGCCAGTGTGTGATAGTGGTGCGGCTGGAGGGGCTGGCTGCAAACACTCTAGGGGGGGGGGGGGGGGGCCTCCTTTAACGAATTGTCAGTCTGAAGCAGTTAAGACAAAACGAACTGCATTTTTACAAAGTTTGATAGGAAAAGAACTAGCGCGCAGACAGAGCTAAACATTTTATGTAGCTTGAGTCTTGCCTATAGCTCTTAGTGCTTGGAATTGGTAATAGTGAATGTTCTTGGTGTGAGATTTTGTTTTTCTTGAGAGTTGCCTTCTCCATGGCACAACGTGGCAGATCCGCTTTGACTTTGAAGGAGCTCAGGAAATGGAGTGACGCATCTGCATTTCCATTCACACCCGTGCTCTGTTGTTTTTATCTTGTCTTTCTGTAGAAAATGGAGTTTTCTTTCTGATTACTACCAAATTATTAAGTCTTAAAGATTTTGGTTTGCTTTTAAAAGGCTGTCAAAAGAAACAAAATACTGCATTCCAGCTACCACCTTAAAGCAGCATACATGTTCTGACTTATAATAGAAGCGGGAATTGCTCAACCTAAACTGTCCAAGCTGTTCTTGTAACTCGAATTCACCAGTAAAAGGTTGGGGTTTTTTACTTGCTTATGTGGCAGCTTTTCAAATTTCCACCCCCCAGTGGCAGCGTGCTGTATTCCCATTTCGTGTCACTGGGGATTTCAGCGCACTAGCATGTATTTTTTTGTGTCAGAGGTTAGACTGTTTGTTTTCGTGACTAATAATGTGGACCTTGGGAGCCAGATATCTAAGCACCGTTGAGGAAATATCTAGAGCTCTGTTAAAGTGTAATCCCTTGCGGGACAAGCCTATACAGGAGAGCGAAGGCAGCTCCAAGGGTGCTCTGCCCGTGATCCACGCTGGCTGGTGGCAAGCCACTGCCACCTTACAAGTCATTTAGCTCCGCTCTGCCCCTGCTAACAAGGCCCTGAGATGTGCCCGTGGTGACAGTGAGCGCAGCGTGCCAGAGCGCTGTATGTGCTCTATAAATATAAAAAGATAAAATGATTTGGGGAAAACATAGCCTGAAGCATAGCTGTCTTTAAAATACTAAATGTATACAAAGGCTTCATGCACGCTCTTGCTTGAGAACAAGGCCAGCATAAGATCTGAGCAATCATCCAGGTCCTTCTCAGATCTTGTACAGAGGGAATTTTTCCCAAACTATGCTCGCACGACACTTCGGACAGGAATCGGGGTTCGCTTCCTTGTACTTGGCATTTTATGATCCTTCCTGACGTATGCCTTGCTCCATGAAGCCGTATGAAAGAAGCCATAATTGAGTCTTAGACACCACGGTATTTATAATCATTTAGAAACCTCAGAGAGAGCACACATTGAGAGTTTTATAGGCACTCATCATCTTTATGAAGTGTAGGATCTATTCCTGCGTCGTCTGTAGGAGCCTGCTGAGAATCTCCATTGTCCCGCTGCAAGCCCAGCGTGGGCTCTGCTTCTTTCAAGGATGTGCGCGTACATCTCTTAGAAATAAGCAGTTATGGTTGTTTCATTAGACCTCTAATAACATCTCTATTTCATTTTCCTTCCAAAGATGTTTACTTCAGTGTTGACACATATTTATAATGTCATCACAGAAGTAAGAGGCTGTCCTGTCAGATTTACAGCTATTATAGAATACGATGCGATCTGCATACAAATGGACGGTGGGAGCCCTGCAGACATTTCCCCCATTATTACTGCCTAAGGAAGCAATAAAAATTTAACATTTACCATTGGGAAACACCTGCAGAGATGAAATTAAAACTAGATTATGTGCTTATCAGTTAAATGTTACAAAAGCAAACTCTTTAGAGATTAACATAAAAATCGTTGTTATCAAAATCTTATTAAAAGCTTCACTTATTCCAATCCATTTTGCACCTCCACTGCTCAAGCGTTCTACGTGTGCAACTTGTGAAGTCCTTGTGCCGCTGTGCAGAGGAGACGCCTTTGCCGTCAGTTAGCAAGTGCCTACACCGATATTTAAGTTTTTCTTTAAAAGCTGGCCATGAGTGCCGTTTGTCCTTCTCTCCCTGATCCCGGCCCCTCTCCAAAGGGCTCTCCACATTGCACCAGAGCACGATGCCGAGGCGTTCTCTGTGCACCCACGTAGAGTTTTGCTGGGAGTTACTCTGGAAACCACCCGTCCTGCCTGCTGAACTCGTTCCTTATTATGGTCAGCGGGACAAAGACAAGGGATTTAAACCAGGCTGGAAGTGGAGAACAAGAAGGTGGTGTTGCTGCTGGGCAGATGGTCTCGTGTTTGGTTTGTGCAGCCTTTGGTACAGTGCGAACGCGCTGCAGAACAGAGAGACCTGGGAGGCAAGCAGGCCCAAGTTATCTCTGAGCTGGAAATTCAAAAAGTTTCTGGATTTGAGCTTTGCTGCCACCAACGACTGAGAAGTTTATAGTGCGAGGTTGTCTACCTGCGCCGACTTGAAGAAGACCCCATCGGCATAAATCCCACTCATTCTTGATTTACACGTACAGTGGTGAGAATTCATTTCTCCATCTGGTGTTAATTACGGTGACTCCTTCGACTCAAGGCATGAGGAGCGACCTGCCTTGGGCACATTCTGTGAACGGGAGGGTGCAGCTCAGCAACAGCCACAGCCCCCATCACTTCCACAAAGGACCCGGACAGAAAGAGCGTTGATTGCGGAGACCCTGCTGAGTTCGGTGGATCTGGAGAGTGGGACACTAACAAGAGACTGAATTAATTAATCATTGATATTTTCCCATTGGCTGTGAAATTACTCAAGTCACGTAGTTTACCAAAAGCCATGGTTTCCAAAATCTCTCTCCTGGAGACACATTTGATTTCGGGACACCTCCTGGCCATTTTTTCCAACCCCATCCCATCTCTTGTTGTCTCAGCACAGACTGTCTCTTATGTGAATAAGAGGTGTGGGACGGAATCCAACTTAAAAAATCCCCAACAACTTAGGTTTATAAAAGTAGACAAAAATAGCGCATAGGCCAATGGGGTGGGGGATGCAGAGCTGAAGCGTAGCCGAAGATGGGCAGAGCAGAAGAAAAAACGTCTGCACAACCATGGCCTAGCGTTTTAAGTACAAAGAGTTTGCTAGCCCAGCTGATTTTCAGCGAAATAGGTTAGGGAGTGTTCAAACAAGTATATCCAGCTCAGAGGGGTGGTACCTATTGCGGGACAATGCTCAGCAGCCCCTGGGCAGACCGGAGGAGGACTCCACTGTCGACACTGCTGGCGTTGGGAGGAGACACGTCTCCACGAACAGACTCCCGGCACTGTCACAGCCTCAACCCGCCTTGCCGTGTGCCTCCCTCTGCAGAGCTGCCCCTACAGCAGAGGCAATCCATTCGTTAGCATTTTTATAACGAGCTTTCCTTTGAGGAGAGGTCATGGACATAGCTGGTTGCTTCAGCAGAAGCCCTGGGCACATCCGAATCCTGGGTGTGAGCCCATGATCTGTCATTTTACTTGGCCAAAATTACAGTATTTCACTTGGAAAGGCCTGCTCATGCCTCTTGCTCGACTTTCAGGCTCTGAGCAGGGTGAATTACCGACGTGGGGATTTAAGATTTCGTGTTTCAAAAATGACGCCCATTTTTCTACGCACATACCTATATCCGAGATGTAGAAACTACTTTACTGTAGTCTGAATTTTCCATAGTCATTATGCTAAGTAATTCACTTCTACTGCCACTAGAGGTATAACTTTCACTTGAGCAAATACCAAAGGAAACATTTAGTTGGAAGCCGTGCCTATATTAATATTTAATTTTTCAAATAATGTTTTTGATCTGGGGTTTTTTGGAGGCCTCAGCCTACTTTGCCTATTCCTGTTGGGCAGTCTTTCTTTTATTGAACTACAGCTGACTGCTCATGAGATGAAATGCCGCTTTGTGATTAAAGGGTACAGAATTGAGCGCTCATTTAAACTGCATAAAAAGCTAAATTATAGTATCAGTCATTGTATCAATCATCTGCGACTGCCTCATGTGCAAGCTTGTCCCAACACATTTCTAAGTCTCATTTCAGGTCGCTTGTTCTTCTGGTACAAATTTACATTTATTCTGAAATGCAAACATAACAAAATTTATTTAAAATTAATTTCCTTTTTTTTTTTTTTTGGTGTGACGGCCAACTCTCCGATATAACCTCCCTTCCGAAACTCAGGAAAACATCGGTGGGGATAAGGAGAGCAGCGAAATGTGTCTGCTGGGACTGGCAGGAGAATTGCTGCGGAACCCAGGGTTTGATGTGCGCAGTGCGAAGGGGGGCTCAGCTCAGCGGTGGGAGGATTTTAGGGGGGAGGCAGAGGCTGGTTGAATTATGCCCAGCTACAACCCTGTTGGAGCATAATCTCTGTCTTTTTGAAGTTTGTAACCTTTCTTTCAAAATTTTCTGACATGCTGCTCAGGTTTGAGTGACACAGGACTAATTTCTCTTCTAATGCTTTTCTTTTATAATGCTGCACTTTTAGAAGACTCTAGTGTGTGAATTTGGGAAAATATTTACTTTATAGACAGCTATAGCGTGGGGGTTTCAAGGTCTCAGTGTTTCCGAGCTCCCCAGGTGTGGAGACAAGGAGCAGAGAGACCCGGGCACTTGACCCAAGCTGCCAGCAGGGTTGTTTCATACCATGAACGTCACATTCAATAGAAATTAGAAAGTTTGCTGAGGATTTCTCTTTGTTTTATGATGTCTGTGATCCTGAGAACTCCTGGCCCCCGGTGCTGGAGCCCTGAGCCCTTCCCTCCCCCCCGCAGCCACAGCGCTCGCAGGGTCCCACATTGGCTGTCCCTGCGGGGAGGACACGGCTTCTGCTGGGTGTATTCCTGTGTATTTTATATTGGTATTGATATCATTACTGCTTCTTTAGTGTTATTAATGTTAATTATTTAGTCTTATTCTATGAAATCTGTTTATATTTCAACCCTCGGGTTTCCTTATTTTTTCCCAATTCCCCTTCCTGGGTGGGGAGGGTTCATCAGGTGAGAGAATAATTGTCTGAACATCAATAAATGGTTGTGGGTTCCTCAAACCACAACACACGCGCAGAGCAAGGCTCTGCCGACTGGGCACGGCTTGCTTCGGCTTCCCACCGCCTTTCCACCTGCTGCTTTTCACCCTCCCGCTGGGCTCTGCCCCGGCAGCACAACCCAGCAAGCCCCCAGCCTGCCAGCCCCGCAGTGAGCTGGGGTGCTGCGAGACTCAGCAGCAAATCTCAAAGACAGCGAGCCCCAAAAAACACCTTCCTGCCATGCTCTCCTCCAGGGCTGCACCCACCTCGCTCCAAAGGGAAATGGAAAAAAAAAACCCAGGAAATTCCACGATGAACGCTCCTTCACTGGTTTCATGCAGTTTAGTTTGTTATTTGGAGTAAAACTGCAACGTTCAAAAAAATAAAGGCATGGTGGATAGATTGAAATGCTTTAATTTCGAATCGATTGTGCTGCGGTATCGTGTACACCATATTTAAAGGCACTGTGCTCCATGTCATTGTTTTGAGGGGGAAATACTGAAACAAGACACCAGATGCTCTCAGGATTTTTGCTTTTCCCCTAAAGTGAATTTTTCACAAAATTACCCATTTCTTGGAGCATTCAATTACAATAAAAGTGTGCTTTTGATGGGAAAGGTGTTGCCAGCGTAAGTGAAGTGCAGATCCTCATAAAACTTCTGTCCAAGTCACTCCCTCCCCCAGTACACTGCGGACAGCCCAGCTCGGTATAGACAACAGAGATATTACACCTGATGTATTCTTAGTTTTAGTTTCTTTGTACTTTTTGTAGTAATACTGATAAATTCACTCGAGTCTTACTACGCTCACAAGAACGTTTTGACTAGAAGAAACAGTGTCCAATTGGGATACTTTGGGTTATATTAGGATAAAAGTCAATAAAGTAGTATCACTGAAATTATATCAATGTGAGTTAAAGATTGCATCCAGTGAATTTATTGAGAACAAGAGCACTGTCTGACCTTACTTCTGCCCTACACACAGTCATTAGCAAGACTGTGCCGTTTATTTACAGCTTCCCCGTATTGCACGTGCAATTTTATGCCGTAAATTTGATGGCAGAAGTCTGATGAGTGTAGTTCACCAGAGCAGTTGCATCCAGAATAACGTGACCAACGGGCCGTCACCCCAAAATCAAGAACATGGGTGGCTTTGTCCACAGTTTTGATAACTCTTCCCAATGGTACAGTTTAGTGTCAAGTTGACCTTTATGCTTTTCACAGCTAAGGCCAACAGTTACATAAAAAGGATGAATGAGCAACAACAAAAAAGGAATGCCAGGATCATATAATCTGACGAGGGGAGGTGCGTTTCTACTCGAGTGTTTCAGGAAAGCGGGCAGCGCTCAAAGAGTAGTCCGAGCTCATGTCTCTAAGTAAGGAAATAAAGGTTCTGCTCTCGATTCTCCCTTATATTCCCTGTATAGCCCTGTGTAACTCGCCTAAGACCAGACTATAAATGCCACCTCATTTAAATTAAAAAGGCAGAAAGCATAAATTAAAACAAAATAAGGATTAAATTTCTAACCAACAGTCAGCATTATGCCTACTGGTGAAGCAAAGGAGGCACGGAGCAGTCACGGTGATCTTCGGTGACAAGAGTGCCTTTGGCTCCTACTGCTCAGACTTTGATTTCACTCTCAGGGAACAAGAGTAAAACACTTACACCACGCGCAGCATGTTGGACGCGAGTTAGTTTATATGACTGTTAGCAGCTGGGATTAGTATCTGTCACTGAACCAAAATATTCGCAAGTAGGCCAGTAACAGGAAAGCGTCACCATTTCTCAGTCTTGCTGGTTTTTTATGCTCCCCTCCCTAGCTTTTGCTGAGCTACGAAAGCTTTGACTTTCACGCAAAGGAATAGTTTAATAATCATTAGAGCTGCATGAGATGCCTGTGACTATGGTTGGGCAGAAGGGTTTCACACTGTTATGATCCTAAACCAGGTCTGGTCTCTTTCAGAGAGATTCCAATCTGGCAATACATGAGAAGCCGGGGGAAGATGCTGGACTGCTTTCCTTGCTCTGAAGGACTTTGGGGTGGACACCTGGGGTGGCTTAAGATGCTGGATAAAATTCTGGTCCCCTTGAGGGAGTAGCAAATAGTCCCTAGACATGGAGGCCAGAAATTCTTACTTTCTTCACTAAGTTTTCTGAAAATTGTTCTGTTTGTGCCTCCCTCCCAAGATTCCAAAGGAAAGGGCATCTGTTGGAGAAGCAGGTTGGCCTCCTCCAAGCCACTCAAGCCCACCGAGTTTTGGTTCAGCTGCTGTGCTTGAGGCCTGCCTATTTCTGATCTTAACCGTTCTTCAAATATCTTCAGAACAAACAATGCGGAGTACTGGCGATTGTAAATTCGCGGGGTTTGCTAAAGCAGTTTGCTCATAGTTTTGTTGACCTTGGCAACAAAAAACAACAGTGTTTTCAATGGGAGGACTGAGTTTCTCTGTATGTTTCTCGTGCTACTTCTTGGGTCAGGATTTTTTCCACTATTGTCTGTTAAAAGTTGTGTTATGGCCTGCGCCACACAGCGACTGGTGCTGAAATCCTCCAGTGTCTTTTGGAAATGTGACAGAAGCCATTTCCAGCCCATGTTGCAGGAAATTTGCATGTTCTTATGAATAAAAATTAGAGATGAAGGCAGGGTGTGTGGGAAGACCTGGTAGCGACAGAATCGTTCTTGGCTGGTTTTTTGGCTGGAGAGCAATCGCAAAGTGAGGATTTTTACCAAGCTTGTTTGGATCCTCCCAAGTGGAATTTGGCAGGAGGCGGGATGTGGCCGCTGCCAGCTGAGTTACATGTATGTTCCGTACCCCTGTAAAACTAACGATGAGGCTACGACGAGAAAATAAATCTCAATAGGAAGGAACAGTTAGCAAAACCCTGAAGTCCACTGTCCACAAAGAGTCCCATTTCTTAGATGGGCTTGCTTTATTTTAATGACATTAGGGAAAAAGCTCTGTTTTGAGACAGAAGGCATAGTGTAGACCTGGCCTACGAAATTAGATAGCCCCTTTCTGTCTATCTGCTGGGAAAAGGAGCAGGTGAGTATAATGCTCGCACACAGGCAGCTCTGTATGCTGTTTCAAGAAAAGCTTTGAAAAAAGATAAGATTCTCATTTTGTACTTTGACAAAGAGTTTCCATCTTATACTTGCAGCAAGTAGAGCAGTTTTCCCTGGCGCTGCTGTAGCACTGCCCTACTAATGTTATCGCCCCCCCTGTTTGCCACATCACCAGCTCAGGGGAGCCAGGGGTGCTGTAGATGTGCTGGTCCTGGATCCTGAGGGCAAAGGATCCATGGGACAGCTTTCCCGGTCTCTACAAGCGAGCTGCAGCCCCAGGAGACATGAAGTAGTATGAGTCCAGCTTGATAACAGATATCCCTTGCTGCTTTTGTTTTGAAAATAGCAAACTAGCAAGAAAAATATTATGGTTGTATCTGGTATGCAGCAAGGCTTTCAATTTGAGTTTCCTTACCTCCTGAGCTCCCCACATAACCTGTATTTGACCAGAGGCTTGCAAATGTGGCTAGGGGAGGGTTGCAGGGGTAATTGGTTGGCAGCTTGTATTTAATTAGCCAGGAATGCCCTGGTGGTAGCCGCATTCCCTGTGGGAGCTGCAGCCCACGTAGCCACAGGTGCCGGCTGCGCTCTGCGGGCCCAGGGACTGCCCTTCCTGCGGCGGAGCTGCAGCTTGTGCTGGATGTCACCATCAGAACAAAAGTCTCTCTATTTTCTGTTCAGTGCTCTGCCAGTGATGCAGGCAGTATCCTTGGATTTGGGGCCCTGCTGCCCTCTTGGTCTTATCACAGATAAATCCCTGGTTGTCAAAACCTTGGTGGATCATGTGGGGTTTTTTTATGCCTGTGTTCGATTAACTGTTTGAGGACAGCTGGGCCTCAGTCGGACCAGCATCAGCTGCTGATCTTGCTGGGTTCATCTGGAGTTCCAGGTGATTGATACCCCGGAGAATTAAGCTCAAAGTACAACCAGGCTGGGCTGCCTAGAGCTAAAATACCCCCAGTCAATGCCTATTAACTGTGATGTCTGTGTTTCACTGGAATTCTCCTTAGAAGGCTGACTTTTCCTTTGTTGCTCCTGTTCTGATGTCTTGTGCCTCGATGTGCTGGGATGTAATATGAATTATTTTTTAAAGTAGCCTGGTAGCTAAAGAACCTCTTTAGTACTAATTTCTAAATCAAAAAAAGTTAACTTCTATTTCTGTGGTGGCTTCGGTTTTATCAGGTGACTGTGGTTGCCTGGGATGTGATTCAGGTAAGCTCCTGTTATGTGTATCAAAGGGTAATTTATGGTTTCAGGTTATTAATTTATGGATTTTGTCTAATTGTGGCTCTTCCTAAAGAACAACAGGAGCTTTGTTAAACCTGTGCTTCTCTTTGTGCTTGTTTTCCATCTGATCTACGCTTCATTTTCAAGACTACTTTTCAAAGTGTTTTTTCCCTTTTTTGCCTCCATACATCCGTTCTCCTGCAGTTTTTGCTTCTCTCCTGCCCGTGTTGCTCACCCTGTGTGCGCACCGAGGAGGGCTGAGCATCTGGAGAGGAGCAAAGGCTCCGTGAGCGCTCATCAGGAAGCCCCAAAGAGTTGGCACTGAGACACCAACCCTCAAGGGGCCCAGTCCAGCACCAGTGACTCTCTCGCTCCAGAACTGTGTTAGCAGGGTGCTGAACAGCTGAGGACCCCCTTGCCTCGGTGCAAGAATACCACTTGCCTTATATTTTTGATGTAGGGTGCTCCAAAGCTGGGAATACAAATGCTATATGGAAAACTTGAGTCATCAGTGGCTGGTTGCAGATTTCCGCTAGGCAGGACCGTCTCTCGGCTTATGTGGTGTCCCCCCCTTTAATTTTCAATCCTGTTTCCTTTCTCATCTGCATGAAAAGTCTGCGCCCAGCACTGATCACCCACCGTGCCCTGTTCCCTCCTCTGCTACTTTCTCCTCTCTTTCCTGCCTTGCTGCCGGCAAAATGAGGGAGCAGGAGGTGTTGGGAGGAACTGGGAGATGGAAGGGACGGCAGGAGAGAGCAGGGCTGCTGGGGATGAGGACCAAGCTGCCCGGCCTTGGCTGGAGGATGGTGCAGGGTGTGTGTTGTGCAAGGCTGGAGAAGCGCTGGGGGTGACAAATGAGCGTGTTGTGACATGGGAAATCGCTGGCACGAGCTCCTGGTTCAGTTGGATTTTCCTTGCAAACACAATGGGTTGAGCTGACTAGGGAATAACCGAAGTCTGAAAATGTTTCTGACTGTGTTCTGAAATTGTTTGGAAAAGAATTGGCATTATTATAGCTTATTTGTAAAAAAGGCTGGGTGTAATCATAATTGGAAATTATTGTCTTTTATAAATGTTGCATTAAAAAATCTTTTATTGCAGTTACTATTTTTCAAAATGAAACTGAGTGACTTCAGGGTGGAGTTCCTGGTTTTTCTTTCTGTTTGTTTGTTTTTCCTTGCTGTCCGAGGTAAATTGTTACTTTCACTGGGTTATGGAGAGCAGTTGTTTGGTTGCCTCCTAGTCTGTCTCTTTTTTATTTTATTTTTTTGGTAGATAGTACCAAATTATTACTGGGAACCGGGGGAGCTTTTTGCCCAAGAATGGAGCACAGCTGTATTTTCTCCCCTTTGAATATGAGACGCAGAGGCTACAATTACAATTTTCCTGGTTATAACCTGATATTTGCACCTCATTAGAGAGAGCCAATGCAATATTCTCTCCCTGCACAACAAGTGTGGTTGCTGCAGGGATAATGGTGGGGAGGGTTGGATTTGTGAAGCTCTGCCAGAAATGTCTCCTGCCCTGGGAGGAAGCCTGCTGGAAGATAGAGAGGAGCCGAGCAGGAGAACGCAGAGAACCGTTGGCTGTTTGTTACTGATGTGCAACACTCGGCCTCGTAGCTCAGCGCTGAGCCACAGGAACTGCCACGCTGCTTCCAGGAACAGATGCTTAGCGATGAAGAAAAAGGCCATGTACCGAATCCTCTTCACTTGGTGTCTCCTCCCAGCTTTGGGAAATCAGCTGGGTAAGGGTTGGAAAACCCAAATGTTTCACCTAAGCTAGTGTGTTTATTTGCTGTTGATCGTGCCGTCCCCTATGAATTTCTTTAATGCCTTTTAAAATCCATTTTCAGTCTCCACAACCTCCTGAGGCACTGACTGCCACAGTGCAATTACGGATGGTATGAAAGAGTACTTCCTTTTGGGCGTGTTTGTTTTAAACCTGCTGCTTAATGACTTTGTTGGATGCCCCCTCTGCTTTTGTACCGTAAGAGAAAGTGAACAATTATTCTGTATTTACCTTCTCTATTCAGCATTTCATAGACTGCTATCGCTTCCCCCTACGGTCATCATTTTTTTGTTTTTTTTTTTTCCCCTCCCAACCTGAAGAGCTCTTGTCTATTAAATTTCTTCTTGTAGCAAAGCTGTTCTGTATCTCAACACAGATAAATGTTGCTTTTTAGTATTTCTCTCCTTCTTTTATCTCTCAGACAAAAGTGTCAAGGAAACTTTATACAGGAATGCCATAGTTAAAAGATTCTTTGGTGCCTCTTTGTGCCAAAATAATTAGCTTTCAGCTGTCAGAAATTGCCAAAAGCTTCTGAAAGGATGTGAAAACTTTGTTCTTGTAACCCTCTCCAGTTTGCGGTTACCTTCCTACCCAAAACTAGGTAAGAGCACGCAGCAAGTAAACAGGAGAAGTGTCTGGATTTGAAGTTCTCCTTTGCTGCCAACAAACCTTCAAACTTAATACACAAAACTCAAGTGAGCGCAAGGAAGTGACAAAATCGGGACCTGAGAGATCAGGAAGTTCAGTAATTCAGTCTGTTCTGAGCAAGGTCAGCAGCGCTAAACAGGAACAAAGATAGCAACTCCAGAGAGAGCAGAGGATTATTTTTTTTTTTTCCCTACGTAGTCCAGAATAAGCACAATATCTTCTATCATGTGCAAATCTTAAGAGACAGAGGCGTGAAAGAGATGGCACATTTTTATTTTAAATGTTCTATATTCCTATCTGGCATAAATATCTTCAGATCCAGGCGCAAGCATCTGCGGGGAACACCTTCCTGCCCTTTCAGTCGGGCAAACTCGCGCAGCTCTTCCCCCTTGTGCCTTTTTTTCCTACCCCGTCACATTTGAGCTGACTCTTCAAGACTCTGCACACCTATTTCTTGCTTGCTGCTGTGTCTCAGTTCTCTGAGTTTCCCATCTGGTGTGTGCTGCTGGCAATGCTGCTGCACTGCGCTCTCTGCTCCTGCCATCGCCTTTTTTTCATGCCACTACCCAGAGAGCTGCTCTCGCAAGATGAGGTTGTGTCCCTGCCTAAGCTCTTCCTGGAAACTCGTTTCTTCCAAACACCTACCAGATACCTCGGGAGATGAGCCTTCCTCTTCCGCATTATTTATCTAGAAAAAATAAATATTGAAGAATAAAAGGATCTTTGTTTTGTTCTCCCGTGCACTTGCTTTTTGCTGAGTTTCCTTCTAAGCTCAGCAGTGCTGCTCGGGCCTTTCTCTCCCGTCCCGCCTTGCTGCCTTGTTACCACCCACTCATTAGATCATGTCTGAAATTAGCTTGCGAGAACTACAGGGCAGGGTTGATTTCTCTTGCCTCTTCAGTGAGGGCTTGGCACAGTTTTGAGTGGTTTTGAACAAATAGTAAAATCAACAAAATAAGTCCTTGTACAGCTGGGGAAACCTGTGGAAGATGCTGGTGATGATCTGTGGCAGAGCCACCAAGTGCTCACGTGGCACCAAAGGTTGTGCTCCAGGGAGGTAATTCTGTCCATTCTATAGCTATCTTCAACGACAAATACTCATTAGGATGAAACATTGGATTCCTTTGGGGAAAAAAAATTATTTTGTGAATAATGCTTCTGGTAAAATGCAATGCTTTTATTGCAGCGTTTTCTGTAGTAGCTTTACAGGGTTTTTTGGCAACAAAATGACAGTAAAATAAACATACTGATGCCATGAAAGAGTTCAGTTTCAGTAAGGTGATCATGATCTGTTAAGGTGATAATGGAAATGTTAATATTTATCCCTAAATAATACATCACATTTCCAGTTCAGGACAGTAACTCGATTTTAGGTGCTCTCAGCACAGCATTAACATCCCGTGGAGCTGCATCTCTCCATGTTTTGGACGCTGTCCCTAACTTTTTATTTTTTGAGACCCAAGGTGCCACACCAGCGGAGGACGTTGGATGTTCCTGGAGCGCAATGATGCTGTGGGCTGAAAAGTGACTTGCAGAGCTAAAACTGGAGATGGCTGTGTCTGTATGAGAGCTGAGGCTCCCCGAGACCTGCAGCAGGGTCTGGTCTGCTCTGGATCAGGCACAAGCAGGATGCGGAGTGCACGGTCAGGTCAGGTGAACTTTCTCTGTAGGAGATACTTTGAACTCTGTAAGGGAGAATTGCTGGTGCAGGCAAGCCGTGTGTATAGTAAAAAATCGTAACTGTGTCCAGAAATAAGAGCCAAGCGTGGCTTTCCCTTTATGATGAATCCTGTCTGTTCAGAGCATGTCCCCAGTCTCTAAGAGTATTCTTTGTCATAAAATAACTGCTGATAGGTAACAGATGGAGCGATGTTCACTCAGTGGCACACATCTGTGTACCCTAGGCTAGGAAAATGGCTTTCCTAACCAGTCCCTATAGGCCTCAGTCTATTTGAAAACGTGTGTTTTCAGGTATCAGTTCTGGTAACGATACACTGAGTTTGTGATTCTTCCCCTCAGAAACCCAGACAGAAGGATGTAGTTTTCATCAGAAGAGGCAATTTTTTAGTCTGTCTTTATATTTTACCTTGTAGAATGTAATAAACCCCAAATCCTGCTATTTTGCACATTCATTTAATTCATATTGTTGCTTTCCACATGGGTAATACTCTGGATTTTATTTTTTTTTTCTAATAATGCCTTTCATCCAAAGATCCCAAGCTGATTTGGCCCGATTCCCAGGTATAGCTTAGCAACACTTAGCATAAGACCAGTAAAAGGAAGTAACAGGGAATTTCAGGCAGTTCTTGGCTGGCTGTCAATCCAAACGCACCGACAGGTCAGAGCATCCCCAGCCTGTGAGCCCCCGCTTCCCACGGCTGTGACTGCCTGGTGCACATCTCTCCTGCCTCAGAAATCCCTCTCCCTTTCCTCCCATCTTGCCCCCAGAACAAGCTCTGCTGTCTCCCAGCGTTTATAAGAGAGAAATGGTAAATCTTTATGTGGGGAGAACTTGGTGGGACATGTAGGGTCTTTTTCTGAGGGACCCACCCCATTAATCTGATGTCATTTGCTGTTTGATCACAAAGATGCACAAAGCCAAAGCACGCACTTTTGGTTTCGTATCTCCCTGCATGCATAGGTATGTGCATGATTTTAATTCCTTTTTCTCATCTTCACGTTTAGAGTAACTCACTTCTCCAGTGTGCTAAATTTACCAAGAAGGTTTCAGTTTCTTTTTCAGTAGCCAGAACTCTTATTCTGAATGTTGTTTCTTCTTTGGAGATAGTCTTGGACTTTGAAACCAGCTCTCCTATGGAAAGCCTTGTCTGGCTGGCAACTTGTTCCAGTTTGGTTTGCTGTTCAAAGTGCTGCTCCGTGTATTCATTTTTATGTCTCCTTGGAGACATTTTTGTCAGAATTTTGCTTATCTACCATTATTGCAAAACGATCCACCATCTTAGGCAACCAATCATTTCCTCATCCCCTTTTCATGGGTCTCGAAAGCAAGATGGAAATTAAACCGTGCCTGCTGTTACGCAGGCTGTGGTGATCGGGATTTCACCTTTGGACCAAGGGCAGTTTTAGCTGTGCTTATATAAAAACCTTGCGGAAAGAGGAAAAGTATTCTGTACTGTGCCCAGCAAAGGGTTAACTAGCGTTGGGGAGCGGGGAGTCACACTGGCTGGACTCTGCCCCTTTGCTAATAGGCCTTTTTTACTGAAGTGCACGGAAGACAGATGAAAATCTCAGAGTTACCCTGAATTATTTTCCTGAGCATACAGCTTTCTCTTTTTGTGGTTAAATATGACAGTTATAGTGCTGTATTTATGCACAGTCAATAAATCAGGAGAAAACATGCTGCAGTCAGGGCATGTATCCGTAGTCTGTTCCTTATACTTTTAGCTGAAAATGGAATTCTTGAATTTGCTGAAGCCTGTGAAAAGAAATTCAGGTGCATGTCTCCATGGGAGACTTAAGCAAAGTCTGGTGGCCCACAGTAATGCGGGATTTGCACCTCAGCTTTCATCACTGTCCACCAACCTGCAAACCCAGACTCCTGAAAGGCAGCGGAAAGGCAAGTTTTGAATCAGACTCCCAAACTCTTGCTTGTCTTTAGTGGAATGATTGCAGAAAGGAGATGGAGCAAGTGAAAGGGGCAGAAACCTTTAAAGAGTTACAGTTTTGTGGGACTTTGTAGCGTAGTTACAAAATAGGAAAAAAAAAAAAGGTGCTGCTGAGCAATATCCTGGAAAATGCTAGTTTGCTCTTTTTTTCAGAAGGGGCTGTGCAGCATACTGGCAGAAGCAGCCTGGCCTTTTCTAGTGTCTGGCTTAAGAGCAGCTTAACTGCTGACGGGTGAGAATATTTTGCCCTGGTACAGCAGACAATATGGAAGGACTTGAATTTGCTCAGCTTCTGCCATCTTGAATGTAGTTCTCTGTACTCTTACTCTGCCATATAGTTACTAGAGCTGAGAAGGAGAAGTTGTTATTTAGGACAGTTTCTTACCTTTCATACTGGAGTTCAGCTGCACAGAAATTCTTTATGCAAAAAGGAGATTTTACCTTTCTGAAAGGGACAGAATAGAACTGTGGCTAGCTAAGAGCTAAACGCTTCTGAATTCTCGCTGTGGTACTGAAAACTGCATCTTGTGTAGTGCCAAGCTAGTCCTTTAGCTCTGGTGGCAGCCCCTCTTCCGTATGATAGGGATAATGCCTCCCAGCTCACAGGACGGAATCATCAGTATTTTCATAGTGATTTAGCAGTGACTGTTTCTCCTCTGGTTTGAAGCCTTTTAAATAAAGTAGGAAAGTCATCAGGGCAGCTGTACTACAAGACCAAGATAGGGAACCATAGAAGCGGAGGGAGGTTTGAAGGGTTTAGCTGTTGATCCAGATTTTAAGTAGGTAATTTCTGACTAAGGTATCAAGCGTGCCCCAAATTCAGATGGCTAATCGGTGCCAAAGCTGACCTCCTTCAGTGGCTAAGGGAGCACAGCTAGTGTCTCCTTCAGGTCAGAAAGTGGCTAGGTGAGAAAAAAGTAACAGATGAAGCAATACAAAAGCGTTAAGAAAGGATGACTGTTAGAGCTAAAATCCTGTTAGAGGCAACAGCTTAGATGTTAAGCTGTGTTAGGACATGGAACAGAAAAATAATAAGTTACCAGCAAGACAGGGAGAAATACCACCAATCTGTTTGGTCAGAAATTGACTGAAATGATTCTTCCAGAATTATGTTCCTTTTTACTGCGGGATAGAATATATACACTGGAGCTATTTCAAAATATTTAATTATAGGAGAGCTTAATCTGCAATAGCTGTTGTGATTAATTTCCCCATAGAGACAATTTCGTTAACTATTGCGGTTGAATAAATGTAGATGAGTGTAATTTCAATTAAAAAACAAGAAAAGTTTGAACTTTATAGATGTAGCAAATGTCTGCTGCCACAGCTTCCAGGTGGTCAGCACCGCCAGCACAAATTGCGTGAAGGAGCAGTGCAGAACCACTCGCTTAAGCTGCGTTCATACACATTAGCAACTGTGGTGTCTCTTATTTTCAGGAGTAAAAAAGTCTCATTAAACTAAATAAATGCCTTACGCTGTGCCCAGAAAACTGCTAGACTTCAGCTCTTGTGGTGTCCAGCAGGAGCAGGCTCCAAAAACCAAAATCCTCACCAGAGAGAGAGTGTGTGAACCTTGCCTGCTGCTGCCCTTGGAAAGGTCAGCCTCTGAAATGAGAAGCAAGAGAGTTTCATCTTGACCTTTACATACTATGCTTGGATGTAAAAGAAGTGACTTTTAGGTATCTGCCAGTCTGGAGTGGAGAAAAAAAAATACGGTAAGGGTATGAACTTGTAATTGTTTAGCATTTCGTGCAGTCTGACTTGAGGACAGCGCAGGACGCAGGGCCTCTAGGTTGCCAGCTTGAATTGGCTGAGGTCAGCTGGAGCCAAAAGTTAGTCTCTGACCTCATCTGCCTGATGCGGGAGAAATGCATAGGTGGCCTCGTCAAGTTCTTGGTGCTGGGACCTAGCGGTATTAGCTGGCATCTTCTACCAATAGTTTAGTTTCCGTTCAGTCTGTGGCAAATCCAGGAGCTGTCTTTCCAGACTAACGTGTAGCCATATAAAAATATGGTATCTGCATTTCTGTCTTATCTATAGAGATTCAAATCCTATTTCTTTCAGTCGCTCCATTCATGTGCACTAATCACTTGCGTAAAAATATTTATCTGTTTATGCCTCCTGGCATTTCTGCTACGACTGCTAAAATTCAGAAACCTTGATCGCAGTTGCAGTCATGCATACACCACTTACGGAGAGGGCCTGGAATGGAAAGTGTCCAAGTTTGACAGTATTTGTTTACAAAATGAGCTGCTTTGCAACTATTAATTTATCAATGTATGGTTCACTAAAATAAAATAATTTTGTGATGTTATATGAAAAATATTAGTGGAAGCTAAGATTTTTGCAAAAGCAAAGTGATGGCTGGGTTTGATGGTCTCTAAGGTCCCTTCCAACCTAGTTGATTCTATGATTTTTTAATTTTGTTTCTAAAATCTGGACAGAGGCTTGTCACTGTCACATATTTAGATGCTAGGGTTTTTTTGGTGACAAAAGAGACGAGTACATCACTGAATTAAAGGGATTAGCATCTCTGATCATTTTGATCAAGATGGGTAATGATATCTTTGCAAGCATTCATATTTTGTAATGGGGATTTTAGAATTCACCCGTGGTGGTGTGAAACAACAGTATTGTCTAACGGCTTCACAAAAAGGGAGTGAAAACTGAAACCGACTCTTTGCCTATTGTTCAAATGAACAGCCAAAAAAATACCTGCGGAAAAAGCCTTTGAACGTAAAAGCATTGGAAACTGTTATCGGTTACTGAATTATTATTTTAAACCCGGATTCATGTTGACAGTGCTGCTTTTGTGTGTCTTGGCCGGGGTCCTGGGAGCGGGCAGGCCCCAGGGGCAGCGGTGGAGCAGAACCTCCGCTCGCCCTCCTTCCACTCACCCACTTCCACTGGGCAGCAGCTGCTGGGGCCTGCGCGCCCCAGGGGGCCCGGCCTGGCCTGCTTTCCTCAGAGCAGGACACCTCTTCCAGACTTCTATTATTTTTTCTTTTTTACCTGTGTAGGAAATAGCACAGGGTTTTATGAATTTTGTTAATTTGTTTCCGTCCTGCCTCCCTCCAGGCAGTGTGAGGTGCCCTGAGGATGGCACAGGCTGCCCACACCTGCCTTTGGAAGATGGTTATTACCTGGCTGGGAAACCACCGCACGTGGAGGCCTGAGGATTTAAGTGCTTAAGCGACCCCTCGGAAGTCCAGAAAGGGAGCGATTATACCACCGGGTGGTGAGCCGAGGTTCCTCGGGGCCGGCCTACACCTCCGGCCCGCTCCCCTCAGCGCCGGCGGGGGCCGTCGAGGGCCGAAGCCGGGCCGAGGGTAGGCCGCAGCGGGCAGGTGT
>VXBO01000766.1:111935-156371 GCA_013400135.1 Rhinoptilus africanus | reverse complement strand
CGCCGCCGCCCAGGCCCCGCCGCGGGGCCGCCCTTGGCGTGGCGGCGGCGCGGCGCAGCCCCCGTCCGGCCCGGCGGCGGCAGCAGCAGCCTGTGAAGATGGCGGACATTTTGCTTTTGTATGGAGGAGAGAGGGCTGAGGGCGCTGCTGAGATGGAGGAGGAGGCGGGGGGAGGGAGGAGGAGACGGACGGCAGCGTGATTCACCGCCCCGGCCCGCCGGCCGCGCTCCGCCTCCCCGGCCCTTTCTCGCCCGCCTCCCGTGAGGCGGCGGCTCCGGCGGGGGGCGCGGCCNGCGCCTCCCGGCCCCTCGCCTCAGCCTCCGCCGCGCCTCCCGGCCCCTCGCCTCAGCCTCCGCCGCGCCTCCCGGCCCCTCGCCGGCCGTTTTGCCCCGCCAGCGGAGGTCGTGTCCCGGCCGGGCTGCGGGGACGCGGGGTTAGGGCACAAGCAGCGCCCCGCTCGCCCCTGCGGGACCCCGCCGCCCCCCCACCCCCTGGCTGGGCTGCGGCTCTTGGGGTCGGAGGCACCAAGGGCTGTTTTCTGCCTCTGTGAGGCAAGGAGAAGCGGGTGTTGGGGTTCCCCCACCCTCCTTTCCTCCTAACCCGCACCGTTTTTGTGCAAGACGCTGGTAAGTGCCAGCCGGGTGGACGTCTCAGTGCAGGTCGTGGTGAGCCGGGGTCCACCAGGCTGGCTTCCCTTGCCCCCCCTGTTCCCGCTCCCCAGGAAGGAGGCACGCAGGGCCGTGCCATCTATCACGTCAACTGCGCCACGAGGTTGTGTCAGGAGGAAAAGAAAACTGGGGCTCTGTGTCACTTCAACTGTAGCCTTCAGCTTGCTGATAGAAACGTATAACTTAATTCAAAGCACTTAAATAAAGCATGCCACAGAAAACATCATCCCTGTGGGAGCTTTAGAATCCTCCAGAACAGTCCCGGGTTAAGACTGTGTTTGCCATGACCAGTATAGTAGTTACCATAACTCTTGGGCCTTATGCCCATACTATGAAGGCCAAAGAGGTTTATGTAAGAATTTGTCACGGACCATCCCAGAGAAGAAGAGAGAGCCCTCTGTAGATCCCCCAGCTAAAACTTCTTGAAAAGAAGTCCTAAAAACAATTGTGCTCACTGGTGCTGTCTGTTCACATCTTTGGTAATGAGGAAACTTAATTATCAAGAGCTCTGAATCTTAGCGCCTTTCATCAGCAATATATTTAAGCAAGTTAAAAAGTGCAGCCTGCCTTCTGAAATGACAGAAGCGATTTAGTGAGTCAGTATTTATTGTTTGTTATTGCACCTTTCCCTTTCATTTCCTCAGAAGGAGGTGCAGAAGTTACCCTATTTCTGTGAAACCATCCTTCTTGAGTTACAGAAACCTACTGTCTGTCAAAAAACCTAGGTCTGCCGTGGAGAGGTTTTTTATTTTTAAGACGTAATGCACATGTCCTTTTCCCCATTCACATTTATGGCTGGATGCAAACCCCAAATCTTCATTGTGCCAGTGTTAAGTGTAGATTTCTTGTGTTAAGGATGTTTTTCTCCCTGTTTTGTGTCAAATATTTTACAAGTATACCTTTCTTATGTTTGAGGAAGAAACCTTCCCTCTGCAGTGATAGCAAGCATACTGGGCATTTAATAAAAAAAAAACCCGACTCTTCTGCTGGAGGTCTGTGTGCTAATGCTACAGGTTATTACCATATATATACTCAGATTTGCTGAGGAAGATCCTTATGTCTAATGAGCATCTGTGTACATTCTGATGTGCTAATGAGCATCTGACTGTGTTCCCAGTTTTAGTAAATAGTAATTGAAATAAATGGGACTGTGCGATACCCATTGTAGTATTGAATCATGTTTGACATACAGTAAATAGCCAAGGGAAAGACAAAGTATTGTGGTTCTTGTAACTTGCTAATGTTTCTTCTTAGAAATATATTTTCTACCTTTAGCGTGCTGATTTTTAAACTGGACCTTAAACAATCTTAAAATTCATTTTTCAATACTCAGCAACTTGTTTAGGAACAGGCTGCAGATCCAATAAATACATGTTTGTAGTAATTATGATCACAACTCCAGTTCAACTATTACGTAAACACTTATGGCACAAATTAGCGTGGTTAGGCTGTCATCCTCTCTCTACCGGAGCAGGGAAAGCCTTACAGCAACATCATGGTTCATCCCCTGTTTGAAGACCTATTCTCAAGACCTTTTGCTGGTATTTATGATGCCCCTCTGTTATGTTTTCTAACAGCCAGGAAAACTTTCTGGTCTAGGCGAAATTTTGTATGTCTTATGAGCCATGCTTGTAAAAGAAATAAAATCTAGCTTCTTCGCTAGTGCTGCTGTAGTTAGAGACTTTATCTCTCTTGATTTAGAGAAGGAGAAAACAAACTTGACAAGTGAGTGAATTTTGCAAGTCTGCTTTCCAAGTATGTGCAGTGTTGGCAGGTTTTGGTTAGTGGCTGCTTTATCCTCTTGTTTTCTTTATGATTTACTCAAATTAAATTATATAATCTCACAGAGAGTTCTTAAGGTTACGAGTGAAGCAATTAAGGGAAATAATCTTGTGAAGTTGAGACCACCCAGGAGGTAGAAGGTCAGCCTGGAGCAGGGGCAACTGTGAGATGAGTGCATTGTTTTTATTTGTTTCAGAATTTGGTTAGCTGTAGTCTTAAAGTATCTTAAACCAGCAGAGCTGGTTCCCTTTTGATGGAGAAGAGTCTCTTAAGAAAACGTCACACGTGTGGTGTGTGTGCTGCTGTTGTGTAAATGATTTTGCAAAAATCTGTGCACCTACGAGGACTTTTTTGGAACTGTCTTCAGTATAGAGAGTTTGACAATTGATTTACAAGACCTATGGTCCCTCTCCTAATCACTCCTGCTTTTAATTGGCTGCTTGTAGTTCTCTCTGCCACTTTTTAAAATGGGATTATTGAGTGGCTGTGCAAAGAGCTGTGGTGGCATGTGTCTGAAGAGGAGGCCGAATGCTGTCCTGGGGAGGTGGGGACAATGAGATGGGGATGGTGGGGATCTCCGTTCCACTCCCACAGCAAACGCCTCTGGAACCTTATCAGCTGCTTTGCTCCTCTTCCTTACGTAATTTATAGATGGTGATTGGTGACAGTAATTACGACGTAGCCATTTACAACACACTTTGCTTCCAAAATGCTCTCCAATAGGAGACAAATATTCAGAATTTTGAAAGCATGTTATGAAATGTATAAACCTGCCGTTGTCCAACGATGTGATCCTGTGTAAGATGCCTGCAAGTTCTGTTGAACCTTGGGTCAGACTCTTATTTTATGGACTGTTAACTGGACCTTAAACAATCTTAAAATATTTTTTTCAATAGTATGTTATTTCATGAAGCGAGAGTGTTGAACCTACTGTTCATACTATATATATGAAGCTTTTCCTCCACTGTTTTTAGATTGAAATCGTAATAGGGTGCTGTCAAGGGAGTCTGTCTCAGGGTAGTGGCATGTTAGCCACCTTGCAGTAAGCTGGCCCATTCTGATTTTGGGTATTTGGCACGCTTGGGAAGTTAATGATACCTATGGTAAAACTCCTTTGTATCCAGTAGCACGTGGCAGGTGTCTGTTACAATTAAAGCACTTAGTGCTTAAATTTAGGTATTGAAGGAATTTTCTTTCCCATGTGGATCCAGTTTCTTGGGTGAGAAAAATGGGTTGAAGAACAGCCTTGCTGTGTGTTCTTGGCCTTCTAGCTAAGATAAATGTGTTAGCTGAATCAATGAATATGGTACCCGATATGGCCTTGTTTGGAAGACTTTATATTAATGCATTGTTGGAACTCGGAGCTTGCTCCATCCCATCCCTGCTTTGACCTGGTGCTGCAGTACCTCCAAGAGGAGCGTGCACCCTTCTTATCCCTTTCTGCAAAACCTGGCTGGTACTGAATGGGGGAGGAGGGAGAGAACAGGCCGAGTCTATTACTGGCAGTGCTGCAGAGCACTTCCCCAAGCTCCCACGGTTTGCGGTTCAGAGACCCATGCAGAGGGTTGGTATGCCAGTAATGGTCTTCTGTGGCTTTTTCTATGCATTTGCCCAGGTGCTCTTTTTAAAAAAAATCAAACTTGAGCATCCTCAGCTGATTATTTTGTTTCCTTCTATCAAATATATGTGTTTCTCTGCATTTAAGCACATGGTATAAATGGACGTAATCTTAAGCTGTTTTATTTGTTTTTTGCTGAAGTAGTGGTGCTAGAGTAAAAGTATGGGGAGAAGGGAAGAGTCTTCTCACCTGCCCCTTTCCTGCAACGCTTTTCCGGTTTTCCAGTGATGCACAAAAGGGAGGGAAGTTTCAGCAAGATCCGCCTAGATAGCTCTGTAAATGGAGCTCATGACAGAATCTCTGCCTAAAAAGAATTTTTGAAAAGGAAAGCAAGGTTTAGGTCTTTTAGGTTTTTTTTTTCCATTCTTGACTTTTGTTAAACCTCATGTCCTGCAGTTTGTGCCCTGCGTGTGGGTTTGTGCTGCACATGGCTAGTTCAGGCCCAGATGGAAAAAACAAAGGTGGTCTTACGTGAAGTTACTCACTGGAGTGCCCGTTGTGATTGATACCTGGTTTCTGGCAGCGATACGGCTGCTCCTCATTGCTTGAGGAGTATTATTTATGATAGGATCACAGAAAATACGGCTTTTGTTTTATGCTCTTGTGAGACTCTGTAGTCTGACCTTCATAAACGATCTGGTCACAAGTCAGAGGACTGAGAGAACTTACATTATGTTTACTCTGCCAAATCTGAAATAATATGTATTTTCCTCTATTACTCATTACACTGAATTCAAGAGTCAGTTGTGACTGCGCTATAAAAATAATCTCCCTGAATTTGAGTGCAGAAATCCTCAAAATCCTTATTACGATGGACGTGAAACACTTTACTGTTTTAAAAGTGGAAACTGGGGCTGATGGATAGGATCCCTTCCAGTTCTCTTGCTGTTCCCTGCTAGCCTGAACATATGTTTCGGTGCTCAAGAGCTCTCTCGTGGAAGCAGCCCTTCGTGATGGACTCGAAGCAACCTCTTCTGTTTCCCTGAAATTCTTGTAAGGGGTTGAGCTTGATGACCTTTGATTTGAGTGTTGGATCGGCATACCTTAGAGCCTGGAATAGGAATTTGTAAGTGTTTATCAAAGAGTACTTACTGTATGTAAATGACCTGTTCATTTATGGTACTAAAATAGTGCTTCAAAACTGGGAGTTCATGAGGTCAGACTCGGGGAGACTAACTTTGCTCTCTCTCTTTTTTTTTTTTTAAGTAGCACAAAAGCTCTTGCTTGCATTTTTTAATTCTGCTTTCACAGAGGAGCTGTGCTGATGTAGAATGTCACCAGTTACCCCAGAGCCTGCGAAGAGGGGTAGCAAACGAATAGGCTGTGGTGTAAAACAGAGATGTCGGATCTATGTGTCCATTTCTGGAAGAAATGAAATCAGAGCTCCTGACCTGAGCTGCAGGGAGAAGGAGAAGCCCAGCTGTGGAGCCTGTTGGGTTTGAGGCAGAGGGCTTCAGGAAAGCTGCCGGAGGTGGTGGGAAACGCATTTGTGTGTGTTTTAACTTCTGTCAAGGAAGAAAACCAGAGGAATACCTTGTAAGCTAACCACTAGCAAATCCACGGCATAATTTTAACTTGATTAAGCTTTTAGAGGAACCTTGAGACACCAAAACCCTTAAGTTTTATCTGTTAAAGGTCTGGCTTTTGGCAAATGTGAGTACTTGGTGGTCTGACCTGCACTGTGGAAAAAAATGTGTGAGCAGCTGTAAATACGGTTGGAGGTTTACAACGTGGTCGTGAGGCACGCGGGCAGAATTGTTTGGTGCGAGGCAGATAGCAGCTGCAGCGGCAGGAGGGAAGCCGATAGTGGGGAGATGCAAAAGGGCAAGAAGCTTGAAGTAAATGGGAGAGGCCTATCTTTCTCTCCAGATATGTTGTAAATAATGTACAAACTTAGTGAACCTACTAGCCAAGAGTTATTGGATGGAGGGAAAAAACCCTGTGCAGAATATAATACTGAAGAACTGGGTGAAACATAGGTAGGATACACAGTGGCTGCTCTTGGTAACTAATTCAGGAGAATATGTTCTATATTTGTTTAGTGGGGAGAGATAGCCATTCCTGTTCTACCACCACAGACATTGTGAGTCAGTCGAGGCAATATTTTCATTTCTGAACACACAGCTTCCATTGCCTGGGAAGGACTAAGCACACCTCTCCTCCAGTCTTGCCATACATCGTCCGCTGTGCTTGCTTTGGGTTTTGTCATGGAATTTGTGTATTCTCGCAGGGCTGACTTTCAGCATAAATGGCAGCTTAAAGCCAACAATTGCTTTTACTCTGTTAAACCCAAAGAATTTAAGAAAAGAAACAGAAGCAACTTCATTGTTTTAAGGACCACTCATGCAAATCCTGATTGTCTAGTTCTTTTTGAGAACAAAACAAAATCCACTTAATGCTGAGAATCCTCCACCAAACAGTTTTTACCTGCTCCTTTATGTTTAACTGCCTTATCACTTAAGTCTTTGAGTGAAGGGTGTGTACACTGTGTGCATGCGTACAAAATGGTCCTTTTTTTTTTTTTTAGATTAAATACCTGTTTTGGAATTGAACAAGTAAGGCCAGAATCACTCAGTAGATTTTTGTTGATGTCAGTCTCTCAAAATCTAAATCTATTTTACTAAAATTTTAGAGCTGGTATCCCTGTAGCAAGCTGACAATAAAGTATCGTAGCTCTTTTTAGCTTGTTCTGATAGGGACCATCCTTTAAAAAGCATATTCTTTTTCTTGAGAGATAACATATTGGGTAGTGTGAAGCATGTTAAAATGTTTTAAAACATGTGTAAGCATGCTAGTCGTAGTTCTCCCTGTCCTGAGTGACTGCTGCTTGCTGTCTGCCTTCTCTTTGTGAGCTGCAGGAACTGGTGTGATGAGGATAAAGGAGACCCAAACCAGTAATAATTGGAGTGATTCATTCTTCTAAAAGAAATAGTTTGGTGCATTCTGAAATGGAGGTCTCTTGTAAAAAAAAATCAAGTTCATGCAAGAAGTGAGTGATTAAGTTTTTGAAAGGAATTAAATTTTAAATGGAAGGGCAGTTCAGAAATGAACTTCTCCTTGATAGGTATGATGGACCGAGCTCTGCTTGGCTGTCATTTTTATCATTAGGTTTTGAAGTTAGTTGAATACTTGAACTTGTGCTTTCACCCGCTACCTGTCTTCATGGGAAGGGAAAGTCTGTGTTGCTAGGTTAGTTCTTAAGGAAAATATTTTAACTGGGTCTGTTTCTACCGGAATCTGCAAACTAAAAAGCTTGCTTTTTCATCTGAAGTGTGTTGCTGCTTCGTACTACTGATGAAATGCCAGAGGCCTTGAATGGAAACCAGCGTCTGTTGTTCATTGCCACTGTAGCAATTCATTTTTTCATCTTTTTATTTGGTTCTTTATTTGATCTTGGACACATTCAAAGATGTAAGCCCTTAAGACTACAGGATAAACTAGACAAAAGTAGATATGTTTGCACTAAGAGGCTTAACGCATCCTCAGTGCAAAGGTCGCTTTTATTTTAAAAATAGAAGCTTAAAATGTGGGATCAGAGAGTTGAGTTGGATCTCCCCAGTTGTCATTTTGTAGTGAGATGTTCTGTAAGAAGGAAGGTGCTTTTTGAAGTTGGTGGTTCCTGCCACGTGTAATCTTTATGGGCTGCCTCCTCCCCTTTTGTGCTGTTAGTGTTTGAGTTTCACAGGTGGGGTTTTTTTAAAAGATTTCTTTTTTGCTGGTGTTTACAGAAGGCGGCTTAGGTCTTGTAACCTGACTTTGTGATGTAGCTAAAAACATGCACAAAATACTTCTGAGATATCTTGAAAATGAGCGTTTATTCTCTTTAAACTTTGTGGAAAAACTAATATGGTGTGAAATGCTAATTGTCTCACACTGTAAGAGAAAGGTAATTAATGTTGCAGACACTTCTATAATGTTCAACATTGTGTATTTCTCACAAAAGTTTGCCAGAAACATCAGTGATTTGCAGCAATGGTGCAAGAATGACGTTCTGAGCTTATTGTGAGCAGGAAAAGACAGAATTTAGTGCTGTCTGCTACAGTGTTTTCATCCTTCAGACAGCCGGAATCAAGTGGGAAAAAGGGTTTTCTGTTCCATGTGACTTGTCTGCTGGGAGATTGGTGCTTTGGGAGGGGGGAGCAGCACGAGTCCAAGGACCCTGGAAATGGAAAGAGGAGTTACTGCTGTTACAATTTTTAAATGCAGATCGTTATTTAAGTAGATCACTCTTACAAATTCAGAGTCTTGGAATTTTTTCTTTCTTCTTAAACTTTACTCTTACAGCGTACCGCTTAGTGGGTAACTCTTGTGCTTCTACCCCCTGGAAAAAATATATCAGGTAGTAACTTAAAGGAATCTTTGGCTTTGCATTTTTCTTGCTAATTTTAGAATAGTCATAAAATAGTTGTGTAGCAATCAATTTCAGCTGTGAGCAGCAGGTTCTAGGGTTAAGGTTCGAGGAAGGTGTCGTGGAAAAAGGTCATTCTTGTAATGAGACTCGATTATTGTAGAGATCAGAATCTGTGGTTGCCCGTTGGCACTTGTATTGATCCGTATATTTGCTCTGCAGTGTACTTGAAAGACAAAGTTTCTTTTGGTGTAAGATCTGACATTTACAAGTATTTCTGAAATTCAACCTACTTAATACCACATAAGTGAACCAAAGCCTTGTTTTCTTTTAAATAGCTTCCCCCCATGTCCCCCCCCAACTTATTATTTTCTAACTAAAGAGCCAATCTCACATTTTACCGAGTTACTGTGTTTCTTTGCATCATCTCCTATGCAAAGTCTCCAGGAAAAGCAGCACTAGATGTGTTAAATGTTATTCTAGGCTATAAAATCAACATTTCAGAACTCCTTAATTTTGCTTTTTAAATATGAAGATGATTGTTGATTTGGCTATGTTTTCAGGGATGCTTTTAAACTCTTAAAAGTGTAAAATAGTATTTAAAAATAAGCAAATCTTCATAAGATGGATGTTGAACTACTAATTTGACTGAAAACAAAGATGCACAGTGTGGTTAAGCTGGTGTTGCTATGCTTTGTTTATAAGTGAGAATAATGCATTAGTATTGGTCTTCATAGCATGTTAGCAGTAGAGCTAGTAGGTTTTTATTGGAGAGGGGAAAAAAAAAAGTTAAACTCTGCTTTGTGGGAAAATCTGCATCTGTTGAGGTAGAAACACTTGGTGCTTTCGGTGGCTGCCACGCGCCCCTGGAGCTCATGGTCCGGCGAGGTGGTGTGTCCCTGGGCTCACCCTGGGGCCAGCCACGTCCAGCCAGGTCCTCGGTGGGGACAGCAGGTGGAGGAGTGTGCAGGGTGCTGCAAGGCTGCAGGTGCCTCCGGTTGATCCAAAGAGCTTGAAGCTGAGAGAGTTAACTTTTGAATGGCGTGACTCCAGGGGAAAGCTGTGACTTACTCTCCTCTCAAATAAAAAACTGACCAGAACAATGCTACCAACTCCACCGACGTAGTTTTTTGCTGTATCAGACGTGAAGGTGCAGTTGCTGTTATTTGCCGGACTAGTTTTTTGAGGTTTCTCAATTTGTGTTCCTTCAGCAAATACATGAACTTAATTGTGATCTAAAGTCCATCTTTTTCCCAGCAGTGCCTTGGATAGCATTTCAGATGTGAATCGGGGAAATTTGTTATTAGATGATCCCTTCTAGATTTGTCACCTTCAAGACTCAAAGTAAGCTTGTGATACACGCAGCACTTTGGTGTGCTGGGCGAGTTCTGTGATGTGCTGTTGGAAGGAGTGGGGAGGAATGTGGCAGTTCTCAAAATGAGTGTGAATCGTGCTGTGTTGTCTCAGCTCTGGGCTGTAAAGCTAAAGAGTCATCAGTAATTCTCTTCCGCTCTGTTCCCAAAAAACATGCCATGAATCTCACAGAATGGTCGGGTTGGAAGGGACCCCTGGAGAATCCCTTTTCCTGATAGCACAGACTCTGTAATCTCTTTGCTGTTGCCTTGTCTCCTTGTGACTTTTCCAGCCATGCTGGGAGTAGGAAGGGGTCAGGAGGACAGACCTGGGGGTGGGCTGGCGCTGAAAGCATGCTTGATGGCCTAGAAGAGCAAGGGGGAAATGCAGATTTTTGATTGAAACCTCCATGTTTCGACTGTTGCCCTCTCTACACTGTTTGTTTCAGATGCACCTATAATGGTATTTCTAAAATGACTGCTATGCTGCTGAGCAGAGGCACGAAGCCTCTTGTTTTGCTTACTGTACTAGAGCTGCAAATTGTATGATTACGTCTGTGTTCCCTCTCCATTTAGCTATTGTGTGAAACGTAGCTTGTTCTGGTTCAACTCTGTACTGAAATATCCTAGCTTGTCGAGTGCTTCTCAGAAATACTGCTTTTTAAACCGGATAATGTTCTCTTATTTAAATAAGAATGTTTTTTGAAACAGGGTGATACCATAATTTCTTTGGTGTTTATCCTTTCTTCATGTGTAGCCCTTTTATCCTGGTACAGCAGAAAGTGTGGTGAGCGTAGCTGTCAAAACACATGAAATATTCTTGACCAAAAAGCTAAATCCAGAGGTGATTAAAGCAGGAGCAGCAGGTAATAAATAAAAAGGTAGGGTAGGCTTTTTTCTTTTTTGCTTGGCATTGATTATTATTATCACTCAATTCCAAGCATAGTTTCAGCTCTGAGCATCTCTGTTTGATGTTTCTAACAGGTGAAGGTACTGCTTCTCTATAAATGCCGACATCAGCAGACAGCCCCAGTAGTTGTTTTGTAACTGGAGCTTAAGAGGCTCTCTACTGGTGTTTTCCATGGCTACTATGCTTAAAGATTAATATGAGTTGTTCTTACATAAACATCTTGAATTCTTCTCGATGGAGCATTCATTGTTAAACGCTGAAGTCCTCTCGAAAGGACAGTGAACCACATGTTGAGGTTTGATTGAGCTTGTTTCCTGAGGTGTGTGATTATTTAATCATATATTTTTTGGAGATACTGTGGAGAAGTAGGTTTTTTTTTCTATGTAATTGCCTGTCAATGACAGCTATATATCACGCTAGAATGGCAGTTCTGATCTTGTTCACGTTCACTAATATATGCTTTAGAAAATGAGCTATTCCAGTCTATTTTATAAATATCTCTTGATGCACCTACAGGAGAGTTCAGCTTAGAAATGTGCAATTCGGGGGGTCTTCTGTGCACCTCAGGTCACAGCGCAGACCTGTCTTGAAGTGTAAGAACTGGATTGCTTTTGAATGAAATAAAACCGGAAGATGCATCCCAGCCACTGAGTGACAGGTCCACGGGACTGTCCTACAGGACAGCTATTCCGAAGTAAACCCCCTGAAACGCAGCAGTCTGGCTCTTATCTCCTTAGAAACAGCTGCCTTGTTTGTGCTTGCTAGCCTAAGGGTCGTCTGTGACATGTTCTTCCTTGCACTAAAGCTGTCTCCAGGTGTGTAGGAAAAAATAATTAGGGTGAGGGAAGGAGAGACTTTGTTTGTTATCAGAAGTACATAGTCTGTTCCAGAGCTGGAGAAAAGGGAAGAATTGTGGTGCCTGGAAATGGATGGAGATGGAGGACAAGCGAAGTGACAGCTTTCTGGTAAAAATCTGGTGTCAAAAAGTGTGGGATAAAAGGAATCATCTACTCCCGTGTCTGTTTTTCTAAGGATGTGTTTTTTTCTAAAGATGCAGTAAAGCGGTTTAGTCTTCTCTGTTCTCTTGGAGATGTTTTGCCTATGTTAAACTTGTGTGACTGTTTTTATTTGACTGGGACTTGAGCAAGTATTTTTTTAAAAAACAAAATTTTAAAAAAGTCCGCTGTGGATTTCTAGAAGCACTTCACTACTTGGTTTCAGTTTAAATGTCCTACAAAACCAGCAGAAATAACTTGACAGGAAGAAACAATTCGCTTCCTATTCACAATGCTTTAGCCTTAAATCACTAGCCTGTTGCTCTCTAGCTCTAACGTAAGAGGACCAAGTGATGGATGCTGTTGTAGACTCTTCACTGTACTTGAATGCTTTGTGGGCTTGTTGAGGAAGTAGTTTAAACCTGTGAATTTACTATCTATTAAAATACCCCTCAAATGAGAACTGAAAAGGTGGTTTTTTTGTTAGACTGGTCTCACAGCAAGCAGCAGCGTATACCTGCTTGAGCAACCAGGGCCTGTTTCTCTTGTGCCTGCACGCAGTGGGGTCATAGCTAAGCTTTACCCTGAAGTTCTCTTCCCTGTTCTGCTTTGCTAAGCCAGATTTCCTTGTGAAAAGCTAAATATAGGCTCCCCTGGTTTGCTAACCAAGATGTATTTGTCTTTTCATCCACCCTTGCCCTAGAATCTTACTTTGTTACAGCAAAGGACAGAGGTAGCAGCTGTATGTGTTTCAAACCCTTATCTAAGGCAAGAGGAGACTGGAAGAGAGTGGAATAGAACTAGTAATAGAAATGATTTACTGCGTGCTGGAGAGCCTAACAGGGTGATAGCAATTGCACACAGCTGGCTTGGTCCCATCAAACCTTCCTCCTCTTCCCACAAGCTTCACATCAGACCAGTAAGATCTGCTGGTGTACCTCCACCAGCACCCCCGAGTCCTCCAAGTCCAGGACAGTACAGCTTGGATCCAGGCTGGCTCCTCGTGTTCAGCACTGCCCCGATTATAAGCTGATTTTTGGGCCTGCGTGCCAGTATCATTCTGTGCTGGAGGTATGCTAATCTTCTATCTGAGAGGTGGCTGTTCCGATGCTGTCCTGTGCCAAGAACAAAAAAGAATTGACATTGTGAGTTTCTTTACTAAGGGCTGTTTGATAGGGTGCGGTGACAGGGCTGGTGTGTTGCATAAAAGGAACTAGAGAGCACAGGTACTGAAAGGAGAGAAGGGTTGTCCTGGAGCCAAGGTATAGGTGGAACCTGAGAGCTCTGTTGTCTGAAAAATGGCATTCGTCAGCATTTGGAGGGGCGTCAGTGTCTGTGTCTCTTAGAGCTACTCCTTCTGCCCTGTTTGCACAGCACAGACAAATCTTTGTGAGGATGAAATTTGTAGATTGTGTGATGTTGACTTATTTTAGGACTTTTAAATCATAGAATCATAGAATCTTCGTGGTTGGAAAGTACCTTTGAGATCATAGAGTCCAACCGTACACCCACCAAAAAAAAACCCCCAAAACAAACCACAACCCCACCAAACAAACCCCTTGCAATCTCTTGCCCACTAGGGCATGCCCTGAAGTGCCAAATCTACACGTTTCTTAAATACCTCGAGCGATGATGAGTCACCCACCTCCCTGGGCAGGCTTTTCCAGGGCCTAACCGCTCTGGCAGTAAAGTAATTCTTCCTAACATCTAATCTAAACCTCCCCTNCAATTGGCCTTGGCCCATCGATCCAGCCTGTCCAGGTCCCTCTGTAGAGCCTTCCTACCCTCCAGCAGATCAACACTCACCCCTAGTCTCGTGTCATCTGCAAACTTACTGAGGATGCACTCGATCCCCTCATCCAGATCAATTATAAAGATATTAAACAAAACTGGCCCCAAAACTGAGCCCTGAGGGACACCACTTGTGACCGGCCACCAAGAAGATTTCTCCCCATTAATCACAACTCTCTGGGCACCTAAACCCATGCTGGCTGGCCCTGATCCCTTGGCTGCCCTGCATTTGCCGTGAGAGCTCACTCAAGGTGATCCTCTCCATGATCTTTCCTGGTACTGAGGTCAGGCTGACAGTCCTGTAGTTCCCCGGATCCTCCTTCTGACCCTTCTTGTAGATGGATGTCACATTAGCCAGCCTCTGGTCATCTGGTACCTCCCCCGTTGACCAGGATTGTCGATAAATGATGGAGAGAGGCTTGGTGAGCTCTCACGCCAGCTCTCTGAGTACTCTTGAGTGAATCCCATCTGGCCCCATAGACTTACGTGGGTCTAGGTGCAGAAGCAGGTCATTAACTACTTCCTCCTGGATTATGTTAAATAAAAGGGTATACAACGTTTATAGCATAGTCAGTACCTTTCCTCTACTACTATTTCTATCTAGTAAATCTCTGAACATCAAAAAAACCCTGCATTGACTGTTTTGTACCAACAAGCAGCATAACCCAGTCCTTCATGGGGAAGGAAGACACCAGGACCTCTCCTCCTCTCCCCCTTTGCTGGGTTTTGTCGTAGCAAAACTGGCTGACCAAGGTAGTCTTTGTGTTTGCTAGAATTCCTATTGCAGAGTAGCTGGAGCTGGGGAGCTCTAGATTGCATAGGGTATTCCCTGCTGCACAGCACCCGGGGCGATGCTGGGGCTGGGTGCTGGAGACAACAAAAAAATGAAGGTATTTTGGCATTTGAGATGCAGCCTCTGGCACCAGAGGGGGTCCAAAAGACTACTTCAGTTCCCTAGAAAAGAAACATCTGCTTGATTCTGACACAGAGAGGAGCGGGTTTGAGTGGTGATCGTGTGTGCAGTTACTGGTGAACAGAAAGTGACTTAAAAATTAACCATTCTGACGATTTGGAAGGCGAAATGCTCTGCTGGTTTCACCATCTTCACACAGTGCTTGGAAATTCCGTGGCAGGAGTGGTTTCAGATTTCAACAGCTGGATCTTTTTCTTACCTTATTTTTTCCAAATGGATGTCACCGACAACCTGGTGTGCCACAGGCGTGTTATCCTGAACTAGTCTTGGTTTTCCTAAGATGGGTCCATTTAACAATAGCTTAAATTACTGAGAAACTTTTAACACTTCATACAAGTTGTAGTATCTAAAATCCAATTCTTTCTAGGGAAACATTAGCAGAACACTAAAAATCTGTACATTTAAATAAATACTGAGTACTTACTGTAACACAGACTGTTGTGATTGGCATGCTAGATTGCAAATTGTCTTCTTACTTGAAAGATTATTTTTAGTAATGCTGTAATTTTTGATTCAAATCTGAAAGCAACACAGTGAACAATAAACTCTGAAGTTCTGTCTTTTGGCATTGCCAGTAGAAACACTAAAGATGAAGACTTACAGCCTCAAAAGCACTGGCTCTCTGGGTTTCGTGGAGCTGGTGAAATCGGGAGAGCATGCTTTGGAGCAGGAATTCTTGTGCTCTAATACCCAGCCTCTGGATCTGCCATTGTAGGCTGACCAAACTGTGCTAAGAAGTAGTTGGAAACAACCATACTGCCCAAAATTGTTGTTTAAAAAAATCAAAACTCACCCAACCAAACTACAATAAAACCAGTAAATATGACAGTTAGCTAGAATAGCTGAGATAACAATACATGTTCAAAACTTGGTAACGTTTTACTCGTACTTTGATATCACTCTCTTTTGTGTGATAAAAGTATTGGCTCCCCCCCCCCCGTCATTTTATTAGATGTTCTTTCCTGCCTCTTGGAATGGAAATCTACTTCTGTTGTTTCTCCAACATCTTGAAGGTATTTTTAAGCTACTGATTCTGAATGAGACTTTCTTTTGCTGCTCAGCTCTGATGTTCAGTTAGTCCTGGTTGGGGTAAATAAAACCTTCTCTTCTTCACTAGGTTTTTCACCTTGACATTTGTCTGAATTCTAGTTTATCTGGGCCTATCTGCTGCTAAAAAAAAGCAATTTTGACCTTACCTGCTTCTTGAAGCAGCTGAAATGCTTCTATAGCTGTATGGTGAAATACAGCAGGGCATGGATTTGTCTGAAAACTAAGTCACCAGAAAAAAATGTTATTTTTTAAGTATGTTATTTTTTTTTTCAGTCTGATTTGCTCACAAAGGCTGACGCCAGGAGCTGGAAGGTGGTGTGCGGCTTCCAAGTCTCAGGGTTTCGTAGGATGGCATCCAAAGCTTGCCGTTGTCAACACAGAAGCCTAAATGACACTGCATTTTTTGCCTGGTCTTGGCATAAGCAGGCAGGATGAGATTTTTACTTACAGTACTTGTTTTCTTCCCAGCTGTCTTTGAAAGTCTCTTGGTATGTGTGTACAGGCTAAAATTACGTCTTCATATAAATTATCCCAGGAGAAGCGAGTAACATAGTGGCAAGACAAAGGCTGCTCAGATTGCTATTAATAAATTCTGGGCATAAAAGTGACTAAGTAGGAATGTAATATGGAAGATGATGAGAAATCACAATGTTAGAGTTGGTTCATAAACAACTGAAATAATTAATGTTTAGTTCTATCTTCATAATTACTGACCTGTAGAGGATATGTAGCTTTTGTAGAATGGGTTTGTATTTGGTCTTACAAGGTTGGGGGGTTTTGGTTGTTGTTTCGTTTGGTGGGGTTTTTTGTTCATTAGTGTTTCTACCAGCAAATGGAAGTAGTGCTACGTAAAAGCAGTGCTTTTTTCTAAGCAGTATTAGTAGCAGTATTTTGAATTTAGGAAGGAGTATTGTTTAATCACTTCAGAGTGCTTTGTTGAACTCATTATACGTATGCTCTGTATTACGTACTTGACTATTTATTCTGCCCTGAGAGTGATCATACCATATATACGGAGAGGAGAACATACAGAGTTCTTTGGGGCTTTAGTTTCTGTCCCTGAAACACATGTTTAATAATGTACATTGGTTAGAGTATTTATTGAAAAAACATTTCATGGAAGTAGAACTTGTTGTCATTAATTTTGGTGGTTTTGATCCAAACAGCTTGTTTGGGCGTAAGCTAGAGAACCTAGTACGCTAACTCATCGGACCTATGTTTAAAGCTGGGTATGGAATTTGGAAATGTTGCATTTGGTGCCCTTGCTGACTGAATGAGAAGTTCTTCAGCTTCCTTGGTTGTTCACGGGGGAAAATAAAAAAGGCAGCGTATTTTGCAGGCAACTGAGCAGGCTGCAGCCGGAGCAAAGGCCGCAGGAGCTGGAAGCCAGGCACCTGTTTTCAGACAGGGAAAACAGCAGAATCTCAGTATCAGCGAAGGTTGTTACTGTTTATTTTAGGAAGAAATACTCTTAACTCGTTGGAAGTGAAATCAAGAGTTAGGCTGGGAATAGTGTTTCCTTTGTAAATGTTTTATTCGCCCCCATGTGCTTCTTGCAACAAAACAACTCAAACAGGAGTCTTTGCTGGAAACCACTGTCAGAACTACAGCGCAGGTATTCCCAAGAAGCTGGGCTGTTGGGTAGGTGTTTGTCCCAAACAGAACGAAGCATCGCCTACATCTAAGGGTTCACCGAATTCATACAAAAAGACTTCTCTAATTGTTCGCTTTAAATTGTTTTAAGGCAAACTTTTTTAGGATAAAACGAATCATCTTGTTGGGATTTGGTGTACTTTTACTCTGGAAAAATACAAACCATCATTAACGAAGTCGCTGTTACTCCAAAGAAATGACGCTGTGTTTGTACTTTATCCTTGCCGTGGGCTGATGCCCTGTGGGGAGTTGGGGCACAGCCAACGTGAGGGGGTGCGGATGATGTTTTATTGAGGATTACCCGACTGACCCAACATCACCGCTCCTTTCGGCTTCAAGAGCAAAAGTCTCTTTTTTGTTCTTTGCCCCGTTGCAGAATTTTCTCTCTGTCTCCCTTGCGCTAATTAATGTAAAGCTTGAAGAATTGGTTCAGGGAGCTAAACTTGACCAAAAACTGTTTTTGTTGTCGTCTTATGATTAATTCCTTATTCTGCAAAGAAGCTGTTGTAGCTTAGGTCTGAGAACTCAGCAGGGACATTGATCATCTCATGTCCTTCCTTTCTTGTATTCATTTATGACTCTAAATTTATCAATCCTAGGCCCATCTCCACAGCCCCCAGTGTGTACTAGAGATCAGCAGTGGGATATAACTGTTTTAAAAGTATGGGAAAATCCTGGCCTTTCAGGTTCTTGCACAGTGTGGCAGAGCCAGCAGGTGGTTCCTGCCGAGCCCAGCACACCGGGGAGGAGAGAACCTACCTGGAGGTTGTCCCAGGAAAAGTCAGACTGTCTGAAATGATTCTCTCCATGTCTGCGTAACTGGGATTCCTTGTGGAGCACGGGAGCGTCTCCGGTGCCAGATGACAGGGAGCCTGGGTGAATAACTGCTTGCTTACCGTGAGAATGGTTTGGAGAGTAACATGCGAGAACTAGGCTTATAATTGTGTGAATATCTGGAGTTTTCGAGCCTTGCTTGCTTTAGTTGAGGCAGATTAAATCCTGCACTGATTCCCTGTGAGCTAGTGTTTTCCAAAACAGCTTCTGAACTCTGCAACATGCCGCTTCTCAGGAGAAGGGTATGTGAATCACAACCACTGCTGAGGAGTGGTAGCCCTGCTTACCGTAGGATCCAGAGTGCTCGGCAGGACTGATCCATCCTCATCACTTTTTACTGTTCCTTGGAATGTCCTGCAGGCTATGTCAGCAATAATGACTTTTTTTTCGTGACCTCCAAAATTTCAAGCTGTGATGCTGAGACTCTCTAAACAGCAATTTGGTTGTGTGTTACATGGAGTGGTTGCAGATGCTCCATAGAAAGTTTTATGTTGGGAAGTAAGGGCAGAAGGGTGTCGTTTGAGGGCTGGCAGTTGAAATACCAAGGAAGGAGAGAGGCAGGGGGTTTATAACGCAGAAGCGACAGATGGTGCTTGAGAGTATGTTAAAAGGCATGAACTGAGCCTGGCAGGTTGGGCTGGGAGGAAGTACAAGAAAAATGAAATAGTTGAGCAAGAGTCATGTAATATTTAAAAATGGCTGATTATGATTTTTTTTTTTTTTAAAATACTCCTTCTACTAAATTGATCCGCTTGCTTCCTTCTTGTGGGATTCGTGAGAAGGGGAGGATGCGAGTAGGGAGCAAAGATAACAGTCACTGTTACCATTACTTCTTTATCTTTCTTCTTTTTAACCGTCACTGTTAGATTTTGGACTCCTGCATCAGTACGTTTTGCAAATGTGTAATTTCTTTCCTTCCAATCTCGGTTTATGGAGGAAAGAATGAAAGGGGGATGTGTATATGTCAGAAGCGGCAGCAATATCGTGCTGCTTGTATCTTTGTTTTATCATTGCTATTACTGCATTTCTGATTTCAAAATTTGATAGTTTCTTCTAATAAAATATTTACATCTTAATGGAAATACTTCTATTAATTGCATGGCCTCTACAGCAGTTTTGATGGTCGGAGTTGGGTATTTGCGAATTTTTTCGAGTGCTTGGCAGTGTGTATATGTTGTGAGTCTCCCATTGTAGGCTTGACCATGTTTCACAGCAAGTTGTATGTGCATGGATTAGATGTATGTAGCATGTAAATGATGCAGCGTATGCATTAATCAGGAACATAATTAATTTTTGAATAGAAGGGAGATAAATGACAATTTGCAGTTGATTGCAGTCTGGCGCTAAAATAACTAATAAGCTTTTTTGGTTTGTTTAATAGGCTGGATGGAAGGAAAACCACGCAACTTTTATGAATGAACTGAAAAATCTTCAGGCTTCAGGACTAACAACCCTTGGTCAGGCACTCAGGTCATCGTTTGACTTGTTAAATCTCAATAGATTAGTGTCTGGAATAGACAACTATGGACAGGTAACAAATCTGTTTATAGGCTTTGCTCTATTCATATTTTTCTGTGCTTTTTGAAAGTATAGTGGTGGAGGGACTTTGGTGGTTCATGGTTGATTTTGCATTTTACCTTTTTTTTTTTAATGTTGGATAACTGTGTATCAAAACTTGGAACTGTACACTTTTTTTTTTCCTTCCTTTTTCTTATTACATCCACTGAACATACCCTGGAATATTCTAGCACTTTTTTCCTTATTGAAGTACAAAGAAAGCAGTAGTATAAATGATCTGGACTGTAGAGCCACGATTGCTGTTTGGGCGTATGTACACTGGATGGCAGCGAATCAGCCTTGCAGTTGTATGTTGTCCATAGTTAATGTCCTGACTTCCCCAGTCTCACATCTGAAGAGTGTGCTTAGAAGTACTCTGGTTTTTGCCCTGCTCTGATAATGAAATTCCAAGTTCTCTATCATTACCAATTTATATGCTGCTTTTGTGGGCTAGAGGGGTTTTGTACTATTACTGGAGGAAAAGACTAGTAATTCTAAAAATCTTCAGGGGATGTGTGTGAGTGCACAGAGGAGCACATCTTGTGTAGTTCTGTATGACTCCACACCTATTGAAAGAAAATTATAGGATTACTTTGAAAGATTACTTATCTTACAATTTATTTAATCATGACAGAAATATAAGCCTATAACTGAGTGTTAAGGTTACGCTGAGCATTCCCATGCTTTTGTCTCTAGGGAAGGAATCCATTCTTTCTGGAGCCATCTATTTTGATTACCATCACAGACGGAAACAAACTGACAAATACGGCTGGAGTTCAAGAGGAGGTAAACTTGCATTAAATTCTATCAAGTTACGATCTTGCAGGTTGGTGCTATACCGAGATTAATATTAATTATTTTTACTGCTAAAAGTACTCTGCTTCATCAGCCTGTTTCATAACAGAGACTAGGAACTAGCTATGCTGTCATTGCCCAGCCCCTAAAATCATAGTTCACGTGGGTTTCTAGAATGTAGCTTCAGAAAAATTAGTGGATAGAAGTGGGGTCCTTTACAGAATAATGAATAAATTTGAGTATTGGTTTGCCAAGTACTTCAAAATATTCTTAAATCTTTCTTCACCAGCTTCATCTTCCTTTGAATTCTCCTTTGCCTGGAAGTGAACTAACCAAAGAACCATTTCGTTGGGATCAAAGGCTGTTTGCTCTAGTGCTGCGTTTGCCAGGAGCTGCATCTGCTGAACCGGAGCAGCTTGGGAGTGTGCCTACTGATGAATCTGCAATCACACAGATGTGTGAAGTTACAGGAGGTAACTGGTTGTTACTTTTCTTTGGCTCACATTTGGTTATTTGCCTTACAGTATTTCTTTTCCTTTGATTCAACTTCACCTCTTGCAGTTTATCTCCATCTGAATTGCTCTGTCTCCGTGTGAACCTGTGCGGTGTTTTCTGAGCTTGGTTTCCATTAGCACTGGAGAACTTTCAGATAAAACTATATATCTATTTCAGATCTAAATGTGTGAGAATTTTCTTAATGCACTGGTAGGAGGGATTGGAAGATGTCTTAGATTGTCCTTCCAGAGTTTGGCTTTGCTCAGTCATGAAATTTGTTATTTAAATGTTGAATTGAGTGGGACAGGTATTACTGAGATGTTCTGCTGCAGGGTTAATAAGCTAAACTTAGTCTTAAAAGAATTCATTCTGGAGCTTGTTCCTTGAGATGTTCATCAGAATTTTTTTTTTCATTGGTGCTTGGAAAAAAAAAAAAAGTTGTGTGGGAGAGGGAAGTTTGGGAGTGTACAGGAGTTGGTAAGGGCTGGGTAGACAAAAGCAGATAGATTACATAGGCTTGGTGAAATCAGGCATTCCTAAGGGTGTTTATAAACTTGGCCTTGTCCCAGCCTGATTTAGCCTTAATGGTCTTTTTTACAGTGAGTAAAAGCTCAGCGGGTCAGGGTTTTTTCCCTTGTTTGTATTGCATTTGAAAGGTATCTTGCCTTTTACATAAGCTTGTACAGTTTGTTGTTGTTATTTTGGATAAAACTGAAAGCCTTGGCAGTGTGACTTACATAATAAAACATCTTCCTGATGTTGAGATGACTCAAAACTTGCTTTTATATTTTCCCCGTGTGATTTCTCTCTTGCATAGGTCGTTCTTACTGCGTTCGGACACAAAGAATGTTGAATCAATGTTTAGAATCTCTAGTTCAAAAAGTCCAAAGTGGAGTTGTTATTAACTTTGAAAAGTCAGGACCGGATCCAGCTCCTATTGGAGAAGGTATTGTAACTGTGTGTTTTCCCCTCATGTTTAGGAAGAAACGTTTTGTGTGCATGCAGGTGTCCTTAAGTGTCTTCGGTGTCCTTCCAACCAGCTTTTCACTGTAGCGTACAGGATGCATCGAATGCCTAATACATTTCAAAAAAGCAGTTAAGCTGTAAAGCTTATATGCTTCAGTGGTGTAGAGCTCTGGTATCTCTTTAAATACCCCAAATCGTAATGGATGCACTGTTCTTAGCTTTTGAGTAGTTTTATGTTTATTTATGTTTAGTCTTTGTGATATTTTTACAAGTGTTAGTTTGATCCTTGGTAAGGTAAATGGTGCCGTGTGTTTGCATATCCTTGTACAGACGATCTACCCGGCTCTCTTCTCACTCATACCTCGTTTTTGGGGGCTGAGGGAAGTGAATGTTTGCAGGAAGCAGTAAAGTTTGAATTGCGGTGATATCAAAACTTGGTTTTAAAATAATTAAATCAAGGACTAGCACATTTAAGCACTTAACCATCTCTAAAGTAATCTCAGTGCTTAATTTTCTGTACATTTCTATTGTGCCAATTGGTCACAACGCAGTATGTTTCAACTGAATATTCTTAGCTGCAAGTGAAGAATTGTGTGCAAAGAACAAGGAGTTATTTTGGTAGCTGCAAGTAAAGCGCTTAACAGGGAAGAGGAAAATGCACTCTTAACGTGGAGCAGTTTTTCATATTTGCAGAAATTAATGGCTGTAAAGAAGGATAGAGCGCTGACCAGTTCATGTTTTGGAAATTAGGATGTTCCTGGAATGTCAGGAAGATAATAGCTTTTAGGATCCCCTGAGCATCCTAGCATAGCCAGCTTTATTCCTGCTTTCATTATTTGAATCACCTTTTTCTTGCTGTATATCTATTTTTTTTCTCCTTTTGCTTATTTAAATGCCATTTTATTGGAAGGCTTTCCTAGAATGTTGTGCAGAGCAGCACCTCAGCACATTCCTGTGTCTCTGTTGGCCCACATGTTCTCTCCCATGTGGCAAAAAGGCTGGTGAAATTTGTTGTTGGCTTGTTTTTTTATTTTTGTCACACTTAAATTGTGACGTGCTGTGGATATGAAAGTACAAAAATACCGAGACTTTCCCTCTTTATGTGCATTGAAAAAGTCCTAAACCAGAGAGAAATCTGATGGGATTTAACAATGCCTGAAAAATCACTGCGTATATGATGCAGAGAAACCAAACTGATACGTACCCAAAAGATGTTTTGCATAGTATTATTGGACAGCTATCTAAAGCAGGGAAAATTAGTAGTGTAAAATACCTGTACAGTGAAGAAGATTCTTTAAATGGCTGGTCTCTGCTGTGCCGTTTGCTTTGACAAGCAGTCTTTGAAAACCACTGCTGAGATTCTGCACTGCTACAAACTTCTTTGCCCTCAGTGGGAAGGGCGGTCTGTGCTGGTACGCTGCAGCGGACTGGCAGAAAACACCGCTCTTTCCAGTAGAGAGTGGCATATAATTGATCTGTGAATTCTTGCTAGTTGAAAAGGTGACAAAAGCTGCTCCTGCAAGATGCATCTGACTTTTCCGTGAAACTTTTCTTCACTTCCAGTTTCCACTAGTGGCAGCTTCAGTCAGAGAGTTTTGTATCCTGTGTAGAAAGGCTGTAAATACAAATTTTGGGTCTTTACAGGTGCAGCAGAACTGAAAATTACTGACTTGCCGTTGCCTATCAGATGTATGGCAAAGTACTAACCTTCAGCAAATAGCATTTTCCGTAATACGTGAGTCTGCCTTGCTGCACTAATTAACCTGTGCCGCAGGAGCGGAAGGGTAGATGCAGGCAAGCGTTACCATTGTTTCTCAGATGCTGCTGTTTTACGTTTTGACGTGTAGGTTCTTTCCAACCACTGATGTAAAGATTTGTATGTCTTTGAAACAGTTGTAATGAAACGCCTTACTGGTTGCTAATACAGAAATTTTGCCGGGAGGCATATGCGTGCATGTAGCTTTTTATTTTCTTTTTTGTTGTTATTTTGCTTTCTTTAAATTTTAGATGGACTTGTTGATTCATCCAGGCCCATCAATTCATTTGCTTCTCAACCGTGGCATAGTTGTCATAAGCTCATTTATGTACGGCCTAACCCTAAAACTGGTGTTCCTGTGGGGCATTGGCCAATCCCAGAATCTTTTTGGCCTGATCAGAATTCACCAACACTGGTAAGTCAAACAGGAACTGAAAAAAGGATTCTACAACTAATGAAAAAAACAGAAAATGAAAAATAAAGTAGTTGTTTGGGTTTTTTTCTTTTTACTTTCCTTGTATACTAATATGATCTGACTTTGCTTTAAAAGGGTAATTAAAACTATTTTTAACGCAGAATGGTATAATCTGATGTTGATACTGTATGGGGTGATGGCTTTTTGCATCTGGAATGTTTACTTCCATGTATATAGTTACTTAATTTGGCAAATGTTTTTTTTTAAAGATTATAAAATTTAACTACAAATTATTTCACATACCACATATCACAGTGAACCTATTAAATTTTAATTGAAGCTTTATAAAGTGCATTTATATGGAAAAAGGAGTATTTGTTTTTGATAGATCAACCGTGTTTTCTCTGCTTAGTATTACTTCATGTATGGACTCTTCTTTCATTAGCAGGAAGAATTAAAACTGAAACAGAAGAGTTACCCCATTCAGAAAATGAGGGGAAACCAGCATTCATTGCTCCTTTGCTTACTGAAATGATCACACAATTGATGTGTCTTAAAAGCCTTTCAAAATGTCTCTCTCTTGTTAGGCATGTTCTGTTTCTGTACTTTGCAAGTGCTCGAGGTACTGGGTTTTTTCCCCCACCATGATTCAAGAGGAAAAAGAGTCAGACTTGGCAGGGAATGTCTTGAGAGATCCTTTGTGAAGTGAGCACAGTTTCACATCTGCAATGCTGTGAACATCAAGCTGGGAAGCAGAGCTGAATTTTTTTTTTCTTTAAACCTATCTGTGATATTATAGGTTGATTGGCATGGAGGATTTTAAATATCAAGATAAATAGTTGCGTATTAACTATGTTTTTTCTCTTGGTGGGAAGAGTGTGTGTGTGTCTCTCTCTTTTTAAGTTAGAGAATTAACTAATTAATCTGTATTCTATTGTGGGAGCTTGTATCTTTTTCTCTCTTGAAGGAAATTGTAGAAACTGAGAGTTTAAGCCTATAGGATGGTGAAATACCTGCATGTGAACCTTTTCAAGAGAACTGATTTGTTTCCCATAAATACCAGACAATTGATATGGTTTTTTTCTCCCTTCCTTTTAGCCTCCACGCACAGCTCACCCCGTTGTGAGGTTCTCCTGTGTCGATTGTGAGCCAATGGTAATAGACAAGCTTCCTTTTGACAAGTATGAGCTTGAGCCTTCACCCTTAACACAGTACATCTTGGAACGAAAATCTCCTCATACCTGCTGGCAGGTATTTGCCCTTTATTTGATTCTGGAAATGTGCCGGGCATCGTAAGGTACTTTAGTATTTTCAAGTATGGAGAATTGGGGTCTGGTTGCAGACTCTGCAGTTGATGAGAAGAAACGTGTCAAGGTTTCAGTTACCTCCTTTCTAATAGAATTATCAGGAGTCAGAATGAGTGTTCCCTCTACAGGCTTTGTAATCTCATTTAATTCTGTTTCTGGGTCCATCTCATTTTGCTAAGAAATGCGTCCCGCAGGTTCCATTTTCATCTAAATTGAAATTCTCTGTAGGCTTCCATTTGCTTACAAGGAAAACCTAGCACTGGTTTCCATCACGTTACCTAATCAACAGCCGCAAAGAATTTCCACTAGATGGTTGAAACTCCTAATGGGAATTGAATGGAAGCTGTTGATCTTGTTGACTACATTGGCCTTGAAGAGGTCAAAGTTCTGCTGCTGAAATCCTTTGTCATGTGCTCCTTTAGTAATTTTTGGATAAGTGACTCGTTTCTGTGTCCTCTATAAAATAGGGCTTGTAATTCCCTTCTCAATGGTGTTCTTGTAAAAAATAGCTTAATGTGTACACCAGGAGGTTTTGCTTAATATGATACTTTAGCTGGATAGATAGGTATGAGCGTGTCTCTTTCATGTTTGGTTTCCCTAATAAATATTACAACTTTAATGAAAATATAACATGCATATTCAGAATAGAAATTGAAGTTACATTTTAATAAACTAATTTCAAAAACATCCTTTAAGCATTCATAGGTACATTATTTGCCTAAGTTATTAAAATCACTCTGCTTTTTTTCAAAAACGGCTTTTCTTCTCCTAGCTGCTTATCAGACCCTTAGAGAAATAGGCTCATTGTCATAGAAACCATGTAACAAACCCAGTTCCTTACACTCGGAAAAAATAGAGGAAAACCACTTTCTTTTTACTACAAGGTTTACTTTTTTTTTAAGGAAAACTATTTTTGGTTAAGTGTGTGTTATTTTGATTGTGCCAATGAGAATCTCTACCATCTTTATTCTGTTGAGGTAGTTGTTGGCATGTATTGCTCTCCAAGGTTAATACCCCCCCATACATATGCACTTAAAAAGTCAATGTTAAGAATGTTTTGGCGCTTGGCATGATGAAAAGACATTTCTTGAATATTTGTTTTGCTTAGTTTCTATGCTTAAGAAGATGTCTCTTGTCAGTGTGGTAAATCTTGGTCATGCTATTTTGTGAATCAGAATCTGACTGATTTCAAATAGATTGTTTTTTAACATACCCTCAACAGATGTCCCCTAACCTATTTTAAATAATTGCCAAAACTTTTCAGAGCATTATTTCCAAGTAGTTTCACTAAAGCACTAAAGGTCATACTGTGAAGAGCATTTCCACACTGACTGGGGGTACACTAAATGTTGCATGTCTCAGTTTTATGTGACAGGGGAGCGTAAGTGCATGCTCGTCCTGACGCGTGCAACCTCAAACTTGGCTGCTCTTGGTCATTCGTTGTCTTAATGCAATTGGATTCGGGTTGATTTTAGTTTTTAAATGCCCCATGCTTAATATTCTTGGTATTCTTCTAATACAGTGATATCTCTTATTCTTTATCAGGTGTTTGTGAGTAGCAGTGGAAAATACAGCGAACTTGGCCACCCCTTCGGGTATTTAAAAGCAAGCACTACTTTAACCTGTGTAAACCTCTTTGTGATGCCTTACAACTATCCTGTGTTACTTCCGTTGTTAGGTAGGTGATACATTTACATTGGACTGCCAACGCAGCTGCTTCAGAGTAAAAGAAAGACAATAATGGTTGGTGTTCTGCCTTAGTTTGAGACATGATAAAGTAATGGAGATCAGAGAGTAGAGACTGTTGCAAACTCTTTAACATAATTTGGGAGGAGAGGATTTTCATACCCCCTCTCCCTTTTTTTCTCTCCAGCAGAGGAGGAGAGCTACCTGCTTCCAGTGCATGTTTGATGCTGTTCACCTCCTAGACACGTAGCCTCTTCCTTAACCTGGAGTAAGCTTCAACCTCCATTCTTTTCCCTCATTTAGGGTGTGGTGTATCCAGGTTTTGCAGTTGCTCTTGTAGCAGCTCATTTTTTTACTGGAAGATCAGATGCAGTGTTTGTCATGGGTGTTGGGAAGAGGGAATTCCCTGACACAGTTTAGAGCAGTGAGAAGGAACTGAGCAGTGAAACAGTCTACACTTCTTCCCTGCCCAATGGTTTTTTCAATCCCACAATGAAATTACTTTCTACAGGAAAGACGGTATGAAAAGGTGCTTTGTGAATAACTGCCATGAGAGTTGTGGCCGTTGGGTTTCTGACATAAAGGTAAAGGCAGAGAGAAGAGTTTCCTGGGTGCTACTAACTCTTTTAGTTGCAGATGCTGCAAGGCTTTTTTGTTCTGGGTTTTGGGGTTTTTTTGTAGGTGTGTTTAGTGATACAGGATAGCAGTGGAGATCAAGAGAATTGACGATGACTCTTACTCTTACACAGGATTTTTTCCATTCCTTTTTAGAAAGAAACCACAATACAGTCATAACCAAAAAAACCCCAAATTTGTACCTGGTGATAACTTGAACGTATCTTACACAGTCATCAGTGTAGCCTGATCATTGTCCCGGAGTGTGCAAGTAGGGTATTTATAGACTAAATGAGAGTTGCTGTGAGTTTGTGGCTACTGAATTACTGCAGCAGATCCACTAGCTGAAAAGCCATCACTGATATGGGATTAATTTCCCTGTTCATTTTGATGTTGACATTTGCAGTTCTGCTGTGTCTCCCCTGGCAGCTCTTGTCTTCCCCCTGCTGTTTTTGCAAGGGTGTAAAGCTCTTCCTACTCTTTTGGGAAAGGCATTATTTAGTGCGTGTAGTGCCATTCTACAGTTTACTCACCTGGTCTCCTGCATCTTAAATTTCTGAAGGCTGTTTGAAGGGAAATGAAGAACTTCCACGTTGCCGGAGTTGTAAAGCGGATGTTTTCTCTAGAATGCAAATACTGTGCGTTCCGTCTTGTTAATGCAAACACATACACAATGTGTGACCTTCAGATCTTGTTCCAGGACTTTGTTTATTTTTGGTCTCTAAGGCATGGTGGAATTAAGTTCGGTGGAATACATATAAAAGACGAAAGCAGATCTGTCCCCTTTTCTGCATAGCGGTACAGAAAATTACTAAGATGCATACCTGTTAAATTATTTGTAGATGTTTTAAAAAATACTGCCACTGTGTCACTGTAGGCAGGTAGGGGTTGTTTCTGTTTTTAAGCCCTCCCCCTGTCTCAATGCATACCAATAGTGGCTACTGATGGTGCAGTAGAGGGCTGATTTGGGAGGGTAAAACCAATCTTTTGTTACTCTCACTCAGATTAAAAAGGATGTTAGAATTTCCAAGCCCAGGAGAAGCCTTCTGTATTCAGCCCTTACCACCCACATTGGCACATTGGTCCGGTTCTAGTGGCTACTGCCCTACTGGTAGAATATTTTGTTGGAGGACTAGGACTTCCCTTGCGATAGTACAGTGAATAATCACTCTCCCTTCCTTCCAGTGACTCTTTCAGACAAAGCCAAAATCACTTTGCAACTCATGTTATTTGTACTGTCTCATCAAGCGGCTTACATTTGTTCAGCCTTTTAAATAGATAGAGAGATGCTTCAGGATTTTTTTTGTTTTGTTTTGTTTACATTTTTGTATTTCTTCTGCATTCCTGAGCAGGAGGAAATTACAATTCTGTTCTTGGAAAATAGCTTAAGAGGCAACCCTAAAAGACTGGTAAGATAGGCGTGCATGAAGAAGCTTGCAGGTGATACTTGAGTAAACTGAGATGAGTTGTAGTGGTCTGTGACTGAAGGAGATAAATTGTACCACATCCTATAGATTTGATGGTTTACATCTTGGTTTCTGCGACAGTGGGTTTGGGAATGCTGTAACCTCTGCTAGCTTGTAACTTAATGGGTCTGCTTTTAGAATCTGAAACTTTATAAGGAAAGGAACCAATTTGTGAGACTTCATAAAACAGTGAAGCCGCACGGTCCATGTGTTGGCCTGGCCTGTGCGCTGTGGGTTGTCTGACATAAATTCTGGTCTCTAGATCTTCTACGGGGGTAAGACACTGGGCTGAGCTGAGCCGCTCGCTCCTTTTTGCTCTCCTGGGAAAGGCTAGAGCTGCGGCACGGTGAGCTTGAGGTGGTGGTTTGCTCAGAGAACTGCAGAGGTGGGGTGCCTTCTCGTCTTCTCTTTTTTTTTTGCTCACTGAGAGACAGACTTCTGAAGACAGAACATTTCACAGGTAGATGCTGCCGTGCTTTGATGCAGAATATGTGTTGCCCTCGGATTATGGAAAGTTCCTCTTGAAGGATTGTTGTCATTAACTGATGCTAGCAAAACTATTGTACTTCAGATATTCTGGTTTAAAAACAATTGTACGGCCAGGTCAAACGAAGGGTTAGAGAGCTCAGCAAAGATGGGGTACATACACCTCTGGGTGCTCCTGCCTTGCCCAGGATGTTTCCGTGGCTGATTTTTAGCTGTGTTAGAAGGAGAGTAGGCGCTGCTGGGCAATGGGAGGGATTATCCATTGGGAGCGTCAGCGGAAGCGGTAGTGAAGCAGCCATGGTGAAAATACCACAAGAAAATGGTTAATAGCGTTTCTCTATGGGTCTAACTATGCGGAAGACTGGGCATTTAGCAAATGACTGCCCATGAAGGACTGCAACATGGAGTTTCCTTTGATGCTTGTACAGGCTCCTGGAGAGAACCTGCACGTAATGATTTTGTATTTTGGAAACCAAGGGCTGTCTTTCTCACAAATGTGGACGTAGCAAGCTGTGGCACTGGGAGGGAGAGCCAAATGTTTTGTGTCAGTGGAAAAAGAGTGCCACAATACCTTTTTTTTTAATGGTGGATACTGTTTTACATGATAGTGCCTCATTTTTGGCTAGTTTATTTGCGGGAAAGGATATTTCTGTGAATGTAAACTCATGAGTCTGTACTCCTTAAAAGAACGGAGTTCTTTTAAAGAACCTGTTAGTGCAGAGGCATTAGAAAGCTCGGAGAACTAAAGGAGCCAGCAGGGAACGGTGCTGTGCTTGCTCAGGTGGAATTTAATGTGAGTGGTGATTTAAAAAAAAAACAAAAACAAAAAACAACAGAACCAACCACGCAAGTTTTTACTTTGGTTTACATGGTGCAAGCTGTCACTTACAGCTAGACTTGTCACATGAAATGTTTCTGTAATTAGGCTCCAGCTGAACTACTAAAATTACCTTTTGACCGTTCTCTCATATTTTCTTTTGTTTTATTTTTTCACTGAACTTGATCGTGCATCCAGCCCCCTTCTGTGGTACTGGGTGTTAAGGATGTGTATCCGTATCCTCTTTGTCACAGTTTGGTTGTTCTGCACATTAATCTGAAGTGGCTAAAGACTTTGCAACGCAGTTTTAAATTAACTGGTCTGTCTGTAGCTTTACTCGATAACTTGAATTGTTGCAGGTTGTGGCCCTTTCCTAGTGGTTTTTAATTCCATGTTTCCAGTTATCCAGTGCTTCTAGCTCCCGCTGAGTTTAGAATTAAAAAGAATTCTGTATTAAGTGAACTATACATGTATGTTAAGTGGAGAGTAGTATCTGAAAATCTATAGTTTGGGTTAAAACTAACTTATGAAAGGGTATTTTCAATACTTTTGGATTTTATCTATAACTTGGGATTTAATCTGTGAAATAGTTAACTGGGTTACTGTTTGCTTATTTATATAAATGATTATGCGCAGCCAAGGGCACAGTGGAAAACACATTTCAAGTGCCTGTGGTGCAGTCTGCTGAGAGTGTGTGTCTCAAACTCTTGCAATAGAGGCAGGTAAGATGTTGATGATGATATTGTCTGAAATTTGTGGCTGTGCTTACCACCGGGACCGTCATCTTTTTAGAGGGTAGGAGTTTGTGCTGTGGGGAGGCTCTCGTTTTAAATAGACAAATCTCTGCTGAAGCTCTCTTTAGATTTGAGAACGTCTTACTTGGATAGCAAAGGTCAGGGAGGTGCTTTTGCATTTGAATTCCCAGACTCCAGCTATGCTGTGGATTAAGAATCACGGCTAATTGAGCATGATGAATGTCAGCGCCGTTAAAGAGTGGCTGTGCAGTCGGACTGCAGGGGTTATTCACTGGCACAGCCTGCACAGGGCAGGGTACGAGACAGTAATCAAGTGCTGATAAGGGCTGTACTTCAAGCTGTACTCATAACCAGCTCATAGACTTTAAAGTATTAGGACATACCACAGTACTAAACATTTAACACTTTTTTTTTTTTCCATTTTGAATTTTGGGAGAGGGGTATAGTTTAACTTCCATTTCGCTGCAAAAAGCTAATAGGCTTATAACATAAGAATGGATGCTATTTTATATTTGCCATATGCCATGATGCCATCACAGGTTCTTTTAGGATAACCGTGCTAAGCATGTGGTATATGAGATTTTAAATGGAGTTCTAACTTGTCCTCTCAAACTCCAGCCCTCTTCCTTTAGGCCAGGAAAGAGAACGATTAGCATCTGTAGTGTGGTTTTTTTATGTGATACAGAATTCATGTAGATTGGAAAATACCTGTAATTAAGTGTGGTTTGACTATGAGAACTTGGAAAATCGTATTTTAACATCTGTTCGATTTGTGCAGAATACTATGCAAGTCAAATTTGCTTCTCCAAATATATCTTCCTGAGAGCTCAGACTGGAGAAAACAATTTCCTTGCTGCATCTGTCTTCCGCACACCCTCTTCTGTGCATCTCTGTCTCCTGCAGCTCTCCCCGGCTCATTTTTGGACATTCCTTTCTCCAGTCCCTCGTATCCTTCCAGTAGCCTCACTTTGCCAGCATGTTACAGCCCTGCTAAGGAGAAACTTCATCTCAATTGATAAATCCATAATTTCAAATGAGACATTGCAGCATACTCTGTTCGGTTTTATGTTTAGAGATCACTGTTAGAGTTTGTAGCGTGCAGCGGCAAATAGGCACATGCTTAAGTCAGTGATTGCTAAACGGCAATGTGCACACCTCTAGTGCAAGCAAGGTGTTTCTAAAACAGTACCCAAAGGAAAGAACCTGTCTGGTTGCCCTTCTTTTAGAGGGCAGCAGTTTTTGTAGCTAATTCCTATCTCTTGTCTGTATCTGTGGGTGAGTTGTCTGCTCTGGCAGGTGGCGACTGGAGGTACACCCCTTCTCACCAACTGCTGCTCTTGTCGGCAGAGTCCCGCAAAGCTGATGGCTGAAAGATTTCCCTGCTCTGATATTTTTTTTTTTCTTTCCCTTTGATGCCCAAGAATATTTTTATTGGAGACCAGACTTCATCATAGAGGTTGAACAAGAGAAAGCTGGGCTGAAAATGGAAATTGAACCAAATGAATGTTGTTGGATTTAATCAGATACAGGAGTCCCTGACAATGCAGGGGAGAGGCAAGGGAGGTGACCCTCTTAAGGGGTGGATCTGTTGCACTTTCCATGCTGCTAGTAGTTGCGTGCAGTGTTTAAGTCTGGTGTACCTTGTAAGTTTGCCTGTAATGAGGACGTGGTCTGGATTGTCTGCTGCAGCTAGGACTGGGGTCCACAATCCTTCAAACCTAAGGTTAAGAACAGATGCTATGGGGAAGCCCCATTGGGAGATGGGTGGAGGGAGAAGAAAAGTGGGGGGAAAATCGGCACGTTGAATTTTGGATAATGCTAATGGTCTGGGACTTTATAAACGAAACCACCTTTTCTTGTTTTCCTTCTTGCAGATGACTTGTTTAAGGTTCACAAACTTAAGCCAAATCTGAAGTGGCGACAGGCTTTTGACAACTACTTAAAAACCATGCCTCCTTACTACTTACTGGTATGTTCCTTTTCTCGTTTCATCCTCCCGGGTATAATGGCTGGTGTGACCAGAGGCGTGTGCATCATACCTCTTCTAGTAAATTTTGTTTACATAATTATGATGACATTTTTAGGTAGTAAACATTTTGCTTTGCAGAGCTATGTAGATCAGGTCAAATGTTTTAAAGAGATAAGTCAATTTCTAGTAATACTAAGTAATAGTAACTATATTAAGATACTAAATGTGTTTTCTGTTTGTGAAATATTAAATAAGCTTTGATCTAAAGTACTTCAGATTGTTCAGAGAAACCAAATTTGGCATTATTTTTGTAACTTAAGGAGGAAAAATGCAGATTTGTTTGTTTATTAATGTGGGTGAAGTGCTAGAACTTGGGAAGCTGGTGCTAAGCGAACTGGCTGGGCCAAATAAAGGGTGGGGGGAGGCACCGTGTCACCTTTTACGTGTAGCTTGGACAATGCACCTCAATATGGACTTGCATCATCCCGGCTATTCTGGTACTGAGCCTTTGAGTGGAAATTGCCAGTGGCACCACACCGTGTGGTGTCTTGGTAATGTGGCATAACGTCCATTGCGAGCTAGTTAGACTACCAAACTCATGTCACATGTTATCTGAATAGACTTGAATTTTAGTGGCCAAAAGTGGAAAAGCTAGAGCACTAATCCATGTGCCTTAGCTTCCTGTAATTGATCTTATAAATTTTTCTTTTAAAGACTTACTCTCTTACTATTGTGTATTTTGTTTTCCTTATAGCCATTAAAGAAAGCCCTAAGGATGATGGGAGCTCCAAATCTGATATCAGATAATTTAGATTGTGGACTTAGTTACAGTGTTATCTCTTACCTTAAAAAACTCAGCCAACAGGTAGTATTGATAAAACCTTTGCAATTAGAAGTGCGTTGATTATTTAGTTTGTGGTAATCTCATTATAAAGCAGTTAATCCCTGTGGGAGTTCGTATGGGTGTACAGCATATATTATGACTGAAGATTGGTGAGCGTTTCCCCCACAAATGTGGATGAATCCAGAGAGATTCAGTAGCCAGTGATTGTGCCTTCTGTAAGTGGTGGAGGGGAGTGCGAAGGACACCTCTTCAGCTACATTTAAAGTATCTGCTAGACCTTTAAACTCCAAAGATTATCACTGATTGGATTTATGACTGCTCTTGCCATTGTTCTTCACAGCTGAAGTCAGAGGCTTGCTCTCAGTGTCATGTTTATTTCCATGTGTGCCTTGGCAATGTGTATGTTCCAAAAAAGTCTATGTTCTTGTCCACGGGGATTAAAGTCATAGTTCAAGCTTTATATCTAAGCTTTCTGTTTCCTTCAGGTCAAATCCATTCTATGTGTTAAGCGTGACCTGGTGGATAATAGTCTTGTGTATCTTTTTCTCTTTGTGAAGAATGCCGTTCCAGGTGTAACTGTCGGAAGGCTATGCCTCCTTAGCACAAGTGGTTCTTACGACAGTAGTTGAATATCTCGAAGTCAGTGGGGAAGCAGCGCAGCCTTTAAAATTACAAAGAAAAAAATCCTCCGCCTTAAAGAATGCACAAAATCCATTCCAAAAGCCTCCAAATGACTGAGCATCTATTAGACGTGTAAAACTTCCTGTGGCATTTTGCTAACTTAATGATATGCAAATTCCTATGATTTATCTGCACTATGGAGCTGAAATGGCTTGAGATGGCTGCTGTGGTTTTCACAGACCTTCTCCGCACAGGAACCAGTTTAAACGTGTTGGATGCATTATAAGTGGGATGCATTCAGGCAGAAGCAATTCCTGAACTCTGCTGTGCTCCTGCTCTCCTTGAATACAGAGTTCCCCCCAGACAATGAGGGAAACCCTGCAGAGGATGAGATGTGGGGGAAGTGGGTTGCGATCACTGTGGGGTTTGGGGTTTTGGTTGGTTGGGTTTTTTTGGAGGTGTTGCAAGTGGGTCTTACTTTGAATACAGTTCAAGCTTAATACAGTAAAAATACCTGTAGCTGTAATAATGCATCTGTGCTAATTGGAGAAGTAACACATGTTTAGAAACGTACTGACGAAACAAATGCCTTTGATGACTTTTCTCCTTTATCTTGTTGCAAAGATAGAATACAAACCTTAGTTCATAGGTTGTTTCAAAAATGGAATCTGGAATTATGTTACTGTATCTGAATAATACTGGTTTAGATGCAGCTTTACAGTAACCCAAGGCATCCCACCTTCCATTATTTTTTTTTCTTTCCCCTTAAAGATGATTCTTGAGGGACACAAAAGAAAGTCACAAGACTTGCAGCAAAATCAGGGATATTCACAGACCTCCTACTGACATACAAATTTAGATACACTGGCTAAATATTTTTTCCACGTGCTAGCACATTAGGATTTTTTTCTACTTGAGATCTAATGTGTGTAATCCAGCATACCCCTGGGCAGGTAGTTCTCCCTTTTGTTGTGTAATTGGGAGCTAAATTTATGGTTTTATTCTGTTAATGTACTGTGTGTTTTATACTGGAAATCTGCAATGCCTGCTGATTCTTTAACTCATGGTGTGATTCCATTTTAGACAAAAATAGAGTCGGAACGGATAATAGGTTCAGTGGGTAAGAAAGTTCCACAAGAAATTGGAATAAAAGTGAAAAATCACTCCAGTGGCCTCTCCTTGGTACACAGTAGGGATTTTAAACAGCTGCTGCAAGGCATCACTGGGGAATCTCCACTGAGACTGGCGGAAATGAATGTTAAAGAATTTGCTGGCTTCCACATAGGACTTTTAAACAAGGTAAACATGATTAAGCAGTTGATCTCATGTGTTTTAAATGGGTAACTTTTTTGGACTTGGTATAGAAGAAGAAAGTAAGTACTTCCACTGAATTGTGAAGAGGGCAGCATAGGCATAAACACCGAGTAAATGTGATTTTTTTGCACTTGCTTTTGGGACACTGAAAATACCATGGTAGTAAACAAAGATTGCTGTGTTTTAAGTGACAATCTCTGCAGAGGACAGCTAGTGGTGTTCATCTGGGAATTAACATGTTTTGTCTTAGTGGAGCTGAAAGAGCTAACGCTGAATAAGGTCTTGTTGAAAAGGCAGTCGTTGAGTCTGCTCTGTCCAGTTATGAAACTCTGAAGGTACTTCAGAATAATTTTTTTAATAGTTAGCATTATTACAGTTCATAGAGGAATTTCTCTGTGTGTGAGAACTGATGGGTTAATTGAAAGTTACTTGTTCTGTTATAAAACTAGGATTTGAAGCCACAGGCATTCAGAAATGCATATGATATTCCTCGTCGCAATCTTCTAGACCAGCTAACTAGAATGAGAACCAATCTTCTGAAAACACACAGGCTTATCTTGGGGCAGGATGAAGGTAAGTAGCCACTGTTCTTCGTTAACAGTTTGGAGAGAGTACAGCTATTTTTTTGGGTTTTTTATTCCCTGAAGTAGTGTTTTCTGTCCTGGGTGTGGGAGCAGAAGTGGACATGGCGTCATTTATTATGTCAGATGGTGTCCCTGAAAGGGACAAGGGACTCTGAAAGGGAAAGAAGGAATTTTTTGCCTTCTTTCATGCAACATGTCATGCTTGCTTTGATTTTTAAAAATAAGTTTTATGGAAGAACTTTCCCGTACAGTAAGGTTCTGTAGACATGTTTTTTACAGTGGTGATGAGAGGGGCTTATTTTGTTTTACCCTTGTTAGGTACTGGGCATCTAAAAACCGCAGTTGTTAGCATAGAGATTAAACTTGCTTATTTTTCATTCTTCTACTGCCAATTAAACTCAGCTCTTGCCACCCCTATTTCTAAAATTGTAATCTTTAACTCTTCCTCCACAGCAAAAAGAAATAGTCATTTCTAGTTCTTAAGCGCTAGCACTTGTAATTGAAATGTGTGAAGTTTGTGTTGCCTTAGTTTTAATGTAGGCTAAATGGAGATCTCTTGTTGTGTCACAGACTGCCTTCATAGTGTTCCGGTCGCTCAAATGGGAAATTACCAGGAATACTTGAAAATGATGCCTTCACCCCTTCGGGAGATTGACCCAGATCAACCAAAAAGACTTCATACGTTTGGCAATCCATTTAAACAGGATAAGAAGGTATGAGGAAACACACTATCTATGGCATCTTTATATTTAACACAGAATTTCTCTCCGACAGCTGCAGCATGTTACTAACCTTTGTAGCTCTTCTGAGTGGTGTCTTTCACATGGTCCAAGAGAAACGTGTAGGGAATCATGCTGATTTCCAGAGTCTCTCTCTGGTTTATGTACATTAGTTATCTCTGTTCCAAGAGTGGTAAAGTGTCTTAAATGCCACTTGAATTTTAACGCGGAGGGACTTGCTCCTTCCATGATGAAAACAATTTCTATTTTGTACTGTTTTCAAAAAATGCATATTTTTTCTTTTCAGGGTATGATGATCGATGAAGCAGATGAATTTGTCGCTGGGCCTCAGAATAAGATAAAGCGTCCTGGAGAGCTCAATACTCCAGCGTCACTAAAGAGAAGGCGTAGCATGTCACCGCTGTTGAGACGGCCACAGTCACCGCCCGTCGTAACGAATCATGTTGGTGGGAAAGGGCCGCCGTCAGCTCCTGGATCCCCATCGTATCTGAACCTCAAAGGCCTCCCAGCAAATAAAGGTGTGTTGAGTTGTACAGCACACTGCGTGGTCCCAGCTCTCTGCGTGCTTTCTGAGTTGATTCAAAAGGGTATATCAGCATGTATGTAAGCTTTAGTGTTAATTAGGGCTGAGTATCTTTTTTTGGCTTGGATAAACAGTCTGCTGTTAAAGCCAATGAATTCTGGAATAGAAAATAATTTTGATTAACTGTTTTTAAAACAAAAAAAAAACCCCTGAAACCTCTCCAAAGCAGTTTGGAGTTGGCAAGGATTTCACATCAGCTTTTAATTCACATTTGTGTATTCCGTGGTGGGGAAGGAAAGTTAAAATATGGTTATGTTTTCATTTCCCACAAATACTGATTTTCTTGCCCACGTACTCCAGCAAATGGAGTCAGAAGAAAACACTGTTAGCTGGAGCTGGGGGAAGGAAGGGAAACATTAGTTTACTTAGAAGTCATAACGCTGCAGTAGGAACACAGAGATGGTGACTTCACTGTAGTGACACCAGATGGTAATGGTCCAAAGGGAAGTATTCCCTTTGTCACGTCAAAGGTTGAATAAAAGTATTGGAGAGTTGTTCAGCGCTGTCACATCACTACACAGTACTTCAAACAAGAAAGGATATGCAACTATTTCCTTTTGTTTTTTTGACACCGCAGTTATGCATGAGTAAGATACGTGTCTTTAATTTGTAGATGCCAGTAACAGTGTTGTCCAAGATGGCAATGGAGAGAAGAAAGCAGAAAATTGTCAGTCACTGGAAAAGCAAATTGATGGCTTACCTGTGCAAATGGCTCCCTCGGTTCCAGCTGCTATGGGAGAGGACGAAATGTTACCCAATGACTTAGACTCTCTGCCCGTTGAATTCAATTGTTTAAGTGAAGATGGATTGGATCATAAACCTGGTACCAACGCGCTTATTCGAGGGCCTCTAAATTACAGCGTGACTGGAGATGACCAAAAACGGGCGATGGAGTCTACTTCCGAATCTGTGCCAAATTCATTTAAAATAACACCTATGATGTTGGAGGGAAGCAATGCTGATATCAAAAATAAAGTGATGAAAGAGGTTCGCAAACCTGGAAGAAGTAAGTTGTGTTGGTTTTGGGGGTTTTTTTTATTATTAGTATATTATGCGTGGCAAAACACTGTTGTAAAACTCTTTAAGAGCTGAATATGAAGAATTCTCTCCTTTTTTCCTATAAGGTTTGATAACCCCCCAAAATATAAAATGTTGTGAGGAAAAGTAACTTGCCTCCTCAGCTTTTGTCACATGTTTTGCCTGTACTTGTATACAGGATCAAAACCAAAATGCTAACCTAAAGATTCCAACTAATGTATAAGCTGTGGGATTTGCCGTAGGCATAATCTTTCTCTTTTCTCTTGAATGGCAGATGTCCCTAATGTGACCTGTGTCTGAATTAATTATTTCTACAAATTAAACTACCGAATGTTTTTCAAATGTATTGTCAAGTGCCAGTTAGTAGTAAATGGAGTAATCTTAACTCTTCCATTTTTCTAATCTTGCATTGCTTTCCCAAAACTTAGTATTTTGTTGAGGCACATAATCACTGGCAGCCTGAGGCTGTTGAGAGATGAAGCCGTATTTATGCCGCATCTGTATTTTATTTTTAAGATGTTTTAAAACTCCTAAATGGGTATGTCTTTGCTTCCTGGTTTGCCGAGTGGGCTCATCTAATCATACGCCAAATTCGTGTCTGATAAATGGTGCCGTAGAGTTAAATAGTACTACATTCAGTATGAGTCACCTGTCTTGCTGCAGAGTTCAGGCAGTCGTCAAAGAGAGAGGATAAATAGTAGTGGGTTGAATATGTACATCTAGTCCCAGTTCTGACCGTGTGTCCTCTCCGTCTGCCGCGTCGCTCTGAGCAGCCTCTTAGTCACAGCACCATAAATACCACCGAACCGGGTTCAACTACAGAAAATATTGAAACAGTGCTATTTTTTGTTATAAATATAATGTGTCCGGTTCATTCTTTCGCAGTGGGTATATTTACTTGGTACCAGTAAGATGGTCATATTAATTGTGCCCACGCTAATAATTTGTCTTTCTGAGGGAACTGATCCCAGCCTTTGCCTTCACACGTGACAGCTCTGGGTTAAAACAGGGCTTGGTGGCCCTGCGTGCATGTTAACTGCTGATGGTGGCACTGTGCGGTGGAGGTGTGAGGCTTCTCTGCCTACCCTGTGTTTTCTGAGGACAGCTGTATCTAGCTGCTGCTTTTAAGGAGAACATAAATCTTTGGTGCTGCATTCAAATACGAGACCATCAATATCACTTTTCAAAGTACTGGTATCATGTGCTTTCTGTGCATAAAGTTAAAGCAGGCTTTCTTCTTGCTGTGCACATTGTATTACTGTACACAGAAGCGTGAAACTCAGCTTTTGTTTTTCTTTCATGTGTTAAACTGTATTGAAAATGCATTTGCAGGATTTATTTTTAATATATGGTTGGATTTTTATCTTTTTTCTAAATTTTTTTTTTTTAAGATTACGAAAAAATTTTCACTCTTCTTGAGGAGGTGCAAGGACCTATGGAAATTCAGAAGTATTTCATTGAATTTGCTATCAAGGAAGCAGCAAGGTTTGTATAGATATGAATGACTTGGCCATAAATTAACTGTTCATTTAGATCACGATAGTAAATCATAAACTTTTCTAGTATTAGTATTTTTTGTTTTCCTTTTTGACATATTTCAATTATTATGATTGTTTTAGTGGTCAAACCATTATTTTTTTATGGAGTTAAATAGTCTTTACTTAAAGTTTAATTGTGAAATAAGAGAGGTGGGTCGTTATTGAAGACTGACCCAAAATTTGCGTGGGTTGGGGAAGGGCGACTGTATTAAATTCCATTTTCTGGCCATTCTAATACCAGAAATAAAGTGAGCTCTTCCCTACTGGAAACAGAGAGCCTCTAGTAATATGATGTGTCATGGCTGAATAGTCTTGAGTTGTATTTTTGGTAGAAAAAAATCTAAATTGCTCTCCCTCTCTTCCTTAGGTTTAAAAAACGGGTCTTAATACAACACTTAGAGAGAATACTAGAGGAACTAGAGTTGAACAGCCTACCCAACAGAGTTAATCATGTCAACAGTAGATAATAATGAACCAGCCAGACGAATATGGACCAGGAATGAGTTTGCTGTGCCGCAGAAGAGTGGAAGAGGATGTAGCTGCTGCCCTCACCATCTTGGCAGTCAAGTGATTTTACTGTCACAGTCTGAGAAGAAGCAGTGGAGCTTTAACTTTAAGAACCTCTATCGGCAGAAGCTGGGCTATAACCTTAAGGATTTGCTATGAAAGGTGTGGCTTTTTCCTGTGGAGGGTGCTATTTGCTCAACAGGCTGAAGAAAATAACCGTTGCTGCCCCTCCTGCAGGTGATGAGAATTTACTCATTTGAACGCTGTCATTAGACATTTACGTGCTATAGGCAGCAGATTGCACTAAAATGGGGCACTGTCAAATGCACACACTGTCTGCATCGTGGAGAGAGCCCGTGTGTTCCCAAAAAAAAACCCTCCCAGAAACACCTGCACTGGTAAAATTGCATGTTGCCACCACAGAGACAAGGGTCTTGTTCCCGAGAACTGCTAGCCATGCCTTTAAACTTGAGATTCAGTGTAGATTGAGAGTAAAGAAACTGCTATTGTGTTAATGAAAGCTAAAGACAGCCCTGTGACTGTTACCACCCGCTGGTCACTAAACAATCTACCTCAGACTCTCTTCTGTTTTGTCTGCAGACATTATGAAAGTGCACCTGAGGCTTCCCAGGTCCCCGACTTCAGTTCTCTTTCATCCTGTGAGGAGGACGGAGATTCTTCAGGTGGCCTTGGCACACGCTGTGCTTTGGAAGCACTAAAAGGAAACGCTTTTAAAAACGTGTATTTTAATGTTCATACAAAAGAGATTATTTTGAACAGTATTGTTACCAGATCACTAATTTGATATTTTAACTGTATAAATTTTTTGGAACATATGTATATATAAAATAAACCATTTTATTAATTTTTAATAAGCGCTAATCTGAGGAGTCTGTAGCGGCCAGCACCGAGTTCCTCTGATTGTCTGTTATTGACAGACTGACAGTATTTTTGTAGAAGCAGTGAGTAGCGTAGCTGTGCTGCAGCTGAGCCTGGTCCCTCAGACTCAGCTTGCAGTTAGAGTTGCAGGATGCGTTCGTACCCTGGAGCGCCTGCCCCATCACTCCGCTCAGCCTGCGCGGGGGGCAGGTTTTTCCTCTGTATTAAAGGCCCTGAGTTCCAGTGTACCAAACCCCTGGTTACCTGAGCTGGTACCCTCTCCTCCGTTCCTCTTACTGTTTTGCCCAAAGGTAATTTTATATATCGCAGAATGTACAAAGAAGACGGAAGCACCTGCATGTAATTATTTTTTTTCCTTTAAAGCAGTATCATGTGCCAGTAGCGAGCGGCTCTTCTGATAATTGTCTACTGTCAGTTGTTCACACATAACATCCTCTGATCCTCTAACAGGTTGCAGCTGTGCTCATCTTAACTAGCTCTTTACCTTGTACTGCCAATATCCTGGGGATTCCGGTTGACTAGGCAGTGCGTGAGAGGCAGGAGGACAGATTTTGGCTGGTGAGCCTTTACTTCGCTGTTCCTGCTGGTATTTTTAGTACCAGCCAGCCTGTGAGACGTCTTTTCCATCCGCTCTGAAGCAGTGGCCTTGTCTTTCTGGAAGATGCAGTTTGACCATTGGAATTACCCCAGTGAAATTCAAGAAGGAAATAAAATCCAGCAGCAACCAATCTCCGTCACAGTGTTATATGAATGAAGTGACAACAGGGAAAGGCGTTACTATAAATGTGTCCTAATTCTTCTCTCAGAAGTAACTTTTATTCATCTGTACAGTGGAATGTTTTAAAAAAACCCCACAAAAATACCTTGGAACAATACAAAGGAGGGATTCACTCCTTCAGAATCGTTACTTGGAAGCTGTTTGTCGACAAGATAGACCTCCCATGCCTAATGATGGACTCTTAAAAGGGAATTTATTTACAGAAGGTCAGATATACTGTGGATACCTTGTTTTAAAATGGCCTGGTCGCATGCATCAAGTTGCATGTAATAAGCTATTTTTGAAATCGTAGGTGGTAAGAAGAGACAGCTCTCTTCTATCTACTTAATGGTTACTTAATTTTCTTTCCTGGCTCCAGAGACAGTCAATGGTAATGTGCCTGAGCAGGGGCTGGGTTTTTAACTAGTGGCCTTGTTAGTATGTAAACCTGCTCTCCTGATGCGATGCAGTTGGCTGCCAAATCAACTACGGGAAGCTGATGACATTCATTCACTTGTTTGGAATCTTACACCCCAGAAAACGCACAGGAATGATAAAGTAGTCCATTCCAGTCCAAGCCGTGAGAATTATCCCTTACTTGAATAAGTGGAATTTGGATCAGAATATTGGAGGGGAAGAAATGTTATGGTGAACTGGACGTGACTCTTTGTAAGGAGGAAGGAAGAGGTGCCGTCCTCACGGGTGGTGCCAGTGCAGAGAAGAAGAAAAAGGAGCGGATAGCACTCCATCGAAGCGCACACAGCCCTGCCTCCCCAACAGAGCATGAAATCAACATTGCTCGCTTAGGAAACAGTGAAAACTCCATGACCGCATTAAGGAGAATCTTAACAGAGAGAACTGGTCATTGGACAAACAGCCGTGCTGGATGCGGGTGGGACAGGCGTTGAACAAGCCGCAAGCTGGGAATAGAATCACAGAATCGCTGAGGCTGGAAGGGACCTTTAAGATCGTCAAGTCCAACCATTAACCTACCCTGACAAAAACCCCTTCTAAACCATGTCCCTCAGTACCACATCGACCCTTTTCTGAAACCCCTCCAGGGATGGGGAATCCCCCCCCTCCCTGGGCAGCCTGTGCCAATGGTTAATAACCCTTTCTGTGAAAAAATGTTTCCTGATATCCAATCTAAACGTTAGTGTGCAACCAGGCCAGCCGGGAGAGGCTGCGCTAGCGTCAGGCCCTGCCTTTTCTGGGTAGAGACCCCGACCCCGCCAGCTGCCTTACGGAGAGCGCGTCCGGTCCATGCCACATATGGGCCTCTGCGCAACCGGAGTCTTCTCAGCCAGGGCGTGGGGCCACAGACACGCACAGATGCGTGGAAGGAATCGGGAAAGCTGTGTGCACTTTGCTCAAACATATTTTTGAGCCCTTATCGAAGGTTGAAAAAAAGTGTCGCAGATAAACTGGAATGATAGGAAGTGGGGGAAGAATAATACGGCTTGCTGTGTTTCCTGTAAGGAGCGTTGTTGAACAATCTGAATTAACAAATTGAGTGCTTATCTGCCTGGCGTGGCTAGAAGGGCTGTGTGGTACTTTGCAGTCTGGATACCTGCATGTATTCTGCTGCTTCCATTTCCTGCCCCTCTCGTAACTAGGTATCCTCATTGCTCGGTATCTTGATTTATTATTATTTTTTTTCCCTTGTAAACCCCAAGGAGGTTTCCTCTTGCCTAAAAAGAGCCCAGAGCGCCACAGCTCCCAGCCCGGTCCATGGTGGCAGATGTCTGGTAGGTGCTGCTGTTCCCACTTTGTGCAGCGCATTCATGATGGGCAAGTGTATTCTTGCCCCGTGCTTAACCAGCATCAGGAAATGATTGCCGTCTTCCAAAAATACATGCCGCAGAGGCTGTTACTGTGCTATGCTTGACTTTGCAGTGCTCAAGCAATTGTATAACTCCCTTTACAGGGAAGTTTAAAAAAAAAAAAAAAA
>VXBO01000766.1:99460-111869 GCA_013400135.1 Rhinoptilus africanus | reverse complement strand
AAAACAAAAACCCTTCCTTTTTTTTTTTTTTTTTTTTTTATTTTGGTGATTTGCTCCAGGTTCTGCCTCTAAACTGCCTGGCTGAAATGGCAGCAATGTAGGGTATTGAGTGTATTTCCTTTTGTTCTGTTTTTTAATATTTACGAAGAAGCTTCCAATGGAAAAATACGAGTGGAAATGCATTGGCTGAGAGAAAGAAGCTATTAAGAAAAAAAACTATAAAAGCTAAACTATAGTGTTTCATACCAGCAACATGGCAACATCGCACCTTTAGCAACTGAACTCTGGAGTGCTTGTCTTGAAGAATAAACAACCTCGTTAAGCTGAAAACAAGGCCGAAGACGCTTCAGATCTGGCAGAAGGGAGGTTTGGCAGAGATCTGGAGGAAGGATGTTAGTCACTGGGTTTAAAAGGAGCTGCTTCTTTCAGGTCTGCAAAAACAAGCTGAAGTCTGTCTTAAGCGGAAAAGGAAGAAAGTGGAGAAAAATAACACCTTGGGATTTAGCAAAAATCTTGTGGCCTGCAGGAATTACAGTTAAACTGTACTTCGAAATCTGAATCGTACCATCAGTTTTTGTCTGCCTTATTTGGGCTGTCGTTTCAGGGAGGGAAGTCCAAACCGAAAAGGCTGGGCCTGTCTGATTTTCTCCGTTCCAGTTCAGCTGCAACCTGGCGCGTTGTTCTGTCCCTGAAAGCAGACTGTTGGCTTGAGCGTTGGTTTTTCATCTGTCGTTTTGTGTTGTCAGTGTTTTCGACTGTCTCTTGGTCGTGGCTGAAGCAGCGTGGCGGTTTTGCCGACCCCTGTTGTTGCCCATCGAGCCGGGAGTGCGGGTTGAGGCTATGGGTAGCGTTGGTGGGAAGAGCAGCTGCTGCTTGCTGTGAACCCTCAACTTCCTCTGTTGGACTCCGGAGCTTATAGTTTTAAAAGCTTACGAGATGCTTCTTCTGGGAGTGCAAATATAACCAGCAGCAGATCATTTGGAGTTCAGAAGAAGAATGTGCCAAGGAAGGAGTCAAACTGTTGGCACGGCCTGGTGCTAAACTCACTGGAGGGTATTTTCACGTGGAAGAACGTAGCTGTGGACGCCTTCCCTGAGGTGGTGGCCACCTGGGTTTCCCAGGAATGGTGACCGCTGATACCACATAAAGAAAACGAAATCCCCCTTTACCATCAGTTGGGAAGCTGTCAGAGGAGCTGCGTTTTGTAAGATTTTGAGCCTGGGCTGAAGCTCTTCAAGAATTCATGGTGAAGTGCAAAGAAATAGTTTGGCCTGGGAAAGGCAGTGGAATGCAAACCCCCAATCAGATTTTTGCTGGAGATTTATTTGGGTTTGGTTGTTTTTTTGAGAGCTTGGGGAAGTTTCACCTCCACATCTGCAATGGGAATTTCACAGCTATTTTCTGCTCCTGGATCAGCTCCAACGGCAGTGGAAGGAGCCGGATCTTTGCCCTGTATATCTGCTTGCTGTCAGCTCAATCACTGTCGCTGCTCTAACGCAAGCACTCTGACGTGATGTCCCTTAAAATCCTGGGAACCTCTGGCAGTCTGCTGTATCCCAGTGCTCCGCTCCCCACTGCGGAGCAGCTGGCAGGAGGGACAGACAACTGTTGGCGAAGCGTCCTCACGGCGTGGACCCGTTTGTAACACACTTATAACCTCACAGGGCAGTGAAAGGGGAGGAGAGGTTTGTAGAGCGTTTTGGTAGGTGGAAGAGCAAAGCTTTGTTTGCGTGGTCAGCCTGTTTCTTGTCATTTTTTTCCGAAGTCCGTGTGTATTTCAATGTTAAGGTTTTATTTGTAAACGTTTAATGTGGTGTAATGGTGGTGAGACACTGGTGCAGGATGCCCAGAGAGGTGGTGGATGCTTCATCCCTGGAGGGGTTCAAGGCCAGGACGGGGCTTGGAACAACCTGGTGGGAGGTGGAACTAGATGAGCTTTACGGTTTCTCCGACACTAACCGTTCTGTGATTCTATTTCAAAGAGGGATTCAGCCTTTTGTAAAAAACGGAGTTGGAAGACTTGCAGTGGTGACCCGTCTGCTTGTGCAGAGGTTGTCCCTGGGAAGGGACTCTGCTCTGGAGCCATCCCAGGTCGTGGATACGAGATAATAGGCAACTGGAAGTGGATGGTGGCTGGATTTGTGGAAACACACGTAGTGTTTCTTGAGGTGGTGTTGGTGTGAGCAGTTACTGCGTGGGCACAAGTTTTAAAGCTTGAGAACCTGTCAGTATAACTGGAGTTTGATCGGCAACGGTTTAAGGTGTTCCGATGAATCTCTGCTGCTGTAGTAGTTGCCCGATCTCTTGGTAGGGGGTATCAAGGGTGCTCTCCTAAGCAGGAGAGAAATAAAAATGAGCCCTCTTCCCTATGACTAAAGAGTGATTTAAAAGAAAAAAAAAAAAAGGCATTTTGTGGATTGCAGATGATTATAATGCAGCTGCTCGACAGTGACATCCCAGCCGTGGAAAAATAACGCTGGTTCTTCCAGCTATTTTCCAGGCCGTGCAGCGTATTAAAATCCTCCGTGCACAGCTGGCACATTTAACTTTGATTATGTTGTTGAAGTGACTGATCTGAGAGCAGCCTGGATCCCAGTTGCTTGCAGAATTCGAAAATAAGGTTGTTCCAATTCATCTGCAGTTGGTTATTTTGGAAGAGAGACAAACTATCTCGAGGACTTTTCGGGCTGCTAATTAAAGTCTTGTGGCGCTCCTCTGAGAGAGTCTTTAAAGATGGATGGAGGGACTTACCCAAGGTCGCCTAGTGTGGCACGAGCAGAGATGATTATAAAATCCATGCCCTAATTTGGTCTTGCACACGGAATTATTTCCCCGGTGTTGAAAACCCCACCGCAAAACAACGCGCTGGCAGCTCTTGTGCGTGTCGAGGGGCTCCTCCCTGCGCTCCCCGAGCTGCCAGCCCAGCTCTGGCCCGGCGGGAGCTGGAAGGACGGAGGTAGCCTTTTGCTGGAAGCATGCTTCTGGGGCTGGAAAAAAGCAGGAGCTTGGAAGGAGGGAGCTGGGAAGGCTGTAGAGAAGTCACCCAAGCCCGTATGTGCTCATGGTGTTGCTGCCTCCTCTTTAAAGTCGGGTTTTGGCTTCTGACCTGAGCTGCTCCAGCACCTTTTTTTTTCCCTCAGCCGTGTAAAAGTGCGTTTTGAAATTCCTCTGGCGTCCCCGCGTTCAGGGCTCCTCCCTCTGCCAACGAGGAGCGGGCAGAGCCTAGAAGCTGGTAGGCAAAATGCTCGTTAGTGGAAAGGGGGGGCCCACGAGCTCTGGAAGAGGCTGTTTTAAGTGCGTTGCGTTCAGCAAATCCCTCAGCAGGAGCGTCCTTAGAACAGGGGGGTAGGAATGTGCGGCACTCGCAGGGTTGCGCTCGCCGGAGGCGGCTGCGGGCAGGACATGCCGGTGCTCGGTGTGCTGGGAGACATGCCGGGAAGGAGGATGCTGGCCGGGCTGTGGCCATCCCTGCGGCTTGCAGCAGGTGAAACCGGGTGAGACGGGCTGCGGGCAACTGGCCCTGGGCTGCCCCAGGGAGAGGCGGTTGCCGGTGAGTCACGGCCCGGGCGGCCGTGGGGAACTGGGGCTGGAGAAGAGGTTGAGCAATGGCGGGTTGAGCGATGGCTCACTCCAGAAGCGCCCACAGCAGGACCCCCAGGGCGCTCTGACCTCGCCGGGCAGCTGAAGGCTGGTCTTTGGTCTGGGCTCCAGGCGGCCAAACGCCGCTTTCCTGCAGGTGGAAGCAGAGTGGGGTCTCCTTCCCCAGGGCTGGGGGGTGGGCTCGGCGTGCCCACCCCGCTGGGGTGAGGAGGGGCTGTGAAAGCACAGAAATGAGAGAGACTGCTCTCGTCATGACAGGGGGCCAGTAAGAGGTTGAGAATGGCAATGAAAGCCTTGCTCTGTGCATCCCCAGGCACAGACATAGAATGGGTGAGGTTGGAAGGGACCTTTAAGATCATCAAGTCCAACCATTAACCCCGCCCTGANTGGAGTGAGGGGCCCAAAACTGAAGGCAGTACTTGAGGTGGGGGACCTCCTCGGGTGGAGGCGGTGACTTTGGGGGTGCTGGGTGCGCAGCCAGTGTCGGTGCCCTGTGAGCGGGGTGTCGCGGTGCCGTGACGGCCGTCTGCTCTGCTCCTCCTGCAACTGCGTCTGACGTGACTCACCTCTTTCTTTTTCAGTGCTCCTGTCTTAACTCGCGCCCTGGCTGCGGGCGTCCCAGTGCTCTGCTCCCTGGAATGGGGTTGAGCCCCATTTCTGGCGCCCTCAAGCTCTGCAGTTACCGGTTAGGTGTGAGAAGCGAGGGCAGAGGGCCTTGCAGACCTCCCCTCACCACTGTTGCCGAGTCAGGAGACATCCCTGTCCCTTTCAGAGATTGTCCCCTCCTGCCACCCTGGGCAACCCAAGGCCGTACCTGGCGCAGACCCGGGTTTATGAACCAGCCTCTTGCACCCTATGGGACATGTGGGTCCCTCCCACGTCAGACGAACATGGGGCTCGCTCCGCTGTGACTTTTCCTTTGTGATCCGAAGCTGCTATATCCAAACAGGTATTGAGGTCACAGCCGGCTTCTGCTTCACGGTGGCAGCTTCAGACGCTGAAATGGCACCGTTCGAAGCTGGCTCCCTGGGCCCCTCTGTCCGTGATGGGAGGCTGCAGACCAGAAGCAGGGTGGTGGGCTTGGAGGAGGAGAGGGGGACACTGGACCCCTTCTCTCCCCTCCGTGTGCTTGGCGTTGTGCTGGGGAGGTGGTGCCTGGTGGTGGGGTTGTCCTCGCCGGGGGCTGAGCCCAGGCCTGCCGCTGCCCTGGGGGCTCCCGAACGTCCCGGGGAGCGACAGCTTCATGTGGACGTGGGGAAACGAGCTGCTCCTTGGGAGCTCCTGCTGAAGTGGTTCCTCCAAAACTGCTTCTTGATGCAAGTGTCTTGTTTTTTGTGCACTTCTGCGTACAGGACCGGGGAGTGAATCGCTGCTTCAGCATTTGCTGCGTGCGTCAGGAGCTCTTCTGCGTCCCGCGCTGCGGCAGAGACCACCACAGGGGACACCGGGGCTCAGAGGACGTCAGTGCTGGCCTTGCCTGGCTGTCCCTGGATGGGGGGACCTTAGAGCGGCTTTCCAGGGTCTGAAGGGGCCTACAGGAAAGTTGGTGAGGGAGTTTTTCCAAGGGCACGCAGTGATAGGACAAGGGGTGATGGCTTCAGGCTGAAAGAGGGGAGATTGAGATGAGATGTGAGGCAGAAATCCTTTGCTGTGAGGGGGGTGAGCCCCTGGCCCAGGTTGCCCAGAGAAGCTGTGGCTGCCCCATCCCTGGAGGGGTTCAAGGCCAGGCTGGACGGGGCTTGGAGCAGCCTGGGCTGGTGGGAGGTGTCCCTGCCCAGGGCAGGGGGGGCACTGGGGGGGCTTTAAGGTCCCCTCCCACCCAAACCATTCTGTGATTCTATAGTAAAATATAGAGCAGAAATACCTTGGGGGAGGAGGGGGAATTTTTTCTTTCCTTTAAAAAAAAAAAAATTTTAAAAAGTTGTTTGGGGTTGGGTTTTTTTGGATTTTTTTTGGTTTTTTTTTTTTTTTAGAAAAGCTAAATCCAAAGTGAAGCCCCTCCTGCAGCACAGCGTGCCTCTGGCGAATCCCGGGGAAACTGGTTGATCCAGCAGCAGCCCTGGCAGGGAGGGCCGTGCCAGCGCCGGGTGCTTGGCCAGGCACAAGGGTCATTCCAGGGCTGCGAACGGGGGGCGGCTGCGACTTCCCCAGGACCACTGGCATAGGATGAACCATTGGTTTGATAATCCAAATATCACCTTTTTCAATTTATTTTTCTTTTAATTTTTCCTCTCCTTTCCTTTGGGAATGGCCTGATGACACGGCGCAGCCTGGGCCGCTGCCAAAGAGCCCTGGGGCTTGTGTTCCTGCTCCCGCTGCCAGGCTCCGGCTGCCTCCTGAACTCCCCCTCGCCTTTCTTGGCTGGAAAAAGGATTAAGTTAGCAGGACAGGAAAATTAATTAGCTGCCATTTTAAGGATGGAGCTTTTGTTGCAGTCCAAAGTGTTTTGAAATGACATTGTACCACTGAGAACGATGTGGGGCTGATTAAAAGGCTTTTTCCCTGCCGGAATACCAGATTTATTTCCGCCGTGGTTCTCCACCAGGTGATTACGGCTTCAAGGTGAACCTCAAGGCCAAATCCAAGGAGTGGTTTCCCTTCGCTGCTAGTGCTGGCTGTGGAAACCTGATACCAAAGTTTGGTTTGGTTTGGTTTTCCCCCCCCCTGCTTGTTTAACATTCAAAATAGCCTTTCTTCGCCCCCCCGTCCCCGCAGGCAGCCTGCCAGCTTGGCACAGGCAACGGTGGCGTGAGCTGCGGCCTCCCTGCCCCGCTCGGGCTGGGGGTGGGTGACGGGGGGGCTTCCCATGGGGACAGCGGGGAGATACCAGCCTCTCCCAGTCACTTGGTGGGAAATCGCTGCCTTTTGGTGCAGGTGGACCCCAAAAAGCAGCAGAAATGGTGCCACTCTCGGGGGGCTGGGGGGCGGTATCCAGCTGGAGGATTGTCCCCATAGCTAATGTCATAGGATCATAGAAGTTTTGTTAGAATCACAGAATGGTTTAGGTTGGAAGGGACCTTAAAGCCCCCCCAGTGCCCCCCCTGCCCTGGGCAGGGACACCTCCCACCATCCCAGGCTGCTCCAAGCCCCGTCCAGCCTGGCCTTGAACCCCTCCCGGGATGGGGCAGCCACAGCTTCTCTGGGCAACCTGGGACAGGGGCTCACCCCCCCTCACAGCAAAGGATTTCTTCCCAATATTTCATCTAAATCTCCCCTTTGTCCTCGCTGAAGGTGTCACAGACAGAGAAGGGCGGCTGCCGCAGCGCAGTGAAGGGTGAGGGAACTCCAAGTGAGTGATAAGGAAGCCAAAAATCATTTTAGAGTAGAAAGTAATTGCCATTCCCGGCTTTCTCCAGGGGTCGGGGGCTGCGTTGGTGCTCTGGAGCACTGGGAAGGGGCCATCAGCCCCTAGCTTTCCCGAAGAAGCTTTAACCCAGCGTGAGCAGGAGTTATTTGCACAAGCGCCGCTCTGCTCCAGCCCCGCCTGAACCCTCCGGGGAAAGAGATTTCTGCCAGCTGCGCTCCTGCCCTCCGACACGGACAGGGCAGGGACAGGGAATGGTCCCCAAGACAAACCGTGGTCCCCGTTGTCACCTTCGTGAGGGTCTACACAACACCCGCCCTCCTCGGCTTTAAACAAACAGCCCTTCCCCACTGCCTGGTGAGGAAGAGGAGAAAAACCCCAGCAAAATTAAGGCAGGTGAAACCGCTACTCCAGCAAGAAATGCGAATTATCAGCCCTTTTTTGGTCTTTTTAGTCTTTAACGGAGCAGAAGCATCTCGTCCTGTAGGCAAAGCAATTGGAGGCGCGATGGCAGTAAACACACGCTGGGCGAGGCTGGAAGCTCGTCCTCTTCCGGCTAATCCCAGGGAGCTCTCGGCACAACTTCTGGGTTGCTTTTGAAGAAGGGCGGCTCATCCCTGAGGAATCGCGGAGGGCGAGGTAAGCGCGGGGCAGTTTTGGCACCCGCTTAAGGCGCCCCTTTTTCTTCCCAACCATTTCTGGTGTTTTTACGCCCCGGTAGGCAGCGCCGCGGCGCGCAGGCGGAGGGCGAGTCTCTGGCGCAATGGTGAGGGATGCTGCGGTTGAGCAAACTCCTCTCCTCCTTTGCCGACTTCTCCTCCTCCCCCCCGACGGAAAAGCAGAGCAGGGAGGGAGAAGGGATCTTGCTCAAGTCCGAGCCGTTAACTATCTCCAGCCCCGGGAGCAGGCCCAGCGCGTCCCCCAGCAACTGCTGCGACACCAGAGCTTGCAGGAGCCCGGCCTGGGTTTCAGGGTGTTAGCACTGGGTAGAAAAACCTTTATTATGGTTAAATAAATACTTTACTACGTCAGCTCGGACGGATACGGTGACTAGCGGCACCTCAAAGGCAGGCAGACCCCCAGGCTGGTAACATTTCCCTCCTAAATATTTAGTTTAGCTACTTGCAGCGTGCTGTTTTGATCTTACCTCCTAGCAATGAACACCAGGCCGGGCACAAACTTTCACACAAGAGCGCCGTAATTAAGGCAATTAATTACCACCCAGTGCTGGGTGGTCACTTTTAAATATGGGGGATTTGCTGCCGCAGGCTCCGGGATGGTCAGAAAGAAACAAATAAAGTCCCAAACGCTTTTAAGGGTATCAATTTTTATTGGACATCATTGCGAGATCAATAAGAAAAAAATAATTTGTACAGCTTTGTGATATAACCGGCGCTGCTGAAGAGTACGGCTACTCCTCGCCAGGGGACCCGATGCGCCCGGGGAGACGGGGCCTTCCCAGCCGGACCCGCGCGAGGAGCTGGGGCCGTTCTCTGCTCGCCCTCTCCCACAGCAACGCCCTCCGCTTGGGGCAGCTCCGCGAAGCCTTACGGGAGCCTTCGGGGTGAGCAGCCCTGCTCTGAGAGACCCTCTGCCAGGGGCTCGCTGCCAGCCATGGCCCGCCACAGCGGCTCCTGACCCTCGGCCTGGCTTCGCCCTCCCTCCTGCCCTCACACTGCGCCTCCCCAGGTCGCCCGGCCAACGTCCAGCCCTTTCCTCCAACGCGGTGCCCAGGAAAGAGCTGGGTCCGCACCAGAGAGCCGACTTAGATTATTTTTGAGGCCTTTGGTGACAGCAGCCGGCAGGAGGTGATTTGTGACACCAGCTGGGGCGGGGTTGGGGGGGAACCAGGACACTTCAGGGAGTAATCGGGCAGCTCCGATGCTCTCAGCTGGCAGAGTAACCCTCTCCAACCAAACCCAGATGCTTGGGAGCGATTGCAGAGCAGCAGCTACGGATATTGCTCTAGCACTGGGGCACCCGCTCCATAGGACGGGCAGAGCTAGAAAAAGAGAGGCTTCGGTTTACGCAGTATTTTTGCTAAGCTTTTTTGCCTTTGACAGTTCTTAACAGTTAAAAGAAAAAGAAAAAAAAAACAGATGCCAGGACAAAAGGCTGAGTTTCCACGGCGGCAGTGAGACGTCCTCACGCCAGGCAGAATTCTGGTTGGCCCCATCAGTATCTCGAACCACCCTCCCCCGGCTATGTCAGGGAGGCGAAATGCCAGACCAAGAGCAACTTTAGCACTGATTCAGCCCCCCAGGGGAGACGAGAACGTCGACATCGGTAAGAGTTAAGGACCGTATCGTCTGCCCTAATACATGAAATCAAGACAGTAATCTTAAATTCGCAAAGGGCTCAGCTGGAAAACAAAAAGAAATCAAACTGACTGGCAGAAAAAGGGGTAGTTGTACCACGACCGGCTGATGCTGGTCTTAGGAAACAGCCCTCGCTGCCGGACCTACCCCCGGCCCGCCAACAGAACGGGTATTTCTTAATTATACTTAAATCCTGGGGAACTCGCCTGTGGACCAGAGGCAGGTAACCGGGGCCATGAGACGCGCAGCTGCGTCCCGGGCAACCTGGGGCAACACCGCACGGCTCAAACCGAGGCGGCCAAGAAGGAAAGAACGTGATAATGAAAAACTAGGGGCGGGGGGGTGGGGAAGAAACCCCAAAGCAAAACAAAAACCCCATCACGCGACTGCTTTTCAGCATCGTAAAAAAATAAAAATGAAAAGCAAATCTTTTTTGACTTGCCGTGCGGGTCTCCTAGGCGTTCTAGGACCGGGAGCCGCTGCCTCTTTCTCTGCTGTTCAGTGCTGCGGCGCGCATGGTATTTCCGAAGGAGTTCCGTTAGCTGTAGTGCAAGCAAACCGAGAGAGTAAATAGCGCTCGAACATTCCCTCTTGTCAAAGAACACTAACCCCGGTAAGAACTAGCTCGCTTTTTTGTTTTAACTGAAGTTAAGTCAGCTGCAACTGGGTTTTAATATATGAAAATTTGAAGATGTGTTTCACAGCATAACTGGAGAATAATTTACACCGCATTGCCAATTCACAATTCAGTCGTTAACAGTGTACAAAGAAGGTCCTTAGTTTATATATATATATATATACTTTATAAAGTCTGGAAGATCAATATAAATACTGCTCCAGAAATTAAAAAAAGTGTTTACATCCCCGACTTGAATATTACATCTCAGTGTCCTGGATTATTATTATAATCTGTAAAAGTCTTAGCGGCGCAGAGGTTCAAGTTTTCGAAATTTCAGCGACGAGCTGGATGACAAAGCATCTTGGGTTGAAGAAGAATTCACTGTGTCTGGGGACTGGAACAGTACTCTGCCACGATGATTAAATACATAAAAAGACGGATGGTTCCTTAATGTGTCAAACGTCCTTCAAAATAAATGTAAAAAGTCAACGTTAATACTCTTTATAGAACAGGGCTTTTAGAAGAGTCGATCTAGGGTACGCCAACTCTTACAGACAAGAGGTACAAGTTTTGAATCCCCAACTCTGGCTCAATTTATAAGTTTCCTAAGCCGAAACATGTAGCCAAGCGTGAAAAACACCAACTGCTCGAGAGGCAGAGGCCGCCTCCCTTCCCCGAGCGCTGTGCGTGCCCCTGCCGACGGGCCAGCCCTACTCCAGCTGCCGCTGGTGCTGAGGCCTCCGCGCTGTTTACTCTCAGCTTTCCATCCCTTTCTGGGGCTGAAGCTGCGGGTTTTAGGTAAACGCTACCAAATACAACAATGTCAACTTGTTTACTTCCCGTGCTCCCCCGCGCTTTCGGAAACAGCCGGAGAGGCCCATCCAATTTCATATCGTTTTCAAACTCTCGATTCAAAATCCCTTATTTTCTTAAGCTCTTTCAGATATTCTGCCTTGAACAGTTCAGTGTGAGATTCGAGTAATTCAGCCTCTTGCAAAGAGCGAGAGAGGCTGAGCCACGGGCCCGTGGCCTACGAGACCACCTCACGGCAGCAGTTCGCGACTGCTGAGCTCTTACTTCCCACGCAGATATTTCATTCCTCTACCAACTCTGCACAGCAGGATTTTGGACGAGGAAAAGCAAGAAGTTTATTTAATTTGTTCCGGTTATCTAACTCTCTCTGAAATTCAAGACACCGCTGGCTTTCCCAGGCGTGACCGTTCCTCTCAGTGTTACTGTCTACAACGTGCGCTGAAGAACCGAGCTAAAGAGCGAGCTATTTCGGCGTTCACTTTGTACGGACAGTAGCAGATACAGGCAAAAGAAGGAATAAAACATACTTATTTTTTAGTTCTGAAGTGGCATCCATGTCTTTAAATTCTCCTGCGATATGTACTATGCCATAGCAGGTAACTGCAAAGGCTAACAGAGTCTGAAGAACTATCTGTAACAGAGCACAACGCAACACACAAATCACTTAATGTTTAACAACAAAAAAAAATCTCATCTCTCAGCGTCTCTTGTGCTTTTCATGCGGTGACAGCAGGTGCCTTACAGAGGCGGCAATTCAACAGTAGGGAAACTGAGGCAGGGGAAGATCGAAGACCCCGCCCGTGACTCCAGCAGAGCCGGGGCTGGCCGGCATCGGTCTGCGTAGCGCGGGCTGGACTGATTCACGCTCAGCAGGATCCTCAGAACAAAACACCGCGTTCCCGGGCGCTTAACGATCTAACGCTCTCTCCGACAAACCAGCTGGCTGCCAGGGCACGGCGTGCAGCGGTGGCGGCTGCCGCTGGGTCCAAGCGCCATGCCCGGCTCTCGGGGCTGCCTGATCTCCTTACCTTTCTGATGAAGCAAAAAGAATGGAACGGAGAATAACTGAAGCAGCATTTAAAAAAAACAAAACCAAACAACCCCTCTTCCTGAAGCAGGTTGCGCCGGGATCAAAGGGGCGCGCAGCCACAGCGGATAAAGAAATGCCAGCCAAGGAAAGGCAGAGGGAGGAGGGTGTTTGTGCAGCAGAGGAGCGGAGGGGACTCCTGGGCGCGACGCCCCAAGGGCAGACCTGGAGGAGGAGAGGGAGGCCTGGACCCGGGGCCCGCTCCCCCGGAGAGATGCAACACGCCGCAGGAAGCTGGGAGAAGAAAACGCGGTTCTTTTTGACAGAGGGAGCAGCATAACAATATAACAACTCCTTTACCTTTTGTTCTTGCCTATCCCATAAAAAAAACCCCAAACCCCAAAGCGACCGAGAGAGACCAAACCCCCCCACCCGGCACTCGACCCCCCCGAACGCCGCCAAGGCGGGGACTTACATCTACGGGCAAGGTTTCGTCTTCCTTTTCTGTCAGCCGCATGTAAGANTGCTGTGCCGCCGGGGGGGGCGGGGCGGGGCTTCTGGTGCGAAGGGGGCGGGGCCGCGCCGCCGCTTTCCCACACGCGGGAGCCAGGCCATTGAGAAAAAAAACCCCAGGAGTCGGGGGCGCCCTCGCAGCCGGGCTTGGCCCCGGGGGGCAGCTGAGGGAGAAGCGAGCCACCCCCCCCGCTTCCCACGGGTTTAACCTCAAA
>VXBO01000766.1:79777-99330 GCA_013400135.1 Rhinoptilus africanus | reverse complement strand
CCCCGGGCAAACCTCCCCCCCCGCGGCTCCACGCGTCCCGGCTCTCCCGTGCCCCCAGGGCACAAAGATAAGGGGCACGGAAGGGATTCTCTGAGGGCCGTTGGTGCAAACCGCCTTTGAGCTGCGCACTGTGGCGTTTATGGCAGCCCTGGCCCCACCGGCTGCGCGCACCCCCCGGCCTCTTGGCAAACAGGGGCAGGAAGTTTGCCCTGATCCCACCTCGGGTCCGGCCCTGACTCCTGGCACCATCCATGGGGATTGGCACGGTGCGAAGGCACCACCGTCCTCCAGGATCCCCCCCGGCGCACCCCCCGCACAGCACCCTCACCGGCCCCAAAAGGCCCTGCAGTGGCTGGGCAAGGCCAAGGCCCCTGCAAAACTTCCTCCTTCCAGCGACTCTGTTTGGGGAACTTTTTTTTTTCCTTTTCCTCTTTGCAAACTCCTTTTTGTACCCTTCCAACCCCTTTCCCAGCACTCACAGAATGCTTTGGGTGGAAAGGGACCTTAAAGCCCCCCCAGTGCCCCCCCTGCCCTGGGCAGGGACACTTCCCACCAGCCCAGGCTGCTCCAAGCCCCGTCCAGCCTGGCCTTGAACCCCTCCAGGGATGGGGCAGCCACNGTGGCGGCGGCGGCGGCGCGTCCCGGGGCGCTGGAGGAGGAGATCGTGTCGGAGAAGGCGGCGGAGGAGAGCCACCGGCAGGACAGCGCCAACCTCCTCATCTTCATCCTGCTCCTCACCCTCACCATCCTCACCATATGGCTCTTCAAGCACCGCCGCGCCCGCTTCCTCCACGAGACCGGGCTCGCCATGATCTACGGTGAGGGGCACCCCCCCCTCCGCACCCCCTCCATGGGAAACCCCGGGAGCCCCGTCCAAACCAGTCCCGGCTCTGCGCTGGGCCAACTGGAGCCCCTTGGGTTGGCCACCTGCTTTCAGCCCACCCTTCCCTTCTTGGTGGGTGCCCGGTGGCCCCTCTCTGCAGGCGATGGGGTGCGGGGGGACATGCTGCACCCCCTCCCTGCCGCGGCTGGGTGCTCCCGGCTCGCCCCGTGCCCAGCGTTATCCGGGTGTTGCTGGCGGGAGGGTTGGTTGGTTTCCAAACCCAAGGTGTTGAGGGCTCTTCGAGGGCGGCGTTACTCCAAAATCTCCAGTGGTGGGGAACTGGTTGGGTTTTTCCAGGGAGGCTGCCGCAGGGGTGAATCTGGCGGGGTCGGGGGCTACCACGTGCCAAGTGGCTTCAAAACCATGTCACGGAGTACCAGCGAGCCCCGCTTACCTGCTCCGGGGCTGAGTGGGGACGTGGGGCAGGGCCTGTTGCAACAGGACGAGGAGTAACGGCTTTAAATTGAAAGAGGGTGGATTTAGGCTAGATATTTGGAAGGAATTCTTTACACTGACGGTGGTGAAACCCTGGCCCAGGTTGCCCGGAGAGGTGGTGGATGCCCAGTGCCTCGAAACGTTCAAGGTCAGGTTGGATGGGGCCCTGAGCGACCTGATCTAGTTGAAGATGTTCCTCCTCATGGCTGGGGGTTGCACTAGATGGTCTTTAAAGGTCCCTTCCGACCCAAACCATCCTATGATCCTATAGATCAGGCTTTGCACTGGTTGGGAGCTTTGTGTCCCACACGCTGGGGCCAGGGGTTGTGTTTCCACCCTACGTGGGGGGCACTTGAATTTCCAGAAGCTATCCCAGAAGAACGGAGAGGCCATTTGGGAAGATGCTCTTCCTTGGTCGTGCTCAGGGACCCGTGGGGCCAGCAGCCCCACGTCCTGCCCCTCAGGGACCTGTGCCCATGAGCTGCTACTTTTGGGGTTCCTCCTCCCGCTGTGACGGGAGCCCCACGTGTGTTCCAGCAAAAAGTGGAGCGAGGCCATGGGTCGGGGGAGCGGGTTTGTGGCTGGCTGGGTTTTAACGGGGTGACGTGACCTCGTGGAGTGGCCTGAACCATTGCATGGGGACGCGGCACGTGGCTGTGCCCGGGTTATCTAGCACGACTTGGAGTTCAGCCAGAGTGGGACCGGGAGTTGTGCTGGGGGAGTGATTAGTGCGGCCACGGAGCCTTATCGACGTGAGATTCGTTGAGTGTAGGATTGAAAAGGTGTCTTCTGCTGAGTGCTGTGGCTCTGCTCTGTGCTGTCCTTGCCCTTGCCGGTTGTAGGTGATGTGTGACCAAGCTCCGACCAAGCTTCAGAGCAGCTTTGCTCCGAAGGCTCTGACTTGACCCGTTTGGGCCGTTGGCTTTTGTGATCCTAAGTTTCAGTTAATTGGAGGCATCCTTCCAAAGCAAGGGGTGGAGACACTCCCGTGGGCCCAGGGGCGCAGAATACTGGTGTGCCTTTTCAAAGTCCTGCAAGCCAGCGCCCAGGTGGGTGCGGGCGTTCCTGGCCTCCTGCCCGGGGCAGGGGTGGTCACCTCCCTGGGATGGGAGCTCTGCCTTGGAAGATCTTTCTTCTCCTGCTGCCCTGGAGCTCGTCGACGCAAGAGCTTCCTATTCCTTTCATGCTTAACCTTGTTCTTCTTCTCCTGGAGTTTTCTTCCTCCATCCTCCCTCACCCACCTGATAGCTCCCCTTGTTCTCAGAGGAATGACCCGGGTCGTTTTGGTCTCCTGCTCCTCTGTGAAACGCATGTTTTCTGTCTGCTCTTTTGCAGACTGTGCTTAGAGAATTGCTGGCGAAATCGGTATCGTCACCTGTCTGGTCATGCAGAAAATCCCGAGTTTTTCCCTGCTCTCAAGGCTTTTGGCATTTGCTTCTCAGGTCGTGACAATAGGAAAAGGGAAGTGTAATTTCCCAAGGAGTGGTGAGAAGCTGCTTTTTCACAGCGACAACTTAAAAGCTTCAGGGAGCAAAGCAGGTACCGCTTCTGCGGGGCCGTGCCCGGCCCCCTGCGATGCTTTCGGCCCCGGCGGTGCTTTCAGCCCCGGGGAAGTCCGCTGAAAATGTGGAAGTGCTGCAGCAGGCAGGCTGCAAAACAGACCCTGAAATCTGGGCAAGAGGAGCAATTTATAAAATGCTGTCTTTTTCTCATTGAAAAAACCCACCAACCCCAACAACTAAGTCAAATAAAACTTTTCCGTACATCTCTTCTTGCTGAAATACGTCGGAGTTTCCTTGGGGTCTGTGTTTTTACTGTAAGTTATAAGCTCTTGCTGCGGGTGGATTTATATCTTACAAATCCCGCTGTTGGCTCAGAGGTGATGCTCCGGAGCTGGGCACAGGCTGGACTCGTTCCACGCTGATAGACAATAGGTGTTTCGTAGCCCCTAAGCTTTGTTTCGGTGTTTAAAATGAGGTTCCCGCATGGGAAATACTCAACATTTAGGATGATTAATTGAACAATCTTGTTTCAGTTCTTCTCTCGGGGTCTGACGGTGGATGTGGCAGGAGCTTCTCTAGAAGTTTAGTTTCCTTGTACTTGTTCCCACTTGGCCCCTGGATTGCGTACGTCTGAATTGCTTGTTGTCGGGTTGTCTTTGGTTGCTCTCTGCATTTTTCTTTCCTTTCGGTGTCCGGATTAATGCTCGCCTGAGGATCTTGTGTGCTTCCATTGTTCTTAAGTGCCTGAATGGTAATATATTAGTCTTCATTTAAAACCTTACCTCGGAAATGTTCAACAGCACCTTAAAAAAAAAAAAAAGCCCATGGGCTTCTGTTCTTTTTAATGAAGTTGGGAGGAATGCAATGAAAATAATCTCTTGCACTTTGCATAAAAGAACTCAATTAATTCACCAGCTTCGCCTTTAGCTTCTCTACTCCTTGCAGCTCTCGGCTGGCAGCTTCCTCGGTGTCAGGTTCCCTCCGCTCCGCTCCCTCCCAGGGCTCAGTTTTGTAAAACTTCTGGCTGCCAAAGCATGTCGATACTGGCGAGCGGCTCACGGGTTGCTGCTTGGGACGGCCCTTCGAGCGGCAAGAGAGTTTGAAGCATTTCCTAAGAGGGACCTCCATGGTTCCCAGGGCTTGGACCAGGTAGCCTGAGGCCAGGACTGGCTTTGGTGTCTGAAAAAAAACCTTGGCAGCTGAGTCCGGTTTGTCCCAGGTGCCTCCAGTGAGCATCGTTAGGTGGGGAGGGGTGATTAGAGGTCCAGGGTTGGACAGGAGGGGTTGGTGGTGGGGTCATCTTAATGTCGGGGGAGTAGTTGGCTTTAAGCAGTGCACGGTGTGCTTTCCCTGGAGGTCACTCTGCTGGTGTCTCATTATGTGGATCTGCCTTGGCACTTGGGTGTCTTTTCCCACCCGGCTCCAGCGGGCTCTGGGAGCCTCCCAGGCAGAGTGTCACCGGGCAAGAGAAAATGCCTGATCTTTGGAGCCCCAGGCATAGCGGGTTTTGCCAGATCATCGTCCAGTTATACGTCCCTTTTCCCTTGTCCTATTCCTGGCCAGAGTGGGAATTCAGCACGTGGGGCCGGGAGCAGCTGCCCTGGGACAGGGATTAAGAGCGGAGAGGCGGGCGAGTCAGGATCACTCTGAATTCCCAGCAGCGACGTCCCTCCTGCCTCTCATCTCAAAGCGCTGAGCCTGGGCATTTAAAGGGATCGCTGGATGCTGAGAAAAGGCCGGCAGCTGCTGGAGTTCTCTGACTCCTGCGTGAAGCTCTAAAATCAACTTTTTTTTTAATAAAAAAAGACTGTTTAAAAGCCACCCCGGGTGTCTGCGGAGGGCTGTAGAGCGCGGTGTGCCTGCTGCTGCCTGCTCCGTGGGAGTGGAGGGGCAAGGGCAGGGGGTCAATAGCTCTCCAGCCTGGCTTCCCTCCCTTCGGTTGGGTTCTCTCTGGAACCATTCATAGCTGCTTAGTAGCCGTAAGCAGATGTAAATATCCCTCTGAAGCTTGCTTTATCCCCGTGATGAGGTTTTGTTGTCTCCCATGGTACCTGGGTGCAAGGGAGCCCGGGTGTTTTGTCCCGATGCAGTGGTGTCGTGCACCCCCCGCCACATGCTCCTGGAAATATGTGCTGTGGCGTCTCCGTGTTCCCGCCATCCTTGCCTTCATTTCCATATTTTTGTTTCGGGAGCACTGGGAGGTCACCAGGAACTAAGAGGCTAGCGGGAAAATAAGCAAAAGCATTCCTCTTTGGTGTCCCCTCTTAGTGGAGCTGGTGTAAAGGCAGCTCTCGGGTGCTCTGTGGGAGTGACGCTCCCTGAAGCAGCTCTTCCTTGCCTGCTTCTGCCGACGGGGACCTTTTCTGCTACTGTCGGGGGGATTCTGTGCCAACAGGGTGCAGGGTGAAGCCCAAAGCGTGTGGTGAGCACATGGTGGACTGTGCACGGCTGAAAAGCACCGGTAACTTTGGGAGAGCAGCCCAGCTGTGCTGCAGAAGGGTCAGAGCAGAGACTGGGATTTGGGTGCAGCCCGGCCCCTGAGATGTCACGGGGGTGATGGCTTAGCAGCGGTGAATCTCTCTCTGCTGCCGGTTCTTCTGCCTCTGCTCACGGGCTGGATGTGTGCTTGGGTGGCCCTGCTCTGCGTAACGTCCCCGGGGACGGGAGGCGGGAGCTTTTCTTCTGGCCATCGGCAAAATGAGCAAATCTCGTCCTGGAAAACTGCTGTCAAGGGAAGAGGAGGCAAAAAGCGGGCGGCAGATCGGGAACTGGCTGCAGGAGATGCTGAATTGGTCTCCTGCCCGGCCACAACAGAGCCCAGGATCTGCTCCCGTGAGATGGTGTTGTTCAGCCCTGGAGAAGAGAAGGCTCCGGGGAGACCTTGGAGCCCCTTCCAGTCCCTCAAGGGGCTCCAGGAAAGCTGGGGAGGGACTCTGGAGCAGGGAGGGGAGCCATGGGACGAGGGGGAAGGGTTTTAACCTGAAAGAGGGGAGATTGAGATGAGATGTGAGGCAGAAATCCTTTGCTGTGAGGGGGGTGAGCCCCTGGCCCAGGTTGCCCAGAGAAGCTGTGGCTGCCCCATCCCTGGAGGGGTTCAAGGCCAGGCTGGACGGGGCTTGGAGCAGCCTGGGCTGGTGGGAGGTGTCCCTGCCCAGGGCAGGGGGGGCACTGGGGGGGCTTTAAGGTCCCTTCCCACCCAAACCATTTTGTGATTCCCTTTGGTCGGGGTTGTGACCTGCCTGTAGGAAAGCACAGAGCAAGATCTTAATTAAGGCAGCAGTCAAGAAGCGGGAGCATCCTGGGAGGCAAATGGAGAAGCCTTCCGAGTGTTGCGGTCTCCGTTTAGTTCCCACGTGTCTGAAAGCTTTTCATAAATGTGTGGTTCAGAGATGGGGTTAAGATCCAGCATTTCTGTGGCGGCTCAGCGCTGCCTTAATCGAGGAGTTTCCAAACCCTTTTGTGCTGAAGGCTACGTGCAAAGGTGTCTCGTGGGCCATCCCTCCTCCCCAGCCTGCAGATGTCCAAAAGCTCATCCCGGAGAGCGCTGGGCACACCATGCAGGTGAGAAGGAGCCGGAGGAGCCGGCGCGGTGCGAATGCTGTTAATCTGGATGCGAGACCTCAGCGCGCAGCTCGTCGGCTGTGCTGCAGGCGAAAAGTGCCGTATAAATTGCAAACGAACCCCGCGATATTCCTGCACAGCAGCGGGGCCGGAGGCGGCGCTGGGTCCCGGGGCTGCCCTGGGGCTGCTGCTCGTGGTGCAGAGCTGGAGCTGGCTGGGGGTGAGGAGCAGACCCGGGTGGTCGGCCCAGATTGGGAAACTTCCGTGGTTTTTAGAAAACGGGGATCGCTGCTGTGTGCTGCGGAAGCTCCCCGGCATGGGAGGAGGCTGTATGGTGCTACAGTGTCTTATGAAGGATGCTCAGCATCCTCGGAGCGTTCGTGATGATTGTTTGGTAGCTTTTTTTTTTTGATCCCCTGCAAAAATTAAGAGTTTAATGTATTTCTTTAGTGGTAAAACGGGATGCCGTCAGGTTTTTGGGTGCAACATGCTTACTTTGGGCATGTGTGAGCAGCCTTGCCTGGGTCCCCAGCTCTGTGCCAGCAATGCCAGGGTCCTTGCCCGAAGAAAACCCGCGTGCCCTCGATGTTGGCTGTTTGCTGCTCTAGAGCGAGGGTCTGACTGATTGCTGGGTAATTAAAATTCTTCATGACCAGTCCAGGGACCATGCTAGTGTCCATATACCGGTGTCCATGCATGTCTACACAAGCATGGGGCATTTGCATGGCTTATGGGAGGACGCGGATGGTTTAATATTTGGATGGTGGTTGTGCTCAGCAGCTGAGCAGGGGGTCAGGATCCTGGCATGCCAGCTGCTGCATCCATGCTCAAAGAGATCATCCCAGGAGTTTGCCGCGGCTCGTCTCACCCAGTCGTGTCCCTCCTCAGGGGTCCTGGTTGGCGTGGTCCTGCGCTACGGCATCCACGTCCCCAGCGACGTCAACAACGTGACGCAGAGCTGCCAAGTGCAGACCAGTCCTGCCACGCTGCTGGTGAACGTCAGCGGAAAGTACTACGAGTACACCCTGAAGGGGGAAATCAGCGCCCAGGAGCTCAACAACGTCCAGGACAACGAGATGCTGAGGAAGGTAAGGGAGTCAGCGGCTGGAGAGGTGAGCGATGCTCCCCGTTCCCTCCATGGGGATGGATCCTGCATCTGCTGGATTAAGTGATTTTTTTAAATTTATTTTTTAACTTCAGTCAGATTGTGATCAGCTATAGAATGCGAGTTGAACGCAGTGTAACGAAACTCTAGTTTCAGCTGATCTTAATTTAAGCTGTTTTGACTGTGGGCTCTGTCTCCAAAAGATCCCAGACGCATCCTCAGCGTTTACCCGACGGCGTTTCATCTGGCAGGAGTACAGGGTTTCCTCCGTATATTTTATATGACATTTTATTTCTGTTTTGTCTTGCAAAGTCTTAACAAACTATTTAACTGTTGGTTGGTTTGTTTTTTTTTTTTCCCTTAACAGGTGACCTTTGATCCTGAAGTATTTTTCAACATTTTGCTTCCTCCAATTATATTCTATGCAGGCTACAGCTTGAAAAGGGTACGTGCCTTTACAGCGCCTACGTTTTTAGTTCCTCTGCCTCCAGAGCATTTTTAATCCTTGAGAGTGCTTTAGTGCTTGCTCAGCAGGCCAGGGCTGCGGAGCTGGGTACGGTTTTCCCCAGTAGATGCGGGATTGTAGGAAGCGGGGCTGAGGGTGCCCCAGGCGGTCTCGTCCATCCCTCTGCCCTGGGAAGGGTCGGTGACTTCAACAGTTTCCAGCGTGGGTTTGCGCGGGGAGTTTTGAGGTCAGCTGGGCCGTTTCAGCCGTCCTGACTTTGGAACCTCGCAGGAGGGTGGGAAGGTTTTAGAGAGCAGCAGCTCTCAGAAATGCTGATTTGGAAGGAAGGGAAAATCATCCTGTTTAGCTTGCGGGAGAAGGAAGGAGGAATGCTGCTGGGTGTAGGAAATCAGTTCCCAGGACTCGGAACAGCACCTTATTAAATACGCGGGTACAAGAAAATGCTATGTTCGTGTTTATTAATGCTGCATTCAAATTAAAATCTGCTGGTTTGGCAGCGCACGGTTGTGCTGGGCACCGCTCTGCCGTGCTTGTCCAGCTCGTGGTGTCTGAGCGAGCTGCGAGCTGCCTGTGCAGGCTTGAAAGAAATAGTTGGCAAAATATAATTCGGTGGTTTGTTTTGGTTTGTTGTTTTTTTTTTTTTTTTTTTTTCTTCCCTCCTTCTAGAGGCACTTCTTCAGAAACTTGGGATCCATCCTAGCGTACGCTTTTCTCGGCACGGCCATCTCCTGCCTGGTGATCGGGTGAGTGGTTGGAGCTGGGCTGGTTGTTCCGCGGGGGGCTGAGCCGTGTTCGGAGGCAGTGCTCTGAGCCCGGACCTGCGGCCGCTAATCCCAGCCCCGAAACATCACAGGGGCTCTCCGCTACTGCCCCTCAGCAGCGGCAAATAACGCTGTTTACTGTCCAAACTTTCCCTGTGTGGACAGGGCGATTGCTGTCTAATTGCATAATGCTTTCTCAGCATCCCACGCGGAATATACCCGGCGAGGAAAGTTTCACACTTCCCTGAAGATTGTCTTGAAAAATCAGTCGGTAACTTCAAATTATTGAAAGCGCAGCCCTAGCAAGCGTGAGACGCGAGAGCAGGATCGTAAACGCGTGTCCTGTCCTTACTTGCTGGAAGCAGGTTGCCTAGCGAGCGCAGTTTGTGTTTCAAATTATTTATCCCTCTGCGCAGAGGGAGCTAGATGATTCCCGCTCGGAATAGTGGCACGGGTGTTTTCCACCGGGGAGTCCGGTGGATTCAAGCGAACTCAGCATCCGCATTTTCTGTTGCTCAGGGAAAGTTTCGGCCATTTCAAAGTCAGGCAGAGGGCATCCCGCTGACACACGTTAATGTGAAACGCTGCAAAATGATGGCGAGACCCCCACGAGCCCGGCTGCTGCTTTTCTTTAGTCGTGTTACGCTCGCGGAGGAGTTTTGGTGCCGGTTCCTCGCCGGTGCCGTGTCTGTGGTCCGGTGTGGCGGGTGGTTTGGTGTGCGTGGGCCGGCGCTGCCCTCGAGACCATGGCCCTGGGGTTTCATCGGGCTCAGCTCGTCAGTTCTTCGGTATTCCAGCGTTTGGATAACTTCAGGGGTTAATCTGGCAAATTCAGGGGAATCGAGCCCATTTGAATGTCGTTTTAACGCACTGCAGAGATGAGTAATTGCCTCTTCTGATCACCAGCTCTGTCGTGTATGGCTGCGTGGCGCTGATGAAGGTCACTGGGCAGCTCGGGGGAGACTTCTACTTCACTGACTGCCTCCTCTTCGGGGCCATCGTATCGGCTACTGACCCAGGTATGTTAGAAGGTTATTTCCCTCGTTTTACCTGTTTGATCCGTTTTGAGTTGTGGGGAAGAGGGGAAGAAAGTCTGAACCCCGTGGAAGTTCCCTCTTTCTGAATTTGGGAGTTTATTGGCAACGTTCCCAGAGGTCAGATTGGTCTCCATGCCTTCTCATTTCCTCCCAGTTCCGTGTAAAATACCTTCCATACCTCTGCTTCCTAAATCTTTGTTCACGGTGAAGTCCTAGCAGTCTCTCCCTTGACTTGTCTGGATTTTGGGACAGGTCCACTGTGTTTCTGCCACCCTTTGCCAACGGCTGACGCGGAACAAGACACGTGGCGTGGGGAGGGTTCAACTGACGGTTTTAGTTTAGCTGATTTCCTTCCGCTTCCATTTTGGGTGGGATTTTGGAAGGTGCTAATCGAATTGAGAGTTGATTTTAGTGAGCAGTGCTGAGGACAGTAGCGACAGCTTGGTCTGCTGAAGCACTTTGTAAATCAAAACTGTGAAAAACATGCCTTGTCCAACTGAATTTCATGTCGTTCACGGTTACTTTTACACGGTAGCTGTTAATTTGCATGTTCCGGTTTCACCTGAAAGCACAGGACCGAGAAAGGCCTCGGAAAGTCCTCTCCTTCCTCCTGCCCTGTGCTAAACAGGGCTCGAACGTCTTCCTTTGCAGCCTGCCTGGGGGTTGGCAGCATTAACCCCCCTCCTGACGTTACAGTAGCTTTGGGGGATCTTTATAAATGCAGGTATCGGTCGGTTTTGCACGGAAGGGAGAGGTGGCACACCTGGATAAGCCAAGTCTGCTGCCCTTTGGAAACAAGTGCCAGTGGCTGCCGTTTCCAGATGAGTCGGGGCTTTTACCGGCTCATCTTGACGGTGAGTCATTTCGGGTTTCAAAGGCAAAATGCGGAGCATTGTACCTATGTGCATACACGCGAGACCAACGCTGCAGAACGTAACCTGCAGCGTAACGTGGTAGTAGCCGTATCTGTCTGCCAGGCGGAGATGCGAGGTGCGCATTCCCCGTGAGTTTTTAATCATTTATTTTTAACGTTTCCCTAAGGTTTGCCAGCTAGTGGGGTGGCTATTCCTGCTGGTATTTTTATTTAAAAAAACCCAACGCAAACCTTAAAAAAAAAAAAAAAAGAGCTAAAATGATGTCCCAGCTCCTCTGAGCATGTCTCGGATGGACATGGGTTCAGGCCCACCGGTTCCTTTAGCTGCTCCTGCCTGGCTGTGAGGTTGAGCATCCTCCCTGTAGCTTAGCCGGGGTGTCGACATCGAGAGGGGGGGCCCGTTGGCAAAGCGGGGAGCACGCCACAGACGTGATGGCGATGTGGTGGATCCCGTGGCGGATGGGCAGAGGCCAGGCAAGGACCGTAGGTAGAGGTCGTGCTTAGAAATGCTGCAGACGAGCTGTTGGTGTCGCGTCCCTTCTCCAGGCTTTGAAATAGGAACGAGAAGATTTCACAGGTGAAAATGGAGCATTTCCCTGTGCGTCAAGGGGCTAAACCCCCTCCAGTGTGCAGAGATGAGTCCCTGAATGCTGTTTTGAAGGACTTCCACAGAAGTTGACTGGAATTAGCTCAGCCTGAGCTGTGCACGATGCACCATGAGTTACATCTTGCTTGCTTTAGGTGTTGTGATGTTTTTGCGAGGCTGATAGGCAAAACCTCCTGCGTTTTCATTATCTTCTTGGAGCTCTGGGGTCGTGGAAGGGCTTGAGGGTGCTCCAATCTCCGACATGTGGCCGTAAATCACAAGAAACCCCAACATGGTGTTTGAGCCGGTGCCTGGCTTTTCCCAGTTAGGTCTGGAATGTTAACACATCTGTGCTGGCACTTCCAGCATGTCAACCTGTCTTGAATCCGTGGATTTCTCTCAGAGTATGAGGCATGGAAGGAAAAGACAGCCGTCGTCCTGGACAAGCCTACATCCTCCTGGCCTTCTGCAGGCAGAGGAAGGCTATCCCTGACGCTCTGAGATAATGGCATCCCCAAAGCTGGGTGGCTCGTGTCAGCGTGGTACCATGGTCCAGCCCAGGAGCTCCAACCCTCAGGAAGCTCAGAGGGGAGTCTGCTCATGTCTGCCCGCTAAAAACTCAACAGACCTAATGCCCAGGGTGTGTTTTAGCAAGAGGAGGAGGGAAATGATAAAGCAAATCCAAATGTGAAAGGGCAGAAGGAAGACGCTCGAAGGGAGCACGGGGGGTGGCTGGCACCATCGCAGCAGAGTGGCACAGATGTGTGGAAGGCAACTTTCTAAAAAGGGGCGTTTTGTCTTTGATTACACCAAAATAACAGCACCTTTTTGAATGTCTCTCTATTTTTCTATTTGTCAGTGACTGTTCTTGCCATATTCCATGAACTCCAGGTTGATGTTGAGCTGTATGCCCTTCTCTTTGGCGAAAGCGTCCTCAATGATGCCGTTGCCATAGTGCTGTCTTCGTAAGTGTCTTCTGTTTTTATTTTTAATTGTTATGTATGTTACGTGTCAGGCGTTGGGGGGAGCCACTTGGCCTTGCTCCTGTAAAATAGGAGCACCGGTGTTTGCAAGAGCAGATTTCCATATTACATGCCCCCAAAAGCTCTAGTGACCTTCTGATGCACCTCCTCATTGCGCACCACAGCTTGGGATTGCGGGTTGTCCTTACAGCTGCCCCCTGCATGATGGATAGTCTTATGTGTGCAAGTGTGCACTTGCAGCCCAGAAAGCCAGTGGTATCCTGGGCTGCATCAAGAGCAGCGTGGACAGCAGGGCGAGGGGGGGATTCTCCCCCTCTGCTCCACTCTCCTGAGACCCCCCCTGGAGCACTGCCTCCAGCTCTGGAGCCCCTGCTACAAGAAAGAGATGGACGTGCTGGAACGTGTCCAGAGAAGGGCCACGAGGATGATCCGAGGGCTGGAGCACCTCTGCTACGAAGACAGACTGAGAGAGTTGGGGTTGTTCAGTCTGGAGAAAAGAAGGCTCCGAGGAGACCTTATTGTAGCCCACCAGGATCTGAAGGGGGCTACAAGAAAGCTGGGGAGGGACTTTTTAGGGTGTCGGGTAATGGTAGGACTGGGGGAAATGGATTAAAACTAGAGATGGGTCGATTCAGAATGGACGTTGGGAAGAAGTTCTTCCCCATGAGGGTGGTGAGACACTGGAAGAGGTTGCCCAGAGAGGGGGTGGAAGCCCCATCCCTGGAATTTTTTAAGGATGGGGCTGGACGGGGCTCTGAGCAACCTGGTCTAGTGGGAGGTGTCCCTGCCCAGGGCCGGGGGGTTGGAACTAGATGGTCTTCAAGGTCCTTTCCAACCCTGACACTTCTATGATTCTATGGTTTTATTTTTATGGCCACTTGAAAAGAAGTGGGCCAGAAGGACATGGGAAAAGCCTCGTGTCTGCTTTTCAGCCACAGGATCCCACTGAAACCCCTGGCTGATGGCTTTGTTCCTACCTATCTTCCTTCCCATCCACAGATACCTGCTTTTGGTTAGGTGGAAACAGTTGGTAAAGCAGCTGTTTCCTTTCTCTCCCCACTTTCTGTGCATCAGGAAGATGGTGTTTCTTATGCCCTGGACCAAACTCGCCGGCTTTCTAAAGAACGTTTTATATTTTCTAGTATTTTATGTCCTCTGCAGATGGGACGTATTTTACCTGTGTTTTCACTGTGTTGTCGTCACAGGAATTTGTTTGGAAATATATAATATCTGCAATGGTGACGGGTTAACGCACAGCTAAGACTAATGCAGAAAATATTTCTGGAATAGCTGTCACTCCGGCGTGCTGGTTGCGTGGGCTTTACCGAGGTGGAGGCAGCAAGTAACGTATTGTCAGCTGCCTGTCGCCACCCGCATGAGTTGTATTTACTGAAGTGAATGTTTCTGTTGAGTTTTTGGGAGCTGTTTGTATGGCTCGCTCTGGCTTTTATGCTGGAGGTGTCACCGCTAGTGCGAGAGCAAATGCTGCCCAGCCAGGTCGTGTTTAAGAAGTGATCCTGGAGGAGACAGGGTCTTCCCGCCTCTGCTGGGAGGTTCTGGGTGGGAGTGGGTGGGCTGAGCAGCAGAGCGATGGCGTTTGTGGTGGATCTCCGTGCACGGAGGTGACTGCCCCGTGCGCGCCGATTTGCCTCTCGCACTGTCTCAGTACCAGCTTCGCAGCTCCCGCTCTGATCTCCCGCCTTCCTCTTTCCGCGAGCTGAGTTCAGTCTGCCCCCTCTCCCCCAAAATGAGATAATTTGCACCAAACCGGCAGCCCCGAGCTGCAGTCAGCAGGTATTTTGCTGTGAGGCTTGTTCATTTGTGCAGCCCAGCAACATGCCGACTTCCCAAGGGCTTCCCAGCAGCTGGCCTGGACCTGTTTGGAAGTTTATCATGGTGACCGTAAGCAGCGTGAGGCAGCCCCGGTCAGCACGGCGGGTATCGGTTAGTGCAGGTATCTCGGCATCACCTGGACACAGCCACATCTTGGGTACAAGGAGGAGGTGAGGGACTCTTGCTCCGGGCAAGGAGAAGCTCCTCCGAGAGCAGCCCAGAGCTCCTGCTTGTGGTTCCCCTTTTTTAAATTTAGTTTGGCATTTGCCTGTTTCACAGCAGAGGCGTAAGTGGGAGAACCCCTCGAGGACGGTTCTGCTCCCACAAGCAGAAGGCCTGCTCCCCAGTTAGGAGAAGTAGAGGTGGGAAGATGAGGAACTGGGAGGTTTCTGCGGGGCTGGTCTCCGTTGGTGGGTGGGTGGCAGCTAGTGGTGGGTGCTGCCTCATCCCCGGGGTGAGGAGGGGCTCCAGCCGTGGCGTGGGTTTGGTGGGTGTCCCAGGGAGCGCTGTCANCAAACTTGACCATGGGAAGTTCCCCCTAAACCTGAGGAGGAACTTCTTTCCCGTGAGGGTGGCAGAGCCCTGGCCCAGGCTGCCCAGGGAGGTGGGGGAGTCTCCGTCTCTGGAGCCATCCCAAACCCGCCTGGAGGCGTTCCTGTGCCCCCTGCTCTGGGTGACCCTGCTCTGGGGGGGGTTGGGCTTGATGAATTCCAAGGGTCCTTTCCAAGCCCTACAGCTGTGTGATTCTGTGATAGCGAGTGCTGTGGGCATTGTCCCGCGCTGGGGGAGGATGAGGAGCTGGGCTGGTGCTGCCCTGAGCTGGGAGTCCCCCATAGTTTCTGCCAGGAGCTCGGTGCTCCCCGAGGCTCCTCTCATCCCTGCTTTCAGTCCTGGACGAGTGTCCATTCCTGGGCTGGGGGAGCAGGATCCATGCCTTTCTGTTCCTGCCTGTGCTGGCCTGGGTTGCCTTGGTGGCAGGGAGCTGGCTGCAAAATGAAGAGGAATTGGACCCAGAACCGAAAGCCGGTGAGCAGGGAGGTGCTGGGGCTGCGGTTTGTGAGCGGAGGGGGAAATGCAGCCACAGGGTCTCTACCTGCTTCCGAAGGGAGTTTCCACAGGGGCTGAATGCCACGGGGAGTGCCATGGGCAGGGACGGGGGAAGTAAAGCACACAAAGGATGGCTGGCAAGAATGTCGTACTGGTGATGCTAAAAGCAAAACCAGAAGGAAAACTGTAAGGGGTTAAACTACAAAACCGACATCCAAAGAGTTGGTTATGGGGGGGAAACAAAACCAGTCTGGATTTAAAAAGAAACAACAACCCAAACCCCAGAATAAGAGCGCGTTGGTGAATGGGAAGTAGAGGATGGGATTGACGAAAGGAGTTAAATCCCAGGGAGAAATCTGCAGCTCGCAGTGTAAAAGACAATGCAGAAAAATGAAACGTATTAAAAGCAGGGAAGTTTAGCAAGGGAAGTGACCCGGGATATGGTGGAAAGGGGAGGATTGTCACTTGTGTTGCAGAGAAATGGTGGTGTGTAGTGAGGGGAGAAAGCTGCAGGATGTGTGCGCGAGGCAGTAACTTTCCATTCCAGCACAACTCCGGAGGTTAAACAGCAAATGTTTAAAGTTCACATCCGAGAGTTTTAACAGAGCCAGCTGAGAGATTGCTAATTAGAAGGTTAATGTTTTCGGTAAGTTTACATCGAAGAAAGTGATGTAAGAAGTAAGGAGTTGATATTAAAATGGGATTTAGGGGATGGCTAGGGGACCCCTCTATCTCAGCCTTTCCAAGTAAAACAGCGGAATGGCTGAGGCCAAGGCTCAGGAGTTAGGAGGAGCAGGTTCAGAGGTGGCATCAGAGCAGCATCTCTTCATCGTCTCCTCACAAAGGTCGGTTGAAGTTTGGTGGATGGAGAGACTAACGTTGCAGTAGGGAACCGGCACTGCTCCTTTGGCCTTGCTACCTGTGATATTCCGCTTCGGAACTCGGAGCAGCGCAACATCAATGGAGTGCACGTTAAATGTGGTAGAATGGCATAACTTACCGGAGTCCTCCGGAGGATATTCACACATCAGCCACCTCTGTGGAGCCAGCGGGGAAATTTAGGCTTCCCACTTGGATGCTTTGCGGTCCCAGAGTGCCTGGCTTTATCGAGGGCTGATGCCAAACCCCCAAAATACCATCATAAATGATGGGCTGTCGCCCAGCAAATGTATCTGCAGGAGATCATGCAAGAGACGGGCTTTGAGCTGATGCTCTCTGTCGTCTAGAAGGAGCAAATGGAGAGCTGTGCCTTGGAGGGGTGGCTGAACAGCGGAAAGCCAGCCAACTCCATGGGCACGTGCTGTGATCCCGGGGGAATTGCAGTGGGGGTCTCGGGTTTTGTCTCCCAGGTTTCTCGGGCTCGGTGTTGGCAGCTGCGGTAGCACTTTGCAGAGCTCAGGTAGCACCGTGGAGGTGCCTCTCCCTCCAGACTAAGGAGCGTTTCCTTCTTGTGTGTGCTTTTCCTCCCTCTTTCAGTTCAATTGTCGCATACCAGCCAGCAGGCGACAACAGCCACACGTTTGATGTCACAGCGATGTTCAAGTCCATTGGGATCTTCCTGGGGATATTCAGTGGATCTTTTGCGATGGGAGCAGCTACTGGAGTTGTGACAGCTTTAATATCCTTTTTGTTGGTTTTTCCAAGTGTTTGTATAACAGCTTCTTTTCTGTCTGCACTGCATTTCACCCAGACCCAGTGTTTCATGTTTTTTTTTGCCTAAATTAATGAAAGGCAATGCCGTAGCCTTTTTAAGGGCAGGCTGTGTAGTTGCTGCGATACGCAACTGGATTTGATATCCTCTCCGCCGACAGTTTCTCTCCAAATTGTCCTTAACCATCTGCAACGTCACCAAGTTCACCAAACTCCGTGAATTCCCGTTGCTGGAGACCGGCTTGTTCTTCCTGATGTCCTGGAGCACGTTCCTGCTGGCCGAAGCGTGTGGCTTTACAGGCAAGCTCCAGCACAGCCCTGCCTCTGGGAGGGAGATCGGCAGGGACGATGGGCCTCCTGAGTTTTGCTTCTCCCGGTGTCGATGGCAGCCGGGGCTTTCAGAAGTTTAATCCTTCTGCTTTCAGAAATTTAATCATTCCGGGTTCTGGGGTTATCGCATGAAGTCCCCTGCGCTACTGGGCTGTAGCTCAGCTCCCTTTCCACGACCAGGAATCTAACGTGATGCTCTGCTCCCCAGGTGTGGTGGCCGTGCTCTTCTGTGGGATCACGCAGGCCCATTATACCTATAACAACTTATCTACAGAGTCCCAGCACAGGACGAAGCAGGTGAGAGCTCCTCAGCCCCCTTCAGCTTCTCTGAATTTCAATTGGAGTACTTTTTCCTTCCCTCTCACCAGAATTAGGTGCATTTGTCTTTCTGCAGATGGATTTTCCTAGGGTTGCTTCTGCAGAAGCATTTATTGTGTGGTGGACGGGCTAACACGTTTTTCTTGTTAAATCTATGTTATGTCTAACTCGCCTTTAATTTGGTTTTCTCTTTCAGTTGTTTGAGCTTCTGAATTTCTTGGCAGAAAACTTCATCTTCTCCTACATGGGACTTGCTCTGTTCACCTTCCAGAACCACGTCTTTAACCCTACCTTCGTGGTGGGGGCTTTCGTATCCTTTGGAGCCCATTTTATAAAAGAAGAAAAGAAAGGGAGAGGTGTCTATTTTTCATTCAAATGCGTGGGGCTTTTTTCAGTCAGTCTAGCTGTATTTTTGAAAGGGGATTTCTCCTGTGTAGTAGTCTTTTTGCTGGTTATTTTAAGAAGATGGAGACTCTTTTCGCAGCTTTTCTGTTTATTTTTTCCCTTGTCTCATTTCTTGGGCATTCAGTTTAGCTGCTGCAGGGACTCGGTGTTCGATGTGAACGTGGTGCCGAAGCACTGGGCTTTGTCGCATGGCACCAGGAGCGGCTTTGCAAGCGGGGACCGCCTGCTATAGCTGTTTATTTCCTCTTTTCTCTGCTATTCCTTTTGTTTGACCCTGCAAAAAGCTGCTTTTTTTTTTTTTTTTTGGTCAAATAGCCCAGTTAAAGCCACAGTAGATGCCTCTGAATGATGTCATGAGAAAGGATTTCCCCTTCTGCAGGCTGATGCTAACGGAAGCAAGCTATCCGCCCTGGTATGTCTCGGACAAACAAGGATTTTGAAAGAATTTTTTTTCATATCCCAGGGAAGCCAGTTCAGATGTGCAGAATTATATTCACCCTTTGCAATGAAGCAGGTTTATACCAGTGAATGAAATGTTGTTATCTTTGCCAGCGCTGGCGCACGGGTCTGCGGCGGGGTCTGCTGCGTTTCCCCAGGGAGCTTTTGCGGGACTGCGGTGGGGTAAAGGGAGCGAAGAGTCGGGAAATGCCCTTTGGGTGCTTCGATTGAAATTTTGTGCCATGCTTCTTCAGCAGGAGCCGGCTAACTCGCCGGTGAAATAGCTCATTCATGAGAGAGAGATCATGAAACACGTCTCTCATGCAAATTCATGATGTTCAGGAAAGAACATAAAAGCTGGAAGCATTTTCCATATTATTCAAGGCTGCGCTGAATACTGGCTCCAAGATTATTTTTGCCATCTGGGTGCTGGTATTAAAAGACACAGCTTCAAAGATGAAAAGCAATATGAAGGGGCTGGTGATTCTTGTATCTCACAGGCAATGAAAACAGAAAGAGTATTAGTGTTGGGGTTTTTTTCCCTTCTCAACTGCTGCTGCTTTCATTTTGCTGAATAATCTTTGGGAATGCGACTTGGTTTAAAGCTTCAAACCCAGCTGTGAAGTGTGGGAATGTCAGAGGGGTGGTGGTAGCTGGGATAACGTGAGCTTCGCAGAGGACAAATAATTCTTGGGGTGAAAAACGACCTGGCAGGGGAGAGCGTACAGTGGGGAATGGTGTTTTTTCTCTCCTCTCGCTCATCTAACCTGTCCTCTCAGCATTTCCCTTGGTTATTTGTGCTACTGGTGAATCACAATGTGTGCTTTGCTCCGCTGAGGCCCTTCCCACACTGCTGTACCACTCAGAACTGGGTTATTTTCTTTGCATCCAGAGGACCGGCGTTTCTGAGGCTCCCCAACTCTTCCGTCATGCAATAGAAACTGGCACTCTGTGCAGAGGTGGGATGCGGTGGGAGACACAGCAAGAGCAATTTCCTTAACGTGTGCAAATACAGCTTGCTATCTTCCTAGGAAGAGCTGCCAATATTTACCCGCTGTCATTTTTACTGAATTTGGGGAGAAGGAATAAGATTGGAACAAATTTACAGCATATGATGATGTTTGCTGGTAGGTTATTGCATTCTTGCCTCCAACCATGTGGCCCATCTGCACTTCCTTGCCCGCAAGCACCTGGAAATTTTCGTTATTCAACTCTAAATCTCTTATGGGCGATGTCTGGAGAAGACACTGGGCAGGAGAGGGCTCCCTTAGGCTCGGTGGTGTGAATGCCTTGGTTTTGAGATGTAGGAACAAGCAGAAATCCAGGCTGGGCGGATAAT
>VXBO01000766.1:69450-79676 GCA_013400135.1 Rhinoptilus africanus | reverse complement strand
GGGGGGGCACTGGGGGGGCTTTAAGGTCCCTTAGGGTTTGCCTCTAAGGGGAGGGTTTGAGGAGGGTTTACCTTTCTGGGCTGGGAAAGAGTGGTGATAACCCCGACTTTCACAGTGTACGCTTAAACTTAAATCATCACGGCGGAAGCGCTGTGGCCTCCTCCGGTGATGGCTGTCCTGTCAGAGGGACAGGACGGCGTGTGGGGCAGCGTAAATCCCAGGTGGGGAAGCCTGCGGTGGGGGCGGCTGCCTGTGCCATGGGCTGACACAGCTCCTCCACCCTCCCTTCCCTGGCAGGGCTGCGAGGAGCCATGGCGTTCGCCTTGGCCATCCGCGACACGGCCACCTACGCCCGGCAGATGATGTTCAGCACGACGCTTCTCATCGTCTTCTTTACGGTGTGGGTTTTCGGTGGGGGCACCACGGCCATGCTGTCCTGTCTGAATATCCGGTGAGTGCGGAGGGCTCTTGTCCCCCCTTGTGCTCTCCCTCTCACGTTAAGGTGCTCGGTTTTAAGAGACAAGAGGAAGATCGCATCCTTCCTCCCTCTCGGGCTGCGGCACGTACCTGGCATTGCCTGTGCTAACCCTGTGCTCGTTTTCTCCTCCGCAGGGTCGGTGTGGACGCGGATCAGGAGAACGTGGTGAGTGCCTCTGTAGAGCAATTTGTGCTGCGTTCGTCGGTGCAAGGGTTACATCGAGACCCCGTGAATTCCCGTCTGTGCCCCGCTCCCTTCCAGCTGCAGGAGGGTTTTTAGCTCCTCTGGTGAAAGAGTTGGCAGTCAGTGGGAGTCGTGGCTTTCCTGTGCTCTCTGTGCTTGTGATGAGGCTTGCTTTTATTCCCTTGCACAGAAGGGTGTAGACGTAACGCTGGAGTGTTTGGTCAGTCCTCATTACTGCTGCCATAGATTCGGTCTCTCCCTTGCTGAGTCTGAAACAAATATCAAAATGTGCATGACACGGAGGCTTTCTGCCTCATCCCAGTGCCCAGGGTGGTACGGAAATGCCATTTACTGGCCCGTTTTATGTAGCCTCTTCCATCCCACTGTTACCCACAGGTACCCTCAACCTCTCTTTTGCCCCCACGGTTCCTGTGGCAGCCCTGGAACCGCTGACTGCGCTGAGATAAATGCTGGAGCCCTGCAGCGGCAGGAGTTTTCCTGCCTGGTAGCCCCGAGCTGTCTCGCTCGTGCGTCTGCAGCCCGGTCGTGCTGTGGCTGTAGCTCTGCTGGGTTTCAGTGGGGGTCCCGCACCTTGGAGGTTCGGTTCATTCAGAGGCATTTATTGGGCTGTTCACCTCTTGGAGAGAAAGTATCAAATGCTAAAGGCAGCCCAGAGCCATAAATCTGAAAGCCAAATTTCTGTGAAATACGTATTCGTATTCCTAGTCTCCTCCAAAGAACTCTATATTTTTTTCTCTGACTAAAAGGAAGCCGGGAGTCCCCATAACACACGATCATTTGCATGCAAAACTCTCAGGTGAGATTTGATGGAGGTTGAACTGGTCAGTCACTATTAAATGTGATGTTTGGATGCAGCCGCTGGCTCCGAGGCACTTTAAACCTTGGGGCCAGGAACTGGAAGGCTCGGGCAGAAAAATGGTCAACTCTGTGCTTTGATACCACCTCCCGAGGGCCGTTGTGTGCTGCTAAATGCAGAGCACGGTGCTGGAAGCACCTTCATCCTGTCGTGCTGTGAATGTCCTTACGCTCGCTGCAACCCAAAGGTTTCTTCTGAAGAGGCGGCGGGAAGGTGTGTGTCTTCTTACGTCCCCATGGGGATAACTGGGGGACTGATCCAGGTCGTGGCACGTTGCCCTGCCGCTGTTCAATGTTTTGCTCTCCTGCAGGGTGTCCCGGAGAGCGAGAGGAGGAGTACGAAGGCAGAAAGCGCCTGGCTCTTCCGCATGTGGTACAACTTCGATCACAAGTATCCTTGAGTGGCGGTTGGCGTGTGCTGTACCAAATTCCATCTGCCCGAGCAATTCTGGCTCAGAGCATGACCCGCTCCCCGCTGAGCGGAGCAGCCAGTGTTTGCTTTCCCGACACGCTGCTGGTTTTTGATTTGCACCTCCTCATGTCTGCGAGAAATGACCGTTTCCACCCGCCGTTAACTGGGGATACAGCAGTAGCTCAGTTCAAAGCTGGGCTTTCCCAGGCTGGAAGCCCAGGGGGTCCTCGATCCCTGTGGCAGGCGAGCAGGAGGGGCAGAGGGTCTTCTCATCTGTCACCCTCTTGCTAGATGCTTTGCCATTCACTAACTCATGCTTTGTTGCCATGAATTACTGGAGGAGCGATTTGCCAGGCTGAGAGGCACAGGGTGATGGGACAAGTGGTGCCACTAAACCTTTTCTTACTGGGACTGTGCCCTGGTCTGCTCGTGTCCTGCTGTTCGGTTGCATTCGTGTTGCTCATCCCCACAATTTTTATGCTTCCAGGGACTTGTGATTCTTTCCTTCCAGTGATTTCCTTGAGACACTGAGAGCCTTGCTGCTGCCTCCGCATCCCACCCCTTGACTTTCCGACATCGCCCTGTTCCTCTTTTCCTTAACCCTCTCTGTAGCTATCTAAAGCCTCTGCTGACGCACAGCGGTCCCCCTCTGACGACCACGCTCCCGGGATGCTGTGGGCCTGTTGCCCGGTGCCTGACGAGTCCGCAGGCGTACGAAGTGAGTCCATCGCTCTCCTTTCTGTTGCGGTGTCGGGGGAGATTGACATGTTTACGTTTCTGCGTGGCTTTTTGAAGCTGCTCTGCAGCACTGAGCTGGGAGCCTGGGGGGGGGTCACATCCTGGGGCTGACGTGTGAGCTAATTCCCCCGAGCATTTTGCCTTTCCAGTTGACGGTTCGGTCATGAAGGGACTCGTGGTGGTTCCTCAGCGACTGGCTCAATGAAGCTGTCAGGGGTGCCCCAGCTGGGAGGACAGACAATTTCCCCATCCCCTGCTTTCTTCCAGCTTCGCAGCCGAGCCGTTCCTGCAGCCCAGGACCAAAAAAGTTGCCAGCATCTGAACTTTTCCTAGAATCATAGAATGGTTAGAGTTGGAAGAGACCTTAAAGATCACCTTGTTCCAACCCCCCTGCCCTGGGCAGGGACACCTCCCACTATATTTTCTCCTGAAATGGTAAAGAGCCCTTGTTTGAGCGGCCCAGAGGGGCAGGGGGATGACGAGCAGCTTTTGGAGAGTCTGTAGGACTTCTTCCACCATTGCTGCAGAGCCTGTGTGTGCCCGTGCTCTTCGAGGAGCTGGGTTTACTGGTCAGGCTTGGTCTTCCATGGCTCTGGGGGTGAATGGTGTCGGCAGTGCCTCGGCACTTGGGGCATCACCATACCCAGGAGCCCCTTGCAGCCGCAGTTTTCCATGGCAAGACATTTCTTGCCCTGCCCGCAAAGTGTCAGCATCAAGTTCCCTGCACAAAACTGCTCTGGTGGGTTGGCGATGCGGTTCTTGTGGTTGTGGGTATTTTAGTGCTGTCAAAGCCACTCAGAAGCGCGTTCCCCGTATATCTGGCTGCGGCATGAGAAAGAAGAGCCGCGAGAGCCCTCTTCGGCAGTCTGCAGAGAAGTTGGTGCGTTGTCTGAGTCTCATGGGCTCAGAGAGGGGGGTGTGTGTGTGGCCCATGTGGTTATGGTGATGGTGCAGGAGAGCCTGTCATTTGGTGCCTCTATCTGCTCATTCACTGCCACCGTGTGACTTCAAACACAGCTCTTCGGGAAGAGTTAAACAGCACTTTCCTCCTGTTTGTTGCCCAGAATCAAGAGCAGCTGAAGGACGATGACTCCGACCTCATTTTGAACGATGGGGACATCAGTCTGACCTACGGGGATTCCACCGTCAACACCGACTCCGTGGCATCCAGCGGCACGTCGCGGCGGTTCGTGGGAAACAGCTCCGAAGACGCGCTTGATCGGGAGCTTGCTTTTGGGGACCATGAACTCGTAATCCGGGGAACGCGCCTGGTCCTTCCCATGGACGATTCGGAGCCACCGTCAAATGTCCTGGATAACGCAAGACACGGTCCAGCATAAGGTTGCTCGGTTTAATTGACAGTAATATTTGCATATATGATCAAGAAATATGTACTACCTAAAGTCTAATGCATGTCTCAAAATGTCTAAGCTGTATAAATATTATTTATATGGTGTCAGAAGAATATAAATATTCTCTGCCAAGCACTTGTAAAGAACAAGCTGCAAATTTAAGTTAAAAACTGTGTTGACTGCACTATGTAGGGTGGAACTGTTTTAGCGTAAGAGTCTTTTGCACACAGTGAGCTTCTTTAATGTGTGATTTGACGAAAGGTTTAGTTCCCAGCGGGGTAAGGAAAGAAGCTGGCTCCCTGTTCATCCCTCGAGCCTGGGAGAGGAGGGTAGGGAGGTGCTGGCGAGCAGTGGGAATCGCTTTCGATTCAGATGAGGATTGTTTACTTCTTTTGGTCTCTGATCTTTGGATAGTCAGCGTTTTGAAATCTCAGCGAAAAGGCTGCCCACAGCCCCTCTCGCCGGGCAGAGGCCGGTGATAAACTTGTTCGCTTTGTGGGAACCTGAGCTGGGACCTGGAGATTTTCTGCTTTTTCGTCACCCTCTGCCCAAGCCCCGCTTTAGCGGGCGACGGCAGGCACCGGCCAAAGCCGACAGCGGGCGCTGGGGGTGTCTGGGATGGGAGCAGGAGGGAGGGATGGTTTGTGTCTGTCCTCATGTTTAGGAGAAGGAGGTAATCCCACAGAAACTCCACCCAGCGTGCCCAGGTTTGAGGGCCGAGTCCATCCTTCAGTTGCGGCTCAAGCAGCTTTCTAGAACCAGCCATCAAATCCTCAACTAAATTCCACGTGTCTTTGTGCGACGCGTGTCTTTGCGCGAGCGAATCCCTTCTCCCGCAGTCACGGGCGTAGCTGAGACGTGCAGAGCGGCCGCGGCCGCCCGCAGGGCCCGGGACTCCGGCCAACCTCCAACACGAGCTTTACGGCTACAGATGGACACGGTACCTCCGGACCTCTCCAGAGGTACTGAGCATCCAGGTGGTACTGAGGGGGAGTTGTCCGTCCGTCCTCCTGTATAGTCAAAAACCATTGCACTTTGTTTAATAACTCCTTAGCATGCTGTGTGTCTGTGACCCCCCACCCCACCTCTCTCATGTCTCTTACCATTTAACGAGAAGCGTTTGCGAGTTGATTATTTTTGTTGTGGGTTAGTTGTTTTGTTCTTGGGTTTTTTTAATTTTTAGTTTCCAAGGAAGAGCACAGAACAATTTGCGATTCCACGCTGGTGTTAAAGGATTTATTCTGTAGTTACAGGAATGGCTAAAGGTGCAGTGGAATTGTTAACCCTGATGTCCTTCTTTTTCTCCTGAAATGGGGGAATCACAGAAATTGACTGTATGTAATTTTATTGTCTATTTTAGCTGCAGTTTTGCTATACAAACCTTTCAGGGTTATCTGTGCGCTGCAGGCCCCTTTCTGGAGTTAACCCTCTCCAGAGGGCTTAAACGGAGGTGTCTAAAAAGAGAATACATCAAAAAGAGCCAAGTGAGTCCGAGCGCTCACAGCTCCCGTTATCTTTCCTTGGAACAAACTCTGCATCTCTCAGGATCCGACCCTGAAAGCTCAGAGCAGTGTCCCCACAGGTGTTTTCCCCAAGAAATACCGAAATTTTTAGTGTGTATGTATAGTTGAGAAACTAAATTTAAACTTTTTTTTTTTTTTTTTCATTTTCTCAGGTCTAAGTAACATAGCCTTAAATTCACGGACGTGAAACTAATTATTTTGGCAGTTTATCCCCAAGAAAATGCTTGATTTTTCCTTCTGAACAAAATGTGTACGTGTTGCCATAGGACTCCCCGGGAAGGGGGGTAACGCTCTGTTTATATTTAGATAGGGCATCTTCCTTGCACCGGTAAATGGCAGTCTCGCTGTTAACATAGCTGTTGGATTAGCGCTAGCCTCTTTGTTTCCTGCTATGCAGGAATTCCATAAAGTGTGCATTTTATATGATGTCTGTAACTTAACTTCATGTGTTTAAAAAAAAACGGAAAAAAAAAAAAAGGAAAAAAAAAATTAAAGCGTAGGTACCCGTTGACTTTAGGTTTACTGCATCACTTCTACATCCTGTTTGGTGTTTGTTTTGCCTTCTTGAAGAGGTATGATAAATAACTACCTCTTGTTTTTTCCTGTATTATCTGACTATGAATTCAATTTACAAAGCTGGCGTTGGTGCAGCAGGAGGTGCAGAACAGTTCTGCTCCCCCATCCCGACACCCGCGGTCCCCTTGGCCCACCCCCAGCTGAGCGGCAAACGTGGCTGAGGTGGCCACAGCGTCACCTTTTACCGTAGCCTCAGTAGCATTCCTCTCTTTCTCTCACCCTTTGACTTCAATTTTTCCACTCTTTAAGCTTGCCAACACATTACCATAAGCCTCAGCTTTTGACACCAGTGACGGTTCAGTTAGTACATTAAAGAACAACAACAAAAAAAAGTTAACAAATGATGATTTTATGGGTGACCAGTGAAGTCTTCTGATCCATACGTAATATAACCAGGACTGTTTTGAACAGTCTTGGTGAATGAATGAATCTAAGCTGAAATTCGGGAGCGATTTAATAAATGACTCAGATTCATCCCCGGCTGATTATTTCCCTTGTCCCGCTGCAGCAGAGAACACGCCGGTGCCTGGTTTTCAGCCACAGAGCCCTGATGGCTTGTGTGCTGCAGGTGAGGCTAAGGGCACCTTGGAGAATCGGGCCCCCAGACCTTTTGCCAAATAGATGAGACAGCCCTGAGGAGGGCAGTTTACAGCTCCCACGAAGACTTGGAAAAGGTGCCCTTCTTCTGTAAATTGAATTTTCATGGTTTTTGCACATGAAAAAGCATTGTAGGTAAAGTTATGGTTTGTACTAGTACTGTCGATTTGTGTGGCAATGGCATTAACTCCGTAGCTGTGGTGTTTGTGCAGCTGATCTGTGATAGCTGATGATCACTATCGGACCTTCTGTTTACACTGACTAAATCCTTTACTGTTGCGTTGTACTGTGAAAGAAGGAATATGGGCCTATAATTATTATTTTTTTTTTTTCCTGGATTTGTGTGTACCGTTTCATTAATTCACACGGAAATAAATCTGTAGCAAAGTGATGACGTGCCGCTTGACCTTCTTGGACCAGTTTGTTCGTGGCCTTTGGCCAACGGGTAGGGCAGCAGCCAGGGATGCTGATGCTGAGCCTCGGGGGCTGGAGGGCAGCTGGGATGGGGACCACGCTCCTGCCTTTGCTCCTGTGACACAGCCCGGCCCTGGGGACGTCCTCCCTTGCAGGAACGGGCTCTGGGGAGCCCGGAGATGCCGATGGCTGCTGAAAGCCGCTGTAGCTCCCAGGCCCCTCCATGAGAAGCAGCCCCCAGCTGGGGCAGCGCTGCTCGCTCGTCTCGGGGCGGTGGATGGACCTACCTGAGAGGCATCGCTGCGGGGTGTTGGCAAAATTGAGGCTCCTGAGCTTCTGTGGGCTTTTACGGCCCGTGTTTTTGCTGAATTTGCAGTTGGGCTCCTGGCAGGTCTCCTGTCTGTACCATTTATTTTTTTTGGTGCTGTGGGAGCAGCTGAAGAGGTTTGTTATTCGAATGCTTTACAATCCTTCAATACAGAGGGCGCCTCAGAAGCTTCAGGAATCTGGTTTAGAGGGCTTGGGTTTACAAAAGACAACCTTCACCTTTCGAACGGTATGAAAATACATTCTTTGTAGCTCCGTATCGCTGCGGGAGGGTAGCTCCTGAAACCCAGTTAAACGCAGCTATCTCCCATCCTAGCGGCGGACAGGCGAGGGGACATCTGTTCTGCTTTCTAAAGTCCTCGTGTGGGGTGGCGAGACCTGAGCTCACCCCCCTGGGCTTTGCTGAAGCCCTGGCTGCAGCTCACAAAAGTACTTGCGTCTGCACGGGAGAAGGGCTTCTCCAGTGCCGCCCCAGTCGTGGGTGGCCCGCCCTACTGGAAGTCACAGGAGCGGGACAGGAGACAACGGTGCTTATTTTCTTACTGTGAAATGATGCCGATTCCACCGTGCACTCTCACGCCTCGAAATCCTGACCATCAGCATAAACACCGCTAATCCCGCCGTACGCATGCCGGCCAGCCCAGGCTCGGGTCGGACCGGGGCATGTAACTAAAACAAAAATGTGGTTTAACAATTGAACAAATGCCTTTTGGCGGCTCTTGCAAGCCCTCAAAAGAAGTGCAGCGCACCCCTCGCGAATGAATTGTTTTGTTGAAATAAGGTAGGATGCAGGCCCTCGGGCTCACCATTGGTGAGGGCTATCTCCAGTGCCCAAAATGTAGGTGGGACGAGCTGGTACGCACCCCCCCTCCCCAAGGTGGGCAGCTGCAGGCAGGTATGCAAACAGATTTTGTATAGATGGGGTTCAGAGGCACTGGAGGAAGGGATGAGGCAGATCCAGGTTGGCCAGGATTAGATGGGGCTTTGAGCAATTTGGTGTGGTGGGAGGTGTCCCTGCCCAGGGTCAGGAGGTGGGACCAGATGGTCTTTAAGGTCCCTTCCAACCCAAACCATTCTGTGATTCCACGATCCCTGTATAGGCTGGGGAGGGGGACTTGCACCGCAGGTAGGTGCGTAGAGCCTGAATAGCCCCCATTTTACTAGCTCAGTTCAATTTGAGCTGATGAGGGGCAGCTTTCAGTCAAGCTACCGTACCACCTGGCCACGTTCACGTGGGGATCAGAAAAGTGCTGGGAACTGGGACAACGCCAGGTATCTACAGCCTCAGGAAAATCACAGGACTGTTTTTAGAGCAATCCTGTGTTCTCATGCCCCAGGCACAGACAGTCCTGCAAACTTGGCTCTCCGTCTCCATGCATTGCTGGGGGAGCACTTATGTAGATTGAGATGAGATGTGAGGCAGAAATCCTTTGCTGTGAGGGGGGTGAGCCCCTGGCCCAGGGTGCCCAGAGAAGCTGTGGCTGCCCCATCCCTGGAGGGGTTCAAGGCCAGGCTGGACGGGGCTTGGAGCAGCCTGGGCTGGTGGGAGGTGTCCCTGCCCAGGGCAGGGGGGGCACTGGGGGGGCTTTAAGGTCCCTTCCCACCCAAACCATTCCATGATTCTATGTGAGGTAAGATTTTTTAAAAAGCCACCATTTGTTTCTTCTTCCTTATCTCATCGTGGCCTGCAAGGAGCTCTTGTCCTTGCTGGGTCCTCTAGATGGCAATATTGGAAAGGACAGTAATTGTCCATCCCCGCTGTGTTCCTGCAGGTCCAGGCAGCGCAGTCTGCCAGCCCACCCCAGAGACCCTCTCCATCCCCACCTCCTACGCACCGTCCAGCTCAAGCCTTTACCTGCAGAAAGGAGAAGAGACCCCGGTGCAACAGCCACTGTTTTTACAGCCCGAGCCCCTTTGCAGAGGCCACCACCTTCTCAAACACCCGGGAGCTGGGGCAGTTGAGGTGACCTACCCCACATCTTGCTTTCCCCGTTAAAGCTAGCTGCTTGTTGGCATTTTTTTCCCCCGTTAGGCTTTTAGAACCAGGAGTTTCAGGCTCATGGTCACAAGCGGGCGGCAGGATGAGTTTTAGCCCCCCAGAGATGAGCTGCAGACCTTGCTGGAGCTGCTGACAAGTATCAGAGCTGGTTCAGCATCCCCCTCCCAGCACCTTCCTCCACAGTGCTTCTCCTTCCAGGCTCCCCAGGCCTCACAGGTACGGCATCACTTGGGCTTTAAGCCTTTCCTAGCACTAGAAGTTCCTTTCATCTGCGGCCAATTTGTGGTGATGATGGCCATTTGCGCTCTTGCAGGAGGACTTGTCTCTCTGCTTGGCTCCTGCTTGTCACAGCCCCCGGAGAGTGTTTGTCCCCAGATGTGGAGAATGTTCTGGAGGAAATATCTTGGCAGGATTAAGAGAGGAGGTGGGGGTGGAAGTGCCTTTTGGATGCTCGTGGGCCCAAATGTACTCTTAAAATACTAAATTGCAAAAAAGTCTTCTGGCCACATGTGTCCGTGATTGGAGAATAACTGGAAGATGAGGCAAGTAAAAGGGAAATGAAGAAACGGTGTCCTTGCTTACAATCAAAACAAAATCTGCCAAGCCGATGAGAGAAGCCAGAGGCTGTGGGAGTGTTTGTGTACGCTCTGTGTCCAGTGCAAGCGTAGCAACACTGCCCGACGCCAGCACCGTGTGTGCCCGCTGCTTTCCATCTCCTCTGCTCTCTCCTGAGCTGAGAGTGATGGGGGGG
>VXBO01000766.1:0-69424 GCA_013400135.1 Rhinoptilus africanus | reverse complement strand
GGGTGTGTCACTTAACATAAAGGCATTTACAACTCACCTGCTGCCTTCAACCACGTTAACATCAGAAGCGGCTTTGCACTTGCTGGCACTGGGAACAGCCCAGCTCCTAGTACCCCGATCTCTCTGCCATGGTTAAAAGGCGAGCGGCACAGCAATGCTGTGGGTCTGATGGCCCCAAAGGCTCCTGGCCCTCGGACAAACCTGGGAAGAAACAAGGCAAAGTCCGGGTGGGTTGGCCGCTGCGGAGGTGAGACCTCAGGGGTGAGGGTTGGCTGGAGAAAGCAGAATTCCAGCCTGTCACCACCCGGTGTTGCAGGATGGTACCAAAGGTGTGCAAAGCTCTGCTTTTGGAATGGAGTTTGGGAATGAGGGGCTTTAGGGCATGTTACTTTGGGACGTGCAGCCTGCACACAGCCCATCTTGGTGGTCGTCCTTGCTCCAGCCCTAACAGTCCACGCTGGAGCCTGGGTCAGAGGCTGCAAGATCCCTTCATGACTGCAGGAGACTCTACGGTTCAGGACTCTGGGGTAGCAGAGCCTTGAATTTGTTGTCTAATATTTTGACATACGTATATACAAAAGGATTTGGTCTTTATTAATTGGCCTTTCATAGGAAATTCCACCAGCTGTCCTCCTCCGAGGGGTGCCAGCGATATTCCAGCCCCAAGGAGCCCATATATGGTTGCAATCTCCTAACCCTGCGTGTTTCGCAGAATAGTGTGGTCATAGCTACTTTTAAGGATACGTGTGAACGTTGCTCCCTTTCCTGTACGCGTAAGCTCCCAGGAAAGCGAACAAAGATCAAAAGTGTATAAATTCAAGCCGTCAGCTTTATGCAGCACGTCAGCTCTCCGACCTGCAGCGGCGAGGTTAGTTATCCCAGCCTCCCAGCACGGGCGCTGCGCTGAGCTGGGAAGACACTCCCAGTGCAGAGGATGCTTTATGAATAGGAAGGTACCAACCAGCCGAGCATCAAAGTGTTTCACAACGTAAATGTGCCGAGGCTGAGGCAGCAGCAGAATCATTTTCCCTTGTCATTCCTCCTCCTATAAGCGATGCTGTACCCGGCAGCTACCTCTGAGCCCTTTTTGTTTGTAAGGGACTTCTGTATCCTGAATCCTGCCTGATCCCTCTGCCAGGGACATCTTCTCCTTCCTCCTCCTCCCTGTTTCTGTGCCCTGGCATCCATAGCCCATGGCTAGCTCCTGCTCTGTTCATTCTCCACATGCAGCAAGAGGAGCTATTGTCCCCTTCAGTGTTGGGAGCGGTAAATGTCCTGCAACCCACTGACTCCTCCTCTCCTCCATGCCAGCTGCAGGCCCTTTGCCTGATTTAGGATGGGATAATGACAGAAAATTAGAGGCACATTCTGCACCCCATCAACAGCATCTCCCTTGCCCCTCCTGCAGCACTGGCTTGTACCCAAATGTACCTTTTCTGCTTAGTAGCTCCAAGGGCGTAACATTAAAGAGAGCTAAGGGCAGTGTGTCTCCTGCATCCCCGCAGCATCCTTGTTCTCTACAGTGCCTTGAAGTGTCTCCTCTGCACCCTTTGATGTCTCCTCTGCACCCTTTGATGATGGATGGCTAAATCTGCTCCTCTGGTACGGCTTGCTCCTGAAACTCCCAGAGGTACAAGAGGAAGGAGAACAACAGATGCAGCACTGGTTGCCTTTCCCAGGCAGTTAAAATTAATCACTGGTGCTTTTGGATGTGTTGCGTGAATTCTCCCAGCCTCTGAAGCTTTTGAGATCTGTAATAAGAGAGAATTGGAAATGCCTCTGGGTCTCAGTGACAGAAGGGCCAGATTTAATACAAACTTCTTCCCTTCACCAGATACTCTGCCATATTTTTTAGCTTTGGGATAGACACAAACATCCCAAAGCTATTTAGCTGAATGACACCAGTTTGAGTGGTCTGAAGTCACTTTTTGCGTAGGTGTCCATTTCCCAAGGTGCAAGACTCCTCTGATGAGGCAGGTTAAGCGATGCAACACCACAAATGCACAAGGTACGTCTGGGTTATGTTTTCCACCCTGGGACTTCACGCTGCTCACATGAGAATGCCCAAATTGTTACAAAAAGGCAAATGAATTTCTCTTGTGACTTTGTTTCTGCTCTGCATGGGCCGGTTCACCAGCTGGAGCTTTGTTGCTGAGATATTTGCTGTCGATAAAATGCCTTAGCTCTGGGTCAGATGCCTTAAAGGGCTGAATGCTATTGTCCCGCTGCAGAGAAGCCAGTGCCATTTGGCACGGTTACACGCCTAAACCCAGCTCCATCAGCGACTTGTTGCTTCAGCTGGAATCTGGCTGTGCTCCGATGACAGCGCTGATAATAGACTGATGGCACTCGTGACAAGGGTGTAGGGGTTGAGTAAAAAATTCCCTGGAAAAAATGGATCATCCCAGCTTCACAGACATTTAAATTGAGATTCCATAGCCAGCATCAGGCCTCAGCAGCGCTTGCAAAACTGAATTTCATTGCCCTGAGGAGGAGAGCCCAGCTGAGGGTCAGGCAGTGGTGCCCGGATGGCATCGGAGCGTTGTGTTGGCCGCAGCGCAGAGCTGCCCGGGCTGCAAGGCTCTGCCCATCTGCAGAGGGGTGGGCAAATCTGACGCTGCAGGTACGCCAAAATCAGTGCAGGATGCCTTGGCACCTCGGGCTGGGACGAGGAGCATCTCTTTGTCCCCTCAGGAGTGGATCTGACCCAGGACACTGAGATGGTGGGGATTATGATCCGCCTGAAAGCCCTGGACCACAACAAGCAGGACAGTTAATACCTGGACTTCTGTGGCTGGCCCTGCTCCTGATGCAGCAGGATGAGTAAAGCCAAGGCGCGGTGTGTAAATATTTATAGACCAGTTACCAGGTTTCATGTTTGGCCGGTCTCTCTCGGCTCCTACCACTTGATGTTTGTGGCTCTGAGTTGCCAAGGACACTCGCGGGGTTGCTCGAGGGGCAGAAACCTCTCCGACGGGAGCCAGGGGCATCGCTGTGGCACTTCCCTGAGGCAGAGGGACCAGCCTGGAGGCACCCAGGGCATCAGCCGGCTCCTGTCGGCAGCGAAAGCAGGTTCTGGCTGCGGTGCCACATCACAACAGCACCCACTGCGCCCACCCAGCACCTGCAAAGGGGGACAGGAGGCACTGATGAGCCCCCAAAAGTCAGTCTAACAGTGTTTTTCACTCAGGAGCGTGTGAGGGAGGTGGGAAGCAGCACACAGAGCCCTTTTCTTCTTGGGGACGGCTCTGTCACCCCTTATTGTAGTGTGTTGTTCTCCTGAGAGAGGCTCCTTCATCAAAATCTAAACAGCCTCTGCATAACTCTCACGTTCTTCCTCAGAGCCAGTGTCTCTAATGCCAAATATTTTTCCCCGCTCTTGGTTCAGTTTCTTCTGTTCCCAGCCCTCACTCGAGCTGCGGAGGAAAAGAAAAATCACAATCTGTTTTTACTGAAGATATTTATTTCAGTTTGGAAGTGGCAGGAAGACAGCTTCCCTTTATCCTTGTATATATCTGAGATCTTTCTCTTGGGTCTCTTTCAGCTTTGACTTCAAACCGTCTTTAAATCACTTTTCTGCAGCAGAATGCAGCAAAGAAGTGAGCGCTCTCATTTTCAACTAAGAGATGATGCCCAGAAAACTTGGTTTAAACCAAAGCAAACACACCCATGCTCCCTTTGTGCCAGCTGAACTAAATCAGTTTAAAATCCCATCTGAAATGGAAGGAGAGCAAAAGTCCAGCACAGGCAAATCTCCTTCATGGCTGGGTATCAGGTCTAAAATCTTTTGGTGGAGAAAGCCGCCTGACAGCTATTTACTGCAGCTCCTTCAGCACTTTGAGCTCAGGAAATTACATTCATAATTTCCTTAGTGCCAAATGGTTTGTAATTTTCCCATGACTATTCCATTTTTTGTTGTTTGTGAAACAAAGCCTTTGAAAAGCGCACGCAGATTTACTTTTTGCCTAACTATGAAGCTAACACGAAGCGTATAGTTTAAGGGGATACTCTTCACTTGATTTGTTTGACATAGGGAATAAAAAATTTGTTTGGGATCGGGAATAAAAGCCCCCAACCTTATTTGTGACTAAGCCTTCCATAAATAGCCTTATAATTTTAATGCAGTCTTTTTTAGCAAAGGGAAAGTAAAAATGCTCCTACAGCCAGTGCTGTCAGCACAAGGAACAAGCAGAAAAGGCAGAATGGTGTGACCTGGCTTTTCTGTGTTATCACCAGCAAGGCCCCAAGCCGTAAGTATGATTCTCAGCGCATTTACGTACAAGAAAAAGACTTGACTCTGGTTCAGCCAGAGGCACTTGGGCCTGGTGAGCTGGGCTGGAGTTCAGCTCCAGCCCCTGGGACAGATCACATCCATGCCCTTGGACAAGTGGCTTCTTTCTCCACTTTCTCCCACCTGGGGAGTTTGGGTTGGTACCCTGGAGCACTCCAAATTTAAGCCTTTGCATGGCTTCAGCTGCCATCACCTATCTTACTAAATAAGATTTGCAGTGGCATTAACTGTGAGTCATGCAAAATCCCTACGTGAAGAGCCAACAGGACGTTGATTAGGAATCCCCAGCTCAAGGCTTTGCACTCAGAGAGGTGGACGCACTGAAGGTGGGCAGCGGAAGGGGCTGGGGTGCGACTCTTGCGCCCCGTCCCATGTATGTCTGAGCGGACTGGAAGAGGCTGCGGCTGCAGAGGGGGTCTGTGGGAGTCACTTGCAGTGATGCCACGTCTCCAGCTCTGCTTTTTGCACCTGAATCTTCTCCACGGGGTGCTGTTACATCTGACAACTGGTCCTCTTTCTACCTGTCTGTTGTTGCAAAGCTTGCATTTTAAACAGAAGCCAAACCACTCACAGTCATTGAAAACACACCTCCCTAGGAAATATGTGGGAAGCAAAAATTGCTATTAGGTCTTATTATACGCGCAGGAACCCGAGGCACAGTGAGACAAGGGGAATCTCTCCAGCCTGGGGGTGTAGACAGGGCAAAGGCAGGCGCAAACCAGCTAAGCGAGGGGCTGCGGGCACTGAGCACCAACGCTCCTTTCTGCGGTACGGCCATAGCACAGCCAGCAGCCCTGGGGCCAGGCAGGTAGCACCTGAAGGACAGATGTTCCTGGACTTAGCCAAAGTCAAGCAAAAAGGCTGTACCAGGATGAGGAATTTAATTTTGGTCCCTTGAGCTGAAGGCTAATGCTGTAAGTCCCAGCCCATGCCGCGTCTATCGCTTCTCGTGTTCATTGCAACCATCACATCCAGTTGTCTGGGTTTCTTCATGGTCCTCAGCTTTCTAATTGATTTGATTTTAGCCGCAGACTCAAGCAAAATGAAATTTGTCATGCCTCAAAAACCTTCTCTGCTATTAAAACACTTATTCCACTTATGTTAGCCTGTGGGTACCTCGAATTAATTTTTTTTTCCAAGACTAAAATCTAAAGCTAAAATTAATAAAGGGGCCTAATTTCAGTCTGATGCCCGGAAGCCATCTTTTGAAATCTGGAACATGAAAATCCTGGTGATCCTGACACCACTAATAAAAAACCACTGTTAGGGCAATTACGTATAGTAAGATGAAGATAAACATGTTTCAGGTGTCCATAACACATACCATCACAAATCCCTTTGCTTTGTTCAATGTAAAACCTTATATGATATTACTATCGCTTTAACTCATCGATATGGGTATCCTTTGGTTATGTATCCACCTAGTAATTGATAATTGTTAAGGACCAAGCTGACTAACAGATAAAGAACAAGAACCAAACGTTGTCTCAAATTTTATCTGTTTTGCTTATGCAAATACTCAAATATTTGATGGATCTCAGTTCTTGTTTAACGGCTGGCCAAGGTGTTTGTTGGAAGGGCCAAAGTCTGGAAGCACTTAAGCAAATGGTGACCCAGCAGTTGATGAAGTCAATGGAAACTTACTTGACTTCAGCAGACGGCGGCTGAAAAAATTTAGTCATAGCGGTAGTTCCGCAGGAGCAAAGTTGTTTGTTTGCCCAGACTATTCTCCATGCTTCAGTTTGTGGGCTCTGCTCGGGATTAGGCAGGGTTTACACAAACCGCGGCTGCTGTGCGGGGATGGGGAGGCTCATGGGGCTGGCAGGTCCTGTGGGTGCGTGCCCAGGCAGAGCGATGCCCGTGGCCACAAGCCGCCTGCTGCTCCCACATCCCTGCCCGAAATCAGCGGAAACGACACCGAGACCCAGCGCATGAATGTGGATGGAAACGCTGAGGTTCAAATGACAGTGGAACAGAAAACCTGCCATGTTTGAATAGCCCCCCGCAGGCTGCGGATAAATAGCTATGACCGCTGCCAGCATTCCTTGAAAACTTATATTGGAAAGACAGTTGGAAACCTTCATTTCTGTTGCCTTTTCGAACTATAGCCTTGCTGGGGCCGAGGAGACAACAGATGGGTCCGTTTCTGCGGGGCCCTGGTACATCATCTTTTATAAATGGGAGTCACCTTTGTAATTTTCCATGCACAAGAGGAGCAACTTGTACTGGGAGAAGCATTTTGGCCTCGGCCAAAGGACGCCCAGCGGGCTGACACGGCCACTCCTCTTAATCTGATAGCTGAGCCATCCCTGCAGTTGCTTTTTAAAAGTGGGAACAATCTCTAGCTGGATCCTCTCTCGGTGTACAGGTCCTGGTGTCACTCAGGAAAATCTGAGTCGTGGTGATGCCTTGAATAACGCGGTCCCTGTAATTACTCACAGGCTGATTTGATAGCCGCCTTTCAGCAGGCGATCGTCCGGTTTTTAAAAATCTCTTTTGATCTGTTGATCCAGGCTTGCTGATAGTATGGCAGGGCTACGCTGCAGACACATTTTGACACTAACTGGTGGAAAGCTGAGCAGTTTTATGCACATCACCCGACACAACCACCACCCTTTTCGTGTGTCTTACTGTTTTGCCCACTAAATTCAGGAGAATTTCCTCCTCCATCCTTTGCTGGTTTGCACAGCCACTGGTGAAGACAGATCCATTAATGCCCCTCAGCAGCAATTTAAGCCTTCGCTCCCACGTATCTGTATTACTTCCAAACCACACTGATAGGAAGAATCACAGCGGATGTCGAGACAGAGCTGGCTGATGCCTGGTTTTTGCAGGGGAGCCCTTGGCAGCCTGGCTGCTCCCCAGTAAGGATCGACAGGTTGCAATGCTCTCGTTTGCAGCAATGTTATGTGTTTAAACTCCGTGGAAAATGGATTTACATCACTGATGTTTTAACCACACTGTTATAAACCCCCCAGCCCCACCCTTACTCACTCCCCGAGAGGAATGACTCCAAAATGTTTAAGCTTTTCCATTACTTCGCCTGCCTGGAGACTTTTAGCTAATGGCCTGTAAAGAAATTAGCCGGGGGCAGGTGAGGCCCAGCTGCTTGCAGGGCGGGGGTTCAGTTTGGCCATGAGTTCTCCCCTGCGGCAACAAAATGGTGGGAAGCTGCTGCATCTCTTTCCTTATTTTTTTTTTTTCTCTTTTTTCCCCTCCTGCCTTTTCTCTCAGGTCTCTTGAAGTGACTCACTGCAGGGCGCTGTGTCTTCCCTGTGCTTCCGGGGCTAAGAGCAGCCTTTGGAGAAGTCAAAGGATAGCTTGAGGAAAGAGTCTTTCCTTATTTCTTGAGGGATCAGGCCTTGAGGGATTTCCAATGTGACTCTTCTCCCTCCAGCTTTTTGTCTAAGAGCTCTCTGTGGGTTACGGGTTCTTTATACGTCACCAGAAAAACAACCAGCCCAAACCAGGGCATGGCTTTGGCTTCCATGTGGAGTCATGGACACCCAAATAGCACAGAAGCAGCATGGGAGCACCCAGCAAGTGTGTCTGCCTCCACCTGGAAGATTCCCCCCTCTCAGAGGCTGGTAAGATGAGGTGGTAGCGTTTAAATAGACAAAGTCTGCCAATTAGGCAAATAACGGGGCAGTGACCCCAGGGAGCTGGTGTGGATGGGGAGGTGAGGAGTTTGGGATGGTGCCTTGTCCCCAAAATGGATGCATCCCTCAGACTGCAATGCTGGAAGGAAAAAAGAGCCCTTCCTGGCTCTTTTGGAGGAAGGGACAATATTGCCTGTGAGAAAGGAGGTCTGTCTGGAGAGGGTTAATGAGGGGGAGTGGTAATTGCCCTCACCTGAAGCCGAGGAGGGAGCCGGGGCAGCTGATGGGACGGGATGAGGCAGCAGCTCTCCCTGCTGAGAGAGAAGGGCAGGAGGCTCTGAGAGGACTGTGTGAGGAGGGCATACAGGCTGGTGTGGAGAGCTGTTGTGGCTCTGTCTGGCCATGGTGTCCAGGAGAAGTGAGCGGGGCAGTCCTGTCCCTCCTGTGGGGTGGTTGTCACCACTGTCAGCCCTGGCCTGGGGACTCCGGGGGTGGGGTATGTCACCCCCAGTCTGGAAGCCAGGAGGGCAGCCAAACCCACCCAAGGGGTACGTGAACACCATTCTGCATGGATTCACCCCAGAGCGCGCGTGGCTCCCTTCCGCAGAGCATCAGCTTGCAAAAAGGGGCCCCGTTGCATGGAAGACTTTCCTCCCTTCTGGCTGCAGAGTCATTTAACGAAAACAGCATGGAGACCTCAAGGATGAAGCAAAGCACGTCTTCTTCATCAGCATCGATGAGCCCAAGGTCTGAGGTGAGCCCTTTGTTTTGGGATAGTGCCTGGATCCGCGGGGTTTCTTGCAGAGCCTTTGGCTGTAGAACAGCCTCTCTCCATGACTCTACAAGCTCCACCATTTCCAAATAAAGCTTTCTAGCAGTTAGATTTGAGTGAGTAATTCCACTGACTCGGTTTTAAGTGCTTCTGCTCATAGTTCATTTTGTTTGGATAACTAGTCAAGCATATATTGGAGCTTTGGAATCCTTTTTTTTTTTTTTGATTTAAATTTTGCCAACAATCAATGCGCACAGTGACTGATTATATTCCTTAGAAGCAGTGGTGATAGTACGGGGCTGATTCAGAGTTGTCTCAATGCTTTGAAATGAGTTGTGTCATTCTTGCAGTTTATTCTTGTTTAATCCAGTGCTTTGGCAGAGATTTTTATAGCGCTATATTGTGTCTGTAATATGGCAATGCCCAAGTGCCTTTTCGTTGACTTTAGTTGCGTGCTGTCCTTACTCTCTAAATCATCTTCTGTTCTATTCCAAACAGAATAAAGCTGCTTGTTGCGATATGTGCGAGGTTAAGAGTGCTTAAATGCTTCTCTGTCAGGTATACTGGTCATTTTAAGTCTGCAGATTTAAGGTCTGATCCTGCAAACGCTCACGCGCTGTCAGGAGCAGCAATGCTGAAGGTCGGGTAGAGTAGCTGCTTTGCGCCACGTGCCTTTGCAGACCTTTATCCTGCTGCTTTTTTCGGGATGTGACATTGTGCCCGTGGCTCTGGCCAGGGAAGACGAAGGAGGTCTGGAGGATAGAGCAAGTGCAGGATCAGGCCTTGAGCTGTAATCCAACGAGAGCAAGGAGTTACTCAAATACCAGCTTGCTCTGCTGTAACCGGTGAAGGACATGTCAAACAGATCAATTTGTTATTTAGCCGCTGCTCTATGAGTCCAACAGACATACTGCCTTAGAGTCGTTTGGGATGGTAGCTGCTGTTTGGGATGTAGCAGTGACATCTCTAGTTTGTGTTGTGTGTGGAAGGCATCTAACACTTTAAATAAGAGGCAGAGGATCCTGGCAGCAGCCTGGTGATGCTCCCTGCAGACGTGGGGTGCTCGTTATGCTGCTGGTGGGCTGCGTACCTGCCATTGGGCTTCTCCACTTACTAAGGTGCTTGTGCTTCTCCAGGATGCACAATGCAGTCGCGCTCCTCCAAGGTGCATCAGGGTCAGTCCCCCGATGCTCCTGTAGTGGCAGGGACACTGACTGGCCTCTGGAGAAGGGGCACTAACTAAGCTCCACTGGTACAGGTGCTCCTGGACCTTTGCTACTCTTGTGTCCTCCTACTTCTGCTTGCCGCCAGAAGCACGAAGGCTCCTTCCTTTGAAGAAAGAAATCCTGCAGGAGGTGGCTGCAGAGTAATCTACCCTGGTTATAATTTCCTACAGCTGTGCAACCCCTAGTTTGTCTTTATATCCCAGCACTCTGCAATTCATGATTCTCCTGGAGCTCTTGGCTTTATTTATCTAATTGGAAATGTTCTGTCTGAATGTCCCATCCTTAAGGGGCCTTGGTCTCTGTGGCTGGGAAAAGCCGGCACGGATTCATCAAGGGCAAATTGTGCTTGACAAACCCGACCGCCTTCTTCGACAAAGTAACCTGCTCGGTTGATGCGGGATGAGCGGTGGATTTCACCTACTTGGATTTCTCCAAGGCTTTTGATATGGTTCCCCACAACCTCCTCCTAGAGAAACTGTTCTGTTATGCTCTAGCCCAGTGGTCTGTGCGGTGGGTGGGGAACTGGCTCAGGGGCTGCACCCAGGGGGTGGTGGTCAGTAGCTCTTTTTCAAACAAGCTCAACATGAGTGAACATCGTGTGGCAGTGGCTAACCAAGCCAACAAGATGCTGGGTTGCATCAACACGGGTATCACCAGCAGANCCCGATGCTCCTGTAGTGGCAGGGACACTGACTGGCCTCTGGAGAAGGGGCACTAACTAAGCTCCACTGGTACAGGTGCTCCTGGACCTTTGCTACTCTTGTGTCCTCCTACTTCTGCTTGCCGCCAGAAGCACGAAGGCTCCTTCCTTTGAAGAAAGAAATCCTGCAGGAGGTGGCTGCAGAGTAATCTACCCTGGTTATAATTTCCTACAGCTGTGCAACCCCTAGTTTGTCTTTATATCCCAGCACTCTGCAATTCATGATTCTCCTGGAGCTCTTGGCTTTATTTATCTAATTGGAAATGTTCTGTCTGAATGTCCCATCCTTAAGGGGCCTTGGTCTCTGTGACTGGGAAAAGCCGGCACGGATTCATCAAGGGCAAATTGTGCTTGACGAACCCGACCACCTTCTTCGACAAAGTAGCCTGCTTGGTTGATGTGGAATGAGCGGTGGATTTCGNCCGGCGCTGCAGCAGCATCACTCTGGCAGAAGGAGCAAGGGGTGCTCAGCCCAGGGCTCTGCCGGGCAGAGGGAGCCGGCAGCGCCGGATGGACAGGCTGCGGCATCAGTGCACACTGCAGGCACAGGGGACCAACAAAAAAGTGTCTGTTGCTGGTGACCAAAGCTTGATTTTGAATTCAGGTTGCTCCTCGCAAATATTTGGACTCAGACTAAAGACATTGCTCTGCACTACCCCCTCTGGGAATGGAATGGTTTTAAAGCCAGCACCAGCAAATTGAAGACGGAGCATAGTGTCCTGATTTGAGGCAAAACAGAACCATCTTTCTGTTCAGTAATTTTACTTCTCAGCTAGACCTCTTCTAACTCTCTGAGATTAACAGCAGGTTGTGTCTGAAACGGTTCATTCTCAGAGTGATAAGAGCAATGTTTACGGTTTGTGCCAAGGAACGGCACCAGAGAGGCTCTTGCTTATACTTATGGCTGTACCAGCCAAGGTCAGCTCATTTCGGTGTTTGCCCCGTTGGAGGGGGGGAAGCGGAAAAGCGCAGAGGGGTCCCACCTGCGGGGGGGAGCGGACAGGACAGGGGACCCAAAACTGAATCCCAACAGGGGTATTCCATCCCACCCGCCCCGTGCTCAGTGCAAAAGCTGAGGGATCAAAGGGTCAACGCTCTTCCTTCAATGGCCGACGTCCGAGCAGGACCCTGTCTGTTCCTCTGCCTTGGATCCCCATCCCTGTGTTCCTGACTCCAGCTCTGGAACGCGGTTCCCACCCGTCGCTGAGTCCAGCCTGGGACTGCCCCAGTGCCTGCCGCTGACCTCATCCTGGGAGCTTAATGTGGGCTTGTGTATACTGTATCTATTTCATTATTTCCTTTTTATGTTATTGTTAATATTTCATTAAAGTAGTTTAGTTTCTTCTAAACTTGTAAATCTTTATCTCTCCTCCTTCTCCTCTCTGTGCACGAGAGGCTGGGGGGGAGCATCTGTCGCTGGCCATTGGCCAATTTGGCCAAAACCACAACACTCGGCACTTATTAGGCCGCGCCTGGAGTAGTATGTTCAGTTTTGGTCCCTGCTATGCAAAAATGATTTGGACAGGGTGGAGAGGGTCCAGAGAAGGGCCACAAAGATGATCAAAGGATTGGGAAGCCTGCTGTCTGGGGAAAGGCTGTGAGAACTGATTTGTTTAACCCTGAGAAAAGAAGGTGTAGGGGAGACTTTATCACTGTGTTCCAGTATTTAAGGGCGGCTGCAAGGAAGATGGAGATACTCCCTTTTTACAAGAAGTCACATGGAAAAGATGAGGGGTAATGGGTACAAGTTAATCCTGGGGAGATTCCAATTGGACCCAAGAGGAAACTTTTTCACAATGAGAACAATCAGCCACTGATTGCACTGATCTCCCCAGGGAAGTGGTGGATTCCCCATCACTGGATGCTCTGAAGATTCAGCTGGACAGGCTGCTGGGCCATCTTGCCTCAACGGTGCTTTTGCTTTTTGCTTGGACCAGATGATCCTTGATGTCCCTTCCAACCTGGTATTCTGTGATTTCTCACGAGTCCCAGAGCTCTGCAGCTGTAATCCCGTAAGCAGTATCATACTTCAGGGGCAGGGGGCTCTTGCTAATAGTCTTGTTGGTTAGAGACAGCCACTAGAGAAAAGCTCTTGGTGATGGTAACTAAGTTTTATGGTTGTTGGGAAAGCTGCTGGAAAAATGAGCTAGAAATGGGTATTTGTATTCCTTTGAAAACCAAATGTAAACTTCAGTCCATAATGATAAATAATAACGGTTGTTTCGCGTCTGTATTTTATGTGTGTCTGAAGTCGCTCTTGGCAAGTGGTGACAGTCTGAGCCGTGAACCTTGGGACAACCCAGTGTTCTCATCCCAGCTAGGAATGTTGCTAACATGGATGATGGGGTGCCCAAGAACCTGTGGGATTTACCTGTTGAAACTACAGAGACACACAGAAATGCAAATACTTTTGTAAAGAGAGTGTGTTTGTTCTTATGCAGTGTTTATTCATTTTAGTAAAGGAACAGAAATTCCTTGGCCCAAGTGTAATGATCTGCTTTCCAGGGAAACCAGCGGTGTGTCCAGCATATTCATCAGGATGCCCAGCCTCTCCTGCCATTAGTCAGAAACTCTGTGGCTCTCCAAGGCACCACAAAAGCCTATGTGTAGAGCAAGAGCTCCAACTCAAGCACCCCCTGTTAAAAAACCCAGCTTACTTGCTGGACCACACACCCAATAGAGGAAACATGGAAGAAAGTGGGACAAACTTAGAAAACACAAAAGCTGCGGCCGGGGCAGGAGGAGGGGAAGGAAGAGGGGGAGGGATAAGGGATGGAGAATGGAGGGGGAAAAGAAAACAGACGTGAATGTTGCCAGATTTGCACAAATAGGCAGATTTGTTTAAAAATAGGAATGACTTGCTACCTGATAGTACTTTCTCTCAAGTCTGCTTTGAAGAAAATACACCTCTTTTGGCATTGTTTTTGCTGTGCTCTCTTCAGCTGGGTTCCTGCAGGCTGCCGACTGAAATGCATCCTTTCTGTTTGTTTTCTGCCCTGGAAACTCCATCTATGACCCTGAAGGTGACACATACTGTAACGGAGCTGCCAGGGAAAGCTTTAGCTGTGGGAGACGGTAGTTTGGTGGGAGGCTGGCGACAAATCCACCCACAAACGAGGTTTTTGTGCTGTGTTTTCCGTGTGTGAAACAGTCTGGGAGCACAACTCCTAGCACTTTGTGGGTAGCAGGGCTTTACCCAGCCTGGTGCGTCCCACCGATCCCAGTAACAGCACTTTGCAGTTGTGGGGAAGCTGGGGAACAGTTTTACTGGCCAAGTGCCATTGCTGGGTGGGTTTTCCCCCATGGACCCTGCAGGAGCCCGGGGAGGAGCTGGCTGTCTCCCTGCTCCAGCTGCTCCCCGGGCAGGAACGGTGCTAATTGGCTGGATGAATTTATTTTTTTTGCAACGCGCCTCCCTGCTATAAGTGGCAAAGCAGCCGCTGTCCCGCCAGCTGGACACCCCAGCCCAGCCGCCTTGCCTCGGCCAGGCTGGAGGCACGGCTCTGGACTGAAGCGCTCCTGGATCCATCCCGCTGCTGAGGTGCTGTGCACGGAGCTCAGTCCATCCCTGCCCTCCTCCAGGCAGCAGCCGCCCCGCAGCAGCTCCCAGGCTCTCCGGCAGCCAGTAAGCACATGCCTCTGTCTCTCCCTCTGGAGCATCATCTCGCAGGGAGGGTTTCAGCATCCCGTGCTCCGCAGATCTCTGGATTTCGGGGCTTGTGCTGGGTCTTTTCTCTGCTTTGCGACTGCTCCGCTGGGGAAGGGTTTGTGAGAGCAGGGCTGGGGGAAAGGGGAAGTCTGCGGGTGTGTAACATGCTTCTAAAAGACTCTTTCTAGCAGGAAAGTTTCTTTGTGGATCACTGAGTCAGCCTCTGGAACTGCCTCTGTTTTATGGGGTGTTTTGGAGGTGGGATTTATCTGAATTCTTGCTTCTGATTTCTCTTGCATCCTCTTTTTCTGATAGACGTGTTCCCTCCTGGAAGGTGATGGCTTTGAAAGTATGGACAGCCACTGGGGTATAAATACAGCTTTCCTCTTTATTTCCCAGCAGAGTGGGTGTCTGAGGAGTGTTTGCAGTGGTACAGAGCTGTGGAGGAGCTGTCAGCTGCGTGTTTTCCGAGGCGGGTGATCAGATGTGCCTCTTTGGAGCTTTTCATGACAGCCAGGGAGGAGATATCTAAAGCACTGGCTGTTTTGTGGGCTCTCAGGTGATGTGATGTTCTCGGAAAGCGAGGAATGGTACCCTCTGAATCACAGGAGCTGGCTGGCAGTCACAGAATTGGGGAATATCGAAGTGCAAGCTTTTACCTATTAGTTATCACATCATCCTCTTTCTGTATCATGGCGTACCAGGTAGTTGCAGAGTTTCTGACGAGCCACACTTTGCAGCTATCCCCATGAGAACGCAAACACCTCTATCTTCCTATAAACACTGCGCCCTTGTATCTACCTAGATTTGTGGAATCGCTTGCACAAGTGAAACTATTCACCCGTGTGTTTGCAAGGTGGGTGTTTCTGTCGCTAATCTTTTCTCTAAGAACTAGGCAAAAGATAAGTTAATGTGTGTGACTCCGGTCCGGTTTGTGTTGTGTAAGCAGGAGCCAGTTTAGAAATGGATGCGGCTGCTTTTTAAATCACTGAAAACTAACACGTGAAAGGGAGGGGGGAAAAAATTGGTTAAAACAATCCAGCTACCAATTAGTCTTTTCCCTTGTTTTGAGAGGAAGAGTGTTTTTTTAAAAACGACAACGACAACAAAAAAAAAAAGCAGAAAGGAAACTGATTAAATTCTTAAGCCATGATGTACAAAGCAAATAGCTGATCAAGCAACCAAATATGGCTTTAAAGTTTAAACTTTCTTTTTAAATGATAAATGCACCCACGTACTTCACTTCAGTGACAACACCCTTCTCTTTTTTCTTTTTTTTCTCCCCACTCCTCCCCCCAAGTACAGCATTCTTGAATACAAACCAGCTCTTAATTTCTCCTTAAAGAGCTCAGTATATAAAAATTAATTCTTGACTAACACCTGCTAGAAAAATGTGGGTTAGGGGTTTCAGAGCTAACCCCACAAGTGCAAAAATCCACAAACCAACAAACCCTCAAGGGCTCAGTGCAATAGAAAGTTAATTTGGACTGAGGAACCAGTTTGGGGCTGGAGTTTTACAGCAGGTTTCTGACTCGCACCGCTCTTGGAGTTTTGGCTGGGGGAGGTTTGTAGGATCGGACTCTTGAAGTGTTTTGAACGGGGGAAGTTATTCCCTGCTGCGAACCATGGCTTGCCTCCACGTATGGTGGTATAATTCTCTGCCTGGATGTAAATAATGGCAGCTGCTCAAAAGGAGACGCTTAGGGTACTCAAACACTTGAAAATAAACACTCTCCAGCCCATCTTGGCTGGCCTTTATTTCGGAAGCAGCCTTTCCATCGAGCTGTACCACGAGTGGAAAATCCAGACATATGGTACGAAGCAGCTGGTGGGAGCCCTGGCAGGTTCCTGTCTGCGTCCGTGAATAGGGGAACGATGCTGTAGGATGTACTTTATCTCTGATCTGAACCTGTATCCCGTGAATATGATTTATAGTCCACACCCATTGCACTAGGATGTAACAAAGCTTTAAATAACTGCCCTCCTTGCCCCCAAGAAGCAACTTGCTTCCTTTTGTGTAATACCTGTGTGAAAAGAAGGTTGTTCTGTCTCTTAGGATATCCCACAGCCCTTCCTGCGCTCTGTGTGTGCTGGTGGAAACCTGTGCTCCTTTAGTGTGGTTCTTGGGTATTGGGCTGTGATTATCTTTCCCGTTTCTGTCTCGGAAACACGTCCTTGCTGTCAGTACATAAAGGTCCAAGCACTGTCTGGGAGCTGAGATGTGGCTGAAACTTCCAGTGCTCCAGTGGAGACAAGTAATGATGTGAGCAAGGAATAATCCTGTCCCCTCAGCAGCAGCCTGTGTGAGTGAAGCCCTTTTAAGTTTACTTCCCCCGCCAAGGGATGCATTGAGGCATTTAGGTGTCAATTCCTTAAAGATCCTTGGAAAATTCCTTCAATCTTTGCTGATGAGACAATCCAGTCCAGCCTGTATTTAGCACTTTCCCTTTTCATGGTGCTGCTTAGACCTGAAGCCTCCGTGGTGTTAAATGCAGCAAGGTAAGCCTCCCCACCACCAACGTGCCAGGTTTGCTCAGGCCTGGGGTGCGTTCCTAAATCGGAGTGTAGGGGGAGTGCAAAGGTAGCAACGCTGAGATTTCGGATGCAATTCTGTAACTTCAGCTATGTGGAGTCACTTTTGCTTGAAAAGGTAATGGAAATAATGCCTATGTAATAAACCTTCCCAGACCTGACCTGTGATTTTATTATAAAAAGCGCATTGTAAGTCAAAATATCTTCCGCTTGATTCATTGGGATCTCTTTTTCATTTCTCTGTTATGGAAGATGCAGACAGGGAGAGTAACAAAGCAGAAATGTCTGAGAGCAGTCGTTCCACGTCTGATTTTTGGCAGAGGGAGTGTGGGAGGAAGAAAGGGACCTCATGTTTCATTTAGATACCCAGATTCGGAGAGGAGTTTTACGCAGATGGCTCTTGAGACACTAGGACTCTAAAGGATTAAATGCTATGTAGATAAATGCTTGCTTCCACAGCGTTGTTTTAGGAGGACTGTGCCATATACTCTGGCTTCTGTCCTTTTATCCCTGGGTCCAGGCAAAACCCTGTTTGCAGCCACTTGGCTGGGTGTAGGAGCAAAGGCACTGGGGCTTCCCTGAGGTTCACAGGCAGGATAAAGCCCAGTGTGTTTCGACTCCCTGATGTGCTTTGACTGGGACTTTTTGTAGATGGGATGTTACCCCAGCTGGCTTCTGTGGGAATAAATTGGATCTGAGAGGTCAAGGCTGGTCTGTGATGAGCGTTTCTCCCTGCTAACCCTCCGCCTGTGTCCAAAAAGAGCCTGCAGGCTCAGCAAAAATACTGCAGAAACTTGGGCTCTGAAACAAAGTGTAAATTGGTGGGCTAAAGTCCCTTAAAGAAGGATTATGAGTTGCTCCATGCAGGGAATTAGTCCTGTGGTGTCTAGAGGCAGTCACAAAGTTGGGCTAAAATGAAGTCTGTGTGTTGGGAGAGAGCCCATGGGTGGGTGCTGCTGAGCGCCACAGAACAGGGAGGGTGCAAAGAGGGGATGGGTGTCAGGAAAACAGAGCCCTGTCCCAGCTTCTTACCCTCGGTCCCAGGGGATGCAGGTGTCGTGCATCACCCTCCCCAGGCCCACAGCCAAAACCCTCTCTCCTACCAGAGACGGACTCATTTTGCTGCTTGAAGTATTTCCCGCAAAGGCTTTGCTCTGCTTCCCGCTGGTATGTGGAAAGCCACAAAAAAGCCTTCTTGGCGGGGCAGCGTTGGCCCTCCCTGCGCGTCCCTGCAGCGTGCCTTGAAGCAGGATTTGAGCCCCAGTGCTTTCGGAGCAGTTCAGGGGTGTGTGGTTCCAAAAGTGCTGCCAGAGGAAATTCCTGTCAGAGTAAGAGAGCGGTGTCATCTAGGGGACGGACAGATGGATGGATGGGTGGATGCTCTTAACACTTCTCCGGCTTTTTCATCTCCCTCTGAGGAAACTGCTCTTTCCCCCCTGGCAAACAGGGCTCATGACCTATGGCAGGACAGGGCTAGAATGATATTTAGGGCTTTGGAGCTATTCAAAAGCCGGGCAAAGATTTCATTATAGCCACACTGGAATGGCACAGGCAGGGTTCTGAGGAAACATTCTTTCAACGAAGGCCAAATTAAAGAGTGCCCTGGAGAATGTCGGAGAGCCAGGAAAGGATTCCTGACAGCGAGGGAGCTGCAGCCCAGGGTGGAAGGGGTGGTATTTTGCTGTGCGCCTGACTGGAAACTTGAAGGCAGAGTTATAATTTTGGTTTGGATGGCGGGATAGAATTGCATTACTTTTGTAAATGGGAAATTCAAAACCTCTTGACTTCAGATTGGTGAAGAGCCAGTCCTTCCGTCCATGGCTGTGCCTGTTCTTTTGTTTCTTGAGGTGACCCTGGTGACTGCTGTGATTTGGGATGCATCCCCCTCTCCCTCCTTGGCGGAGCTGGCTGTTAGGCGTGTGAGTAAGCAGTCAACAGCCTTTAACTGTGAGGGATTAAAAGTGCTTGGATAAGGAGTTTGTGGTCTGTTGGGATCAAACGCCGAATACCAGTTGTCACCCAGACCTCTAATGAAGAACAAGAAAAATTTCCTGCAGGGAATTGGCTCCCTGCTGGGAACAAGCATTGAGGGTGGCTTTTCAGCTTCCTTGTTTCTAATATCTTTCCATCCCTGGGAAGGGGAAACCAAAGCAGAGTGGAAAAGAGATTAGAAGTTGCCCACTGGAGGCTGCCTGACAGGTCCAGCTTGAGGTTTAATAATTTGAATCAAAATGTTTCAGAGCCAGTTTAGTTGTTGAACTGCAGAGCTACAGTGAAATAAGTCTGCTCTGGTGTCTCTACTGTGATGTAGATGGGGAGGAAGAACAGGAGAAATAGCTTAAAAAAAAAATAATTAAAAAAGTAGGAAAGCTTTCCCTCCTGGAAAATCCTCCTGCTTGTCGTCAAGACATGAGAGACCTTCATGCTTTGTGATGCTTTGAAATAGGGGCAGCTTCAAATGAAATGGTGGCTGGCTCCGGTGGTGCCTATTTACTGAAATAAAGTTTACTATTCTATTTACTGAATAAGTTTAAGAGACTACTGTTAACAAGCAATTGCACGTGCTAGATATGCTGAGAGTCTCCTCTGGAGAGGCGCGGTCTCTCCGGAGACCTCTGGAGAGGTCTACGATCCACCTATGTTGCTTCAAGCTAACTTTAATGCCAAAGCAGCTGCCCCAGTATGTGAAGGTTCTTGTGTTACAGCAGTGTCTAAGCAGCAGAGGACTTCACAGCATCTGGCAGAATTGCTCTTCACTGTTTTGTTTGGACAGAGAGCGAAAAATCCACTCAATCCTCCAAAACTCTGTCTTTTGAACCAGTGTGCTGGCTGTGTCTTTCTGCCTTTGCTAAGAAAAATAGAAGCCGTTCATCGCACTAAACCCATGGTTGGTCCAGCCCACAGTGGTTGCTGGTTGCCTTTCCTGCAGGGAATTGGCTCCCAGCTCTTCCCCAATGCCTTCACTTGGGAATATTCAGTTTTCGTGTGCTTCCAGTGGTCTCTGACCAAAGCTCCCCTTAAGAGAAGCTATGAAACCACCCTAAATATAGCTGCCCCATAGCTGATAGGATGCTGGGGTGGGAGAAAATAATGTACTTGCTCCTAAAGAAATGCCCCAGGTTGTGGGAACCATTCTGACTTGGCAGGCTACTCGCGAGGCATTTGCTATTTGTTTAACTTGGGACTGGCTGCCCCTGGCAGTTGTTACCATCAGCCGCCTTTCTTATCTGCTCTTTTCTATAATAAACATTGGAGCAAAGATTTGGAATTAGTCACTTCTGAGGCACTGCCTGCCCGCCTTTCCAGCTTCTGTCTTATCGTCTCATTTTTGGACTCTTGAGCCTTTTCCTCTTTGTTCTGTCCCCCTTGGTTTGTCCCTCTTCTGGCATAGCAAAGAGCTCATTAAAATATCCCGTAGGTGTGTTATCCCCAGGGCTGCCTGTGTCCCAGAAGACATGCTGCCCTGGGATAACGCATGTCATCCTGGGCTAGGGATGTCATGCTGCTGCTGGGTACTATGGGGATTTTTCTAGCGTGACTTACCTAAACCAGGGGATGGTCTGGATGAGTCGTTCTGGCTCACATCCGTTCAGATGAACAACCCGTGGAGGCAGCGTAAGGATCCTGAAAACATCCCTGGGGGCCTGGCACAGCATCCTGCTCTTTGGCACAGCATTAACCGGGGGCAGTCGGTGGTTTGAGGGAGCGCAAACACAGACGGCACCTCCAGAAGCAGAGGGCTCTGTGGTCTTCATTCAGAAATCTGAGCGATTCCTACTGATTTGCTTCCACTTTAAAATTCCCAGGTGTCTCTAAGCATTGACTTGACCTGCTCTTGCTTCTGACAGTGCTGTTGGAGAGGCAGTAATGAGCAGCCCAGGGTGCAAAAATCTCTCTCTCTCTCTCTGGTCTCATCTCACTTTAAAAATACACAGAGCTATATATTTCACTCAACACATGCAAATACTGTTTCCTATCTACCCCTGCTCTGCTGACTGAAAGGCAGTCACACTTCCCCCCTGGGACAGCCTGCCAGGTACGTGCCACTCGATGTATAATGTATTTCAGTGCTGCCTCTGGAAATGGCCGGGTAGCAGCGTCTGAGCAGGACGAAGGGCAGCCCACATTCATCCCGCCGCAGCACAAAGGCCTGCAGTGGGGATTCAAATCTACTTAGTTCTCTCTGGATTTGCTTTGTTGGGTGCAGGAGGATGTCATCCACCTCTCGCCGTAATCTTCCCTTGTCTCTTATACCACTAACACCGCAATGCTTTTTATTTAGCTGAAGGTGGAAGCTTTGACTCTGGATCTGTCTCTGTGGTGGGATGGGTTTCTTGAAGTGGGTCGGGTACAAAACCTGCCTGTTTTCGTTTCAGAAAGCTGACTGGGGTCTTAGCCACAGGTTACGTATCTTGACCAACACTTGCTGGATTGAACTGGTCAGGGAAGAGTTTCTCTTTCTTGCAAAAGTGCATTCAGCAAAAAAACCCAACCACCCAAACCCTTTGTTAAACATAAGAGGCGACTCAGGCAACTTCTGAGCTGTATCTTGGCTCAGGTCTACATGTAACAGAAAGCCAGACACGGCTGATCTTTTTCAAGCATTCTACATTGCAGATCGGAGCGCGCACATACCCTGGGGTCAGTCCTGCTTCTTGGTGCCCTTCCTGCTGATGCATGTGATGATGAATGGGAGGAAATTCCTGCCCAAGAGCACAAACAGGCTGGAAGACCTGTAAGTGGCCATGTCCTCGTAGGCTGACACGTGAAATGGAGCTGATGATGGCTGGTGTTAGTGGACACGTTAGTGTCAGTCCCTCCTGAAACCTGTTTCAGGGAAAGGTTGTTTGGTTTCTAGCTGGAGAGGATTGCAAACAAGGACCTGATGTGCTGGAAGAGGCTACCATCCATCTGGTGTCTGGGATGGCAGGAGGCTGCTGTGCAGGGACACCCGTGGTGTGCGTAAGGAAAGATTGTGTCTCACACCTCCTTTTTGCCATTTTCTGTCGCTGTGGTCGGGCCCAAAGTCAGCTTTCCCTCTGACCTCCAGTGCTAACGCAGCCCATCTCCATAGCAATGGCTGTAAATACCTCCCCCCACGCGCTCCTACCCCAGGCCGTGTTGGTGCTATAATGTGGTGAAGCTTTCTGTGTACTGCACTAGACACTGAAACAAACAACCGATAAATCTGTTATAAACCAATGAGTAATTTGTTTTGGTTACCAGGGAGATTGCCAAGTGCATATTCAACCTGAAATAGCAATGAGCTCATCCTCTGAGCAACGGCGGTGCCTGAGCTGGAGCAGCCGGATGGAAAGGGAGCCAGCGCCAGTAACGCTGTCTGCTCCACCGACATTTGGACGCTGTGCGTGTCGTTTTGCCAGAGAGCTTTTGCCTTGCAAATGAGACCGAGCAGGGGATGGTGTGTGAGGCTTTTTACAATTCCTGGGAGTGTGGCGGTGATGTTCCTGGTGGGCTGGAGAGCCCCTGGGGTGCGTTAAGGTGCTGCAGAGTTGGTCTCCTCTGCTGTCTCCCATATCTTGGACACCCCTCCCTCTACAAAGAGTGTGGAGAAAACTGAGATTCTTGGCTTGCAGATAAAGGCTAGTTTTAAACAGCTAGTTAGATAAGGGTATTTGACGGGCAGAGCCTCTCCCCTGCTGCTGCTCCAGGCGCTGGAGCAAGGATTTGGGGAAAAACTCATCCTCTTCTGCAACGTACCTGAGGCAGGAGCTTGAAATTTTGGGTTCTGCCATTATTTCACCTTGAAAAGTCCCCAGTTTAAGGAGAGCAGGACTTCGGTTTTGAATGGCTGGTGCTAGGAGCAGGGTTTGGCAGCATTCTGTGTCCGTCTGTCCATGCAGTTGCTCCCGGGAATAAGCCCACAGATGACACTAGGTGTCAGGAGGACCTGTGCTTGGACAGGCACCGGGGTCACCTTCAGCCGGGGCGTAGCGGGCAGTGTGGGAGCAGCTGCTGCGAGCAGGGAGATGGCTTTCTTGCTCTGCTGAGACCTGGGTGACGGAGGTTGGGGTTGGAGGGGGCTCTCGCAGGGCTGCTGGCTGTGCTGGTTGGAAAGGTAGGACTGGGTCTCCATCAGCCCAGCCAGAAGGGGTCCAGGCAGGGCTCTGATAGCATCCCGCGCTCTTCTCTGCTAGGGCGGAGGTATTTCCAGACGTACTTGCATCCAATGAATTCACATTTTCTGAAGAAATACAGTTTTTAACTTAAAGTCTGTCTGTATGAGGAAGTACTGCCCGTCCCTCCGCACTAGGACGCTGCATGGGAGAGGCTGGCGAATGTGTGGCAGTGGTCTCTGCTGCTCCCTTTTCTTGGATTTTGCTCCCCATTGCTCAGTTGTCAAATACATGAAATGATGTAGAAAAGCACCACCGTATTGCCTGGCAGCTCTCTTGATGAAGCAGTGCACAAGGCACTTAGCAGAGGCCCACTGATGGACTTCACTGAATCTTTTAAGACATAGTTACCAGTGGCTGTGAACACATAACAGTTATCAACAGCACAATGACGGAGAAAAGCTGAGTCCCTGCGATGTAATCCATGAACCCACTCACATGATGTAAAAGCACAGTTCTTTTTTTGGATTAACTTCATGGCTTTCTAGAGCAAGGGGTGAAGGTTGCATCTGTAAAAAGGGCGTTGGTTTCAGCAGAGGTATTTTTGTATTTTGGAAGGCTTTCATTATAATTTCACGAGCATGGAGTGCCCTGTCTCTGTGTTCTTGCAAGTCCCTTCCAGGCCTGATGAATTTCTTCCAGCTCCTTTCTGGAGCCATGTGGGAAATGCTTTGGTGACACATCCAAGTCCCTCAGCATCCTGGGCAGCTCTGTCACAGCCCCCAGTGCATTCAGCCATCAGCCCCCAGGGAAGGGCTTCATGAAACCCTATTATGTGCAGTAGGTCGGCATTTGAAAGAAAGTGATTTTTAACGTGAGGAGTTATAACTATGTGCGATTTGGGTGAAAGAGGTGTGAGTTTGGCTGCACGCAGCTGCCTTTCATAGTTGGCAGTGCCCTCTGTGACATGCCAGGGCCACCCCACCGGCTGGTTTTGAGCCCACACAACTCTGGCGTAGTGCAGCTCCTCCCACCGTGCCCCCCACATTGCCCATAACCGAGCTGGCAGACAGCTAACAAACCGCTGCGTGGCATTTTATCGTTTGCTTTCAGCAGCTCTTTGGAGATGAGGCACAGCAGGTCTAACGTGTGCATGGATTATTTGATATTCCTTTGTATCGCAGTGGGTGTTAGCGTTTGGGAACAGGACAGGCATCCCTGTGGGTCTGCAATGTCTCTCTTCCCTGTGTCCTCGGTCCAGTGTTTCACCTACTTGGTATCAAGGCGTCTTTGCTTTTTGGCTGTCTCTGGGCAACTAAAAACACTGCTGGACTTTGCAGATCCTGGACTTGTCCAGGACCAAGCCTAACCTTGCTCAAGCCTGGCATAAAGCAGGCAAGGCTCGCTACCGGGCTGTTCTAGCACAGCTGAGAAGTCAATTTGTCTTTATCAAAGGGACAGGAGAGTCTTTGCTATTGCAGGAAAAGTCCTGGATGCTTTGGAAGCCCTACCCTTTCCCCATTGTCCCGCAGCATTCCCAGTGGGACACGGGTGCTTGTGGGCTCTCATGCAATGCGGCTGCACAAGCTGGTTTGAAAAGAAAGCAAGCCACTGTTTCACATCTGCTTTAGCTTTTTGACAGTTTTCTCTGGCGCTCGTCTGCAATTAGCACTGCTTTTTTGTCACATGGAGCTGATCCTCTAATAGTTTGACTTGGACGGCAGTTTGACAGCCAGCAGAAATAGTATTGAGAGGGGCTGTTTCTCTTTGCAGACTGTGGTACTTGTTGTCCCTGCGTTTATTGTCTCACTGCTACTTGAGAAGGAAAACAAAATCACTTTTTGTGCCCGGATCCAGCCACAGAGCCGAGGATGGTTTAATCAAACACATAAGTGGCTGTACCAACTCCAGTCGGTTTATTTCTGTGTTTAAAATCAAGCACTTTCCTAAGTATCTTATTCTTCTTCTTCCAAGGCTTGTGTTTAATAATGTAACAGCCCACAGACTTTGCCCGTTGCACTGACAGAAATGCTGTAACGCGCATTACAGCATGTTATGTTACATATGAGACCCTCAGTGGGAGCATGGGAGAGGAGAGGGGACCTTCTCTTGCCTCTGAGCGCCCTGGCCTGTCCCTGCAGAGGTGGGGGATGAAGGGATTTGCTGTTTCAGCACATGGGAGGCTAATTAAATATATCAGGTTAAATAACCTTGCCTCTCCATACTGCTTTGGGCTGAACTGTCTCTTGCCAAGCATTAATCTACTGATCTTAATATTTTCAAAGACATAAAAGCAACGGAAATTTCTTCCCCTGCCACTGTCTCCATCCTGCAGATGAGGATGCCACAAACCAAGGCCAGCCTCCTGCCCACGGGCGGAGCGCCATTCTGGCTGGGTCTCTCTGCTTTTGGCAGAAATTGAATCCTAACCCTGATGAAAGATTAAAGATACTTGTTCCTTTTTATTTATTTACTTATTTTTAAAAATGAGAACCAATATTTTCTATGGAGAAGGCTTTTTAGTGTAGTCCTTGCCCAGCTCTGATCTGACATGATTTCCAGGGAGACCTGGGATCCTTATCACTTTATGAAAAATGAGATTTACATTCTGGTATCACACAGGCACTTTGAAAATATTATCCCTGGCTCCAGAGAACTGGCTCATACATTTTAATGCTGTTATTAGAAATTGAATAGACAACACTTCTCCTCAGTGGAAATTGCTGTGCAGCTCGGGGGGGAAAAATATGCAGAAAGCACCGGTGGAGACTTCAGAGAGCTCTCGTCACCCTGAGATGCGTGTGCTTTTGATGCAGTGTGTCTGCTGAATGAAAAGAAAGAGGTTTGATCTACACCAGAGAAAAGGGAAAGCACCAGTGCGTGGGCCGGCAGCACGGGAAGAGGCAGCAGTGGGGCTCAGAGCATCGCAGCAGCTTCTGGACTGAAAGGCAGAGCGCGCCCAGGCCTGGCACGATGCTGGGTTGCTCTGGGCTTGCGTGTCCCGGAGTACTGTAGATAGGTGCTTTGTTTGTGGCCTTAATAAGTGTAGAGAAATCAAGCTGGATGAGTGCTGGCTTGAAGTGGTGTAAGAGTGAAGAGCTGTTGAGGTGCTGAGATGGGTGAAAGATGCCCTTGGGAGGAGAAGGAGCAAGGAACCACAACCAAAAAAACCCAGATCAGGTTCCTTTTAAAATAAATTATTTTTTTTCACGGTGAATAAACTTGAAAGAAGCAGCTGATCTCTGCTCCTTTCAGGGCAGATGCCCTTCGAGGAGGACTTCACATTTGGCTGCAAGTACTTTGAGGCTCTGGAGTTGCTGAGATGGAGTTGCTAAGTCTGGCTTGCGAGCGTGGAGGGAGAAAAAGCATCATGGCTGGCAAAACACTCTTTTATCAGGGCTCCAGGCTCTTCTGGAAGTCTGGCTGGCTTCTCTGGTATTCCCTGAGTCTTCAGTCTCTTGGGAGGTCAGTTTGGGAAAGAGCAGCCAAGGCAAGTTGAGTAGGATCAGAGCGAGTGGTCTTCTGGTCTGGCAAGGGCTCCGGCTTCCCTGCAGCAGCAGAGAGCAAGGAGCAGGGCTGAGCAGGGTGATGTGTGGCTGGGAAATGAACAGGGCTTTCATGAGAGATTTAATGGGCTGATTTGCAAAATACTAAAGTGAATGGTGGCTGAAGTCAGCTCTGGCCACAGACTGAGCCTGGGCCAAGTTAAATGGCATCTCTTTCAGCTGAGGAGATGTGTGGTGATGCAGGACCAGAGCAAAGTGTTCTCAAAAGGCTGCACCATGGCTCTATTTTACAAGCGAGCGGGTGCCTGTGGGCCTCCTCACCCCCTCCTGTCCACAAGGAGAAGACAGTGGGTGTCTTCTCCTTGGCTAGTCCTGCAGCATGTCCCCAGACTGTCCTGGAGCACGTCCCCTGGCATGGCCAGTGAGTACCCATGTGATGTGGTGCCAAAAAAGCTGTTGCGACCTTGAAGCCACTCCAAGGTGAAAGGTTTCCCTTTCTCCTGCCCTTGGTGGTGGTGGTGCAATGTGTCCCAGCCTGGCTGAGCCGTCGTTGCATGTATCGGGGTGCATGGAAGTTGACCCCTTCCTCCATTTTAAAATGCACTTATCTGAAGTTGGAAACGAAATCAAACCCTCCCAAAGCAGAGGTTTCTGAGAATAACTTTTGTGACTAATGCAATCCCATAGGCCTCACTGGAGGGGACTTTGCAGCTTTCTTTTTCCTTGTAAAGTATGCCCAGCATATGTCCTGACAATTAGTCAGAGTGCCCAAAAATACCCGTCAGCCCTGCAAGCTGATCTCCTTCGGCTCCCGGAGCTGAGACAGACACAGCGTTGTGCACTGTGGGGCTTTGGGAAAGGTTATTTTTAAAATGGCCACATAACAAGGGTGATTTGGTGCTTTCAGCCACTAAACGCTCTCTAGCAACTGAAGGTGTAGGTAGCCAAGTGCTAATCTTGCTCCAGGCGACTGTCCCGCACCGGAGGTGATGGGGTGGTTGTCCTGCTAAACCCATACGCCAGGGGTGGCTCCTGTCAGCTCTAAATCAGCCCTCCGGCCGTGGCCCTGGGGCCTGTGCCAAGTTCAGGCAGTGCTTTGATGGTCTGCTGGATGCCAGGGAGTCTTCCCAACCGCCATGCCAAGGCTTGGAAGGGCATGTCCTTCTCATTGAAGTGGTGGCCTGTCTTCCCCCTTAGCCAGGCAGGGTGCTTCTGCCCAGCCCTCTTCTGAGAAGCATTTGCTTTACCCATCGCTGACCACCTGAGATGAAGTTCTCTATCTGCAGTGTTTCCCATGTGCTGAATGTCTGGAGGGTGTTTTGCCAGAATCGCAGTCCTCCCGCCTTTCTTCTCCTCCCCTGAAAATAAAGCTCTTTAAGGGGAAAGACCAAGGCTCCTTGGTCTTGTAGAGCACCACTTGTGGGGGGTCTTTGCTTGGCTGTGGGGCAGAGGAAGGAGATCTGCAAAACAGTCTGCCCAGCAGCTTCCTGGGAACGGGATGTTCTACTAGAAAACATCACACCAAAAACATTCCCAGCCTCTGGAGGAAGAGCTCGGGCATAGCCTGCAGCCTTGAAAGCCCTTTTAGCTGCCAGATCCCGTTGGTTGAATGCAGGATGGCAGGGCTACCAGAAACCGCGTGGGGGATGCCGGAGAGCTGGTGTGTTGTAGCTGATGTCTGGGTAGCTGCTAATTTCTGGCTCGTGGTGGGTGGATTTCCAGGGAAGGTGAATGCCCTAGCTTTTAAGCAGTGAACACAAACTAATAGTTGAACTTCCTTCCGTGCTCTCCACAGTGAGCTGTTTAACTTCACCGGGGGAGAGCACCGCTCAGCCAGCTGCTGCGCCTTTGGGAAGTAATTGAAAGTAATTAGGAGTGCGGAGAACGTAATGGAGGTTGTGAAATATTATTTCAGTGTCGGCTTACTAAAAACTTGGAGAAGCCCCGACAAGAGCATTTATTGTGTGGGTATGGTAGGATTATATCCCTGTGAGTGTTCATCAGACCTCGTCTTTCCTGGAAGAGACTGCCATGCTGCCTGGCTGGGATCAGTGTGGTATTTATTTGACAGGGACTGAAGTTACATTTCTCAGCTCTCAAGCCAGGGCTGTGCCATGGGGGAAAGCTGTGACTGGCGAACCTTTGCCTGATGTTTGACTCCAGCTGTCATTCCTTCTCCACGTGACTGCATCTCTATTTGAACGAAGACAGACACTTGCAGCTGGACAAGATCATAGAATCACAGAATGGGTGAGGTTGGAAGGGACCTTTAAGATCATCAAGTCCAACCATTAACCCCCCCTGACAAAAACCCCTTCTAAACCATGTCCCTCAGCACCACATCGACCCTTTTCTGAAACACCTCCAGGGATGGGGAATCCACCCCCTCCCTGGGCAGCCTGTGCCAATGGTTAATAACCCTTTCCGTGAAAAAATGTTTCCTGAGATCCAATCTAAACCTGCCCTGACATAACTTGAACCCGTTTCCTCTTGTCCTATCCCTTGTCCCCAGGGAGAAGAGCTCAGCCCCCATCTCTCTCCACCCTCCTTTCAGGGAGTTGTAGAGGGGGATGAGGGCTCCCCTCAGCCTCCTCTTCTCCAGGCTGAACAACCCCAGTTCCCTCAGTCCTTCCTCGGAAGGTTTGTCCTCCAGACCCCTCACCAGCTCCGTAGCCCTCCTCTGGACACGCTCCAACACCTCAATGTCCTTCTTGGAGTGAGGGGCCCAAAACTGAAGGCAGTACTTGAGGTGGGGGCCTCACCAGTGCCGAGTACAGGGGGATGATAGCCATAAGGTGCTCCACTGTCCGAAGTGTGAAGTTTTGGGGTAATAATCTAGTGAATAACTGAGTTGTGGTGTGGCTTGCTTGGCCCCAAGGAGCCTCTGAGGACCACATCAGCCCCGGTGGAGGAGGTGCTGTTGGTACTGGAGAGGCATCTCACCCCCGCCACCACTGAGGGCACAGCGCTGCTCAAACTGGGCGCTGCTGGGTGGATCTGTGCACAACACAGCCATCATGCTGCTGGGAAGGAAGGGGAAGATACTGCATTCGAGCCTTTTTAGCCCAGTTGTGGGCTTGATGCGCTTCGAAGGCATCTGAATGGGACCAGTCTCGGCAGTACAGGTGGATCTTTCTCCCAGGAGGAGCAAAGGAAGGCTTTGTGTCCCCTTAGGGCTGGAATGTCCCAGCACACTGAGACCTGTTGTTTCCACCTTGCAGTTCACAGGAGGGGGTTGTGGGCAGCCTGCCGAGCCTCCCCCCTCCGCTGCCTGCACCTCACGGCTCCTCTCCGCAGGCTGGGTGGAGGCAGAAGGATGTGGGAGACAGAGCTGGGAAGAGAATTTCAGCCCAGGTTTAACCTAGTGAGGTTTAAGACTAATACATTTGCCTAAGAGATGTAAAAAAAAAATCTTCAGCCTTTTGGGGCTGTCCCTTTTAAAGCTTATAGTGAAGGTCTAAATGTAACTGTAGGGACCACCACAGGCTCCTTGTTGCTTGGAGCTTCCGACAGCATCCTTGCTGCTGGAGGATATAGTCTTGGCATCTTATCTGTAATATAGCAAAGAGCCCCAGGGAGGAGGGAGCAGCGGCAGGAGGAAATGGACTTTCTTGGTGCGCTTGATTCAAAGCCAGCCCTGTGCAGCCCCTTGGGCTGCTGCAGCCTCCTCTCGCCCCCCTCCTCTCTGGAGCCTGTACATCCTGGGGCTGCTGCCGGGGGTCTGTGTGGTGCCTGTGTCCCACCATGCTCTGGCTTCTGTTCTCCAACCCTGACACAGCCCAGAGCGGGGACAGGAGCTGGACAAAGCCTTGGGTCTACCAAGCAGCTCTTGATTTATGCACAGATGCTGCCCCCGGGCCTCGGTGTCGCTTGGCTTTCAGCAGCAGAGTCCTGCCATGTCAGCGACAGGTGACGGGAACAAGTGCCAGTCGGGAGCGCGTGTGGAGGGGAGCCGCAGAGCAGATGGCAGCAGGGGAATAAATTTGGAGCTGCCATGGGAATAGTCCTGGAAACAGTCCAGCCTGTGGATGGAGGCAGATGGGAAAAGCCCGCTTTAGATCTCTTCACAGTTTTGCTATTTTTCAGATGCCTGTATTTCCAGCTCCGTTATCTCTGGGCCATTCTTTCCTGTCTGTTAATACACCCTCATCCTTATTCTTTTTCTCTCTCTTCTTATCCTTTCTTCTCTTCCCCCTTTTGTTTCTACTCACATTGTATCTGAGTTCATAGAGGGTTACCCAGTCTGCGTCTGTCTCCTTGTAAGTTGATTCCCAGTTCCTCTATCCCCACAGCGTATCCTAAAAGCTTCCCCTGGCACTGAAGGGCTCAGCACATGGATCCAACCCAGCTGTGGTCTGGAGTTCAGCATGGAAGAAAGGAAAACACTCCATGTGCCTTTGCCATGTGCTGCCCATTTCCTTCTCCACCATCCCCTCTGAGCTGGCAGCCCGAGGGCACGGGGCTTGCCCTATGGCTGGTATGTTCATCCCCTCTGTCACAGCAGGGATGTCCTTGCTGGCTTTGCTCTGGGTGTGGGTACATCTCGTGTGAGCCAGGGTGTCTCTGTCTTGTGGTCACTCGGGTGTCTGCAGGATGCTTCAGGGCCGCGTCCTTGAGTGCTGAATGGGGAAAATTCCCAGCCAGTGCTGGGAGCAGGAAACACACGGGGTACTGAGTAATTGGAGAGCCGGATCAGCCCGAGGCGTCAGTCCCGGATCCCAAACCTGCCCAGCATTCCTGTGGCAGTGGGGCTGCTGCCTCCTCCATCCCACTGATGGACCAGCCGCAGGTGCAAAGGTGGGCTCTTTCTTATGTCCTCTCTCCTCTTAAGCCCAACTGCTCTATTAGTTGGCTTCCTGTAAACTCTGTCTTTATCTATATATAGATAGATATAACTTATATATATAAATTTTTTAAAAAGAATTTTGTTGAGTTTCTGCTCCAGAAGATCCAAGGGACGTTTAACTGTGGCCTGCAATAGGTTGGGCAGGAGTGCTCTCTGCTCTGGGAGAACACACATTGCATGCAACCTAAGATAAACTGATAATTAAAAAACTTCTGAAAGTGCTGTGCTGTTACTGGAGAAGAAGGAAGTGTTTGTGCAAATGATGGGTGGGAACAAGCCTGGATGAGGAGAGCAAACCTCTGTGCTGCTTGGTGTGTCCCTGGCTGATGGGACCATGCTGGTCCTGTGCTACTGGAGCTGGAGTGAGAGCACGGAGCGAGTCCAGCGCCTGCCGGCAGGGCAGGAAAACTAGGGATAATACAAGGCTCTTGTTTTTTGGGAGCTTGGTGAATGGCTAGTGTGCTTTTCTGCGCAGCTTCGCTGTGCGTTGCAAAGCGGTGTGTATGGAAGCAGAAGGTACAGCATTACCCAAGGAGGTGGACACGTGCTCCCCTCCTGCTCGTATTTACTGCTGCCTGCTTCTTTCTTTGATGATGGTGACTAAGAGTTCACCAATGCCCGGGTTATCCTGGCTCTATTTCGGACCTTCTGTCTGCTGAGTGACAGCAGGATGTGTGAGCAAGCTGAGACGCCCAGACTTTTTCTGGCAGGATTGTTAGGGCAAGAAAATACTCTGGAAACCACAATGTGAATCATTTGTCTATCCGAGTGGATGACACTACGTCTCAGCCATGCTGCTTTGCAGTCAGACCTGGACGGTGGGGGGATCAGTGCGTCCAGACCAGCTCCTTGGAGTCCTGAAAACTTACAGGATAAGTTTAACGTTAAAAACATGAAAACCCAAGCCTGCGTGTCCTGCTGCGTGCTCACCGACGTGTTTGTAGCACTCTCTCCCCTGGGACCCGTGTGTGGCAGAGAAAAGGGCTCAGATGGGGCTGGCACACCTTCTGCCTGGGCACCCTCTCCTTCCTGGAGGATTCTGCTCCCTGCCATGTTTTACAGGGCAGCAACGTCCCTCCTCAGCACTTGTGCTACGCCTCGCACCACCGGTGTGTTTAATCCCCTGGGTTTGGGTGGGCGAAGAGGGGCTTGGGGAGGAGGTGGGAATTGTCCAAGGTCGTATGGCTGAAGCCAGCCCACAAACCAAGAGCAGCCCTGTCGTCTCAGCAAGGGTTGTTCCCCTGCTGCACTGGTCCAGGAAGCCACAAACGCAAATAAAATGGCCTTTTTATTACAGACTGCTTTGGGGAATCCCCGGAGACCTCGTAGAGTGAGCTGTGCCATGAAATGCTGCTCCTGGGAGCTTCGTGGTGAAGCTTCACGGGCATCAGCAGAGCTGGCTCTCCCTCCTGTTTTTTGGCCAAGCTTTCCTTCTCCCACCTCCTCCAGCCCAGTGCCTGTTGTCGTGCTGCAAACACACATCCATTTGTACACGTGAAATGTGTTGATGGCCAAGTGTCCGTCCCTGCTCTCCGCGTGCCTCCGCAATGCTGTCAAACCGCTGCTGAATTGCAGCCGCCTCTGGGGTGGGACGCGGCAGCTGCTGCCGTTGCACAGCAGCGTTATTCCGCCTTTTGGGATGGGGAGCAAGGATTACTCCTCCTAATTGAAATACGAGGGTATTCCGGGGGAAGTAGGAAATGACTGCCGAGGGGGAGGGTGCCAGCGCTTTGTGTAGGGAACTAGAAAGGAATGAGCATAGTTAATGGTGCAAACTCTACACGCATTGCCAAAAATTAACTCATGTCTGTAAATATTACACTGCGCGCAGCAAGATTAGCACAGGAAAATACCAGTTGTTAGGGTTCCTGTTACCATCTGCATTATGCAAACAATTTGCTTGAGTTTATAGATGAGCCGGGGCAGAATGACGCTGGGTTTTCCCTAGCCAAAGTGTTTCAGTGTGCTAGTATTTTAGCATGTTTCCCAGCCCCAATCTGCTACGCAAGTGGATCTGTGCTGTGCTGGTTTGGGATGGCATGCTGTCAGGCGTGGCCTTTTCCAGGCCATGTTGGAAACTTGGAGATGTTGGGAAGCTGTTGGGAAGCTTGAGGTGATGTTGACGTGTGTTACCTGGGAGCCCTAAGATGGGTGCGAAGGCCCAGGGAGTCACCGAGCCCAGTGCTGGGGCTGGAGGCTGTGCGTGCCCTGCCACGTGTGAGTGGTCGAGGAGGTTTTTGGGAATCCTGCAAGTGACAAGCAGAGATGTTCCTGGCTGTAGCAGGTAGCAGGGCCGCTTGGGCTGAAGATGCTCAGGACTCTTTATCAGGACGAGGGGGAACAGTTTTAAACTGAAAGAGGAGAGATTTAGAGTAAAGAATTTTTTCCTGTTGTCTGAGGGGGGTGAGCCCCTGGCCCAGGGTGCCCAGAGAAGCTGTGGCTGCCCCATCCCTGGAGGGGTTCAAGGCCAGGCTGGACGGGGCTTGGAGCAGCCTGGGCTGGTGGGAGGTGTCCCTGCCCAGGGCAGGGGGTTGGAATGAGGTGATCTTCAAGATCCTTTCCAACTCTAACTGCTCTATGGGTCTATGCTGACTGCTGTTCAGAGGCCAGACACCACCGCGATGGGCTCTGTGGAAGGAATGATAAACATTGGCTTTTCCCAGTGGCTGTCAGGAGGTTAAATGACTTTCCCACGGCCATGCAGTGAGTCAGTGTCGAGGCAGGATTAGCAGCTGGGTGTCCCTGGCCGCCGGCCCTGAACGTGCGCTGCCGCCGACTGCATAACCCGGAGTGAGCACGGCCGTGGAGCTGCTGCAGCCTGAGCATCCCTGTGGGAGTGACCCAGAGCTCCCTCCGCTCTCTGTTGTGACTTGGGTGGAAATAGGTCGGTTGGAGCTGTGGAGGTGGGGTTTTCCAGGGAGCTTTGTGGACACCTGAGTGAAGAGGACAGAGATGTGCAAGTGCTCCCTATAAGCCGCATCTTGGGGAAAGGGCCGCATCATACTCTTAGATGCTAGAGAAGGTCCGTAATGATGAAACCAGTCTTTCTAAGTGCTGCTGTTCATGGATTTGCTCACTTTGAACACTTAATGCCTTGAGCTTCCTTAGTGGGAAAGCTGGAGGAGGACCAGGTACGGTAGTTTTACTGGCAGTCAAACTTCAGCGTGATGCTCATGTTGAAGGCAAGTCTAACCTCCTCCACAAAGGTATCTTCTGTTACTTCTGTGGGCTCTCATCTGTGTCCCCAGGGCTATAACCCATGGCTTTTATTGGCCAGGGGACAGCCCCTTGCTGGTTCCTGGGACCACAACCCCTCCAGCACCCATGGGGCCGTGATCCACCTCTTCCCTTCAGCAATGGCAGTGCAGAATTAACGTCGGGTCTGTAATTTAGCTCAGGACTGTTATGAGACACAATCTAGCTCCAAAGCCAAGGCCAAATAGTACTAGCATGGGGTCAAGTTCCTGCGGCACACTCTGCCTTTGGGACTAATTTGGGTGCTGAGTAGCCGGGCAGGTATTTACATGTTGCCTACAGAGACCTTAGAGGTCTCTGGATCCTATTCTTCTCTCTCAGATCACCTAAAATGGTAAGAATTTTCAAGGGGGATTAAGGTTGTGATCTCTGGGGAGGGGAGTGGACATCTGGTAGGAGTCCCGTCCGTATTAATAGCCTCCGTTTAAATGTATGTTATCAAACGGGGCAGCTCCTTATCAGCCAAGAGACTGTGAACTCTGTTATCTAAGGGGCTGCTGGTGACTCTGGGCTGCTAATCATGGCTTTCCACAGGCACACAGGTAAAGTGGACATGCTGCCGGGTGTCGTGGGACAAGCCCTGTGTGTGCACTGCCTGGTTAATCGGGAGGAAGGTTTTGCTAACGGGCTCCTGCACCAGCAAAACCACTCCTTTGAATGCGGTCTTAAGCCTCAGCAATCTGCAGCTGTAACTAACGATGGCAAATGGGTTTATAACCAGTGTGTGGGACTGGTGCTGGGAGCGCGGCGGCGGCGGCCTCATCTATTTTTGTGAAATGGATTGGCTGGTAAGTGCTTTTGGATGTGCTGCTGTGGGAGGGCTGGGGCTCAGCCGTTATGTGAGGAAGCCTAAGTGAAAACGGGGAGGTGATGCTGTGGCAGTTACTGCAGTGAGCTGGGGAACCCCATTGCTGGGGAACCCCCCTCTTCTTTATCTAGTGAGGATGCATCGCGCTGTAGCCCCATACGTAGTACTGAATTGCAGAGGGGAGCGTGGAGAAGCCCAGCGTGTAAACCCAGATGGTTTGCTCTGCTCTGGTGGGAAGCTGGTGTTTGCTCCTTCTTCTCTGTGTTTGTTTTGGAGACAAAGGGGCTGACCCTCACCACTGATAGAAAAATGGTAGCTTTTCCTTCCCATTAATGCCGACAGGAATCTTGAGAGCATGTTCTGCATGTCCCCCAAGGCATGCCGATGTGTTGTGTCTTCCCATCCATGACTAAGCTACTCTAGCCCTCCAATTACAGCCAACTGCAAGCGCTTTGGGATCTTTAAAAGCTTAGCCGATTCTTAGGAGCTAACCATGTTTGAGTGCGTGTGCCCAGCATGCGTTCCCAGCCCTCCATCACCACGTACAATGGCAGTGCCACCGCAGCTCCTGATGCGACGGAGCCCTGGGGGTGGCCATGCCTGGGGAGAGGGTGTGAAACTTGGGACACAGCTCCTGTGGGCCTCGAACCGAGCTGCGGCACACCAGGAGCCAGGGGACTGCGGTGCTCCTGGGGCTCGGTTGGGAACACGGAGCCTCTTCAAAACTGGGTTGGAAAGTCACAGCCTGCTTTTCAACTTCATGCTCAGCCTCCCAGGACAGGGCACGACCAGGAGGCTTGTCGGGCACGTAACTCCTTAGGATTTGCTCTTGTGATGTACACCATGCAAGGAACCTTTCTGCGTCAAATCTGACTTCTGTGTCATTTTTAAACATCACAAAGGTGTTTTAAAAGAGCAATCCATTCAATTAAAATGTAAGAAGACGTTTATTTTTTTAACTTCAGCCCACGAGACTGATGCTGTCGCATCCTTTCGTTATACTCCCACCTCTATCTTCCTTTTCTTCCTCAGGGTGGTGTGCTCTGGGGCAAGGACCCACGGATTTGACGTTGTGCTCTAATATAAAATGCTGAAGTCTCTTCTGAGCAGATGCTGTGGTTGGGAGCGCTGCCACCAATGTGTTACAGCGAAGCATCCAGGGGAGCCCCTCTCTGCAGGGGGAGTGCGGGGGGGTGAATTCCCTGCCAAAGGAGACAGCCTCACGTTTGGCTCTTGGGGGCACCTGGGCACGAGAAGAGCATCCAGCTACTGAGGTGGGGGCAGATCCGTGCATAGCTGGGAACGAAAATGAGGAGCCTCAAAGGTCAAAGCTTAAGGCAGCCACAGAGCGAGTTAGCTGCTGAGCAGGACTTTTTTTTTGCTTTAGCTGATTTGGTTTGTTTTGAAAAATTTGAACTTCACTGCTTAGATCCTGCAGTGCTGCTGCGCTAAGGGAGCCTTCTTAGCCTTAGCTGAGCTCTGTATTGAGTGCAAAAGCAAGCCCTGGGGGGGGGGTGTTTGCAGGGCTGGAGCAGTGTGGTGGGTTTTTTTTAATAGCACGTCCCTACTTCCCCGGGGAACTGTGATGATTTAATAATGATTGGGATGTGCTCAGACACGGTGGCTATAGGACCGTAGGGAATGTTTTTGGCAACCGCCTGAGGAACTTGGAGCCGTTCTTGTTCTAAGTAAAGCAGCTTCCATTTTATCAACAGACTAATTTTTGAATTATAGAGTGCGAGACTCGCACGTGCCCCAGCCTGGCAGTGGGAGAGCACAGCTCTCCACTCGTCACTGCCAGCTCTCCCAGCAAAAATGACCCGCAAGCGATTTCTTTCTCTCCTTGTCGTCCAGGGCAGCGTGCCAGTGACCTTGAGGTGCAGTCCTTTGCATTTCAGATTAAGGGGACTCTTCTTTTAAGGGTATTCCCTGGTATTTATAGCAAGCCACGCATGGAGAAAAGCTGAGAATAGTAACTCAGGTGACAGAGCAGGGGATGCCAGGTTGGGAGCTGGAATAGGCAGATCCAGCCCACGCCTGGCGGGGTGGGGGCTGTGCGTGCTTGCTCCGCTGAGGAAAATAAAGCGGATGGAGAGTCAGAAGGCAACTTCTGTTTCCCTTCCATATCACTGTAGAACATGCAGCTGCACGTAGGGCAGAGGGTTAATACCTTCACCTTGTTCCCGAAGTGGCAGGATAGCCTGTAAGGTTTACGTACAGTTTCCCCGGTTGTTTATAGAGACCCCACTTGAAGTTCTTCCTTGGTGGTTTATCACGTTTAAACATATTCCCCAGAGACATTAAGACATATCCTGTGCTAAGTGCTTTGCTTATCAGCTGTGCCTCAGCTCCCTTTGCAGAGTGATTCGGTTTCATTTGTTGTGCAAAACACTGCGGTGCCGAGCTGTGGTCGCCTGTAACTGGGAGGAACCAACCCAGGGGCCGTGGGAGACAGGAACCCACAGGAGAGGCATGGCTTCTGTGGGGTGGCACTTCTTAGGTCTGTACCCTCCTTTCCACCCTAAATCTTGCCATGCTGCAGGGTGCAGACATAGCCCTGCTTGTGAGCACTGGCGGGGACAGCCCTGTGGCTGCTCCACAGCGCGCTGGAGGTGCGCGGAAGCTGGTGGAGCCCAAACCTTTGAGACGTTTCTCTGAAAGAAGAAAGGGGTTGTTGTCCAAGGGCTGGGGGGCTGGCTTTGAAAAGCAGGAGATGCTCTTTGGGGACAAGTGGTTAACTGGCACCTCTGTGGTCAGGTAAATGTTAGGGTTGAGTTCCAGTGGGTCTTCGTGCCAAATACCCTGATACTCGAGAAGGCCACCGGTCTGGCCAACCGCCCTCGTGCTGTAGCCAAATCCATCAGGGAGCTACATTTAGACGGTGCCCTGCCAGGGTTGGTGGGAGAGGGACACCTTGCTTAGAGGGCGGGTAGTTTCTGGAAGTATTGATGGCTTTTTCTTGAGCTCTGATTTTTATTGAGGGTCCTCTAGGCTACTTAAGGATGGGCACGTACTGCACTTACCCCTCTCCCCAGCAGCCCATGTTCCCTCTTCTCACCTTCTTCTCCCCAACAGAACATCCTCTGTGCATGGGTAGCAGCCAGGGCCAGAGAATAGTTCCAGTCTGTCCATACTTTTCCTCTCCAACCCTTCTGTGGCCCCAGAGTCATGCTGAAAGGGGGTTTGGATCTCAGTGCATGTCCAAAGGGTATGCGATTTTCCTGGCGTTAAACAGGAGACGCTTGACTGGGCTGCCCAGCTCAGGGCCAGTGTAGGCTGGAGCAAAGGTACACCCAAAGAAACTGTGCTCAAATAACTTCCAAGCTAAAACACCCGCGCACGGTGCTGTTGTTTTAAGCACCCCACTGTGAAATGAAGCACCAACGGGTTTCGTAGTTTGCCTGATGAGTGCTTACCCCCAGCACCGAGCTTTGTGCTGCTCATACCGCTGGTATGAATCCTCACTGAGAGCTCAGCGGCTGCTGCGCAGCGTGTGCGGGGAAGGGATCAGCGTGCACTAAAATAAAGGCCCCAAGGAAAAGTGAGGAGGAGTCATGGTTTTTCCACATACCCAAGCGTGTCCTTAGTTTCATGGCTTGCCTGTTTTCCAGACAGCAAAGGCAGGCCAGGCTCAATATACCTGGAAGGTCTGGAAAGTTAAGCTGTGGGGATGTGGCGCAGCTGAAGGGTGAATGGGTTATTAAGGAGATAAACATCTCCAAACCCACCATCTGCTGCCCACCGGGCTCTAGAAGATGTTTGTATTTTTTTACAGAGCACGACAAATACTCATTTTGTCTACTTTTGAGGAGAGGAGACGGGATTGCTCAGGGGAGCAGCAGTAAGAGGCTAAATGTTCCTTCCCCAGAGCAGCAGAGCTCTGAATTCAGTCTCCACGGGCGTTTGCTCTGCTCTGGGAAAATGCCCCGGTGGTCCCAGCACGGCCGGTACCGGCACGGGGCCCTGCTCTGCCGCGGGCCGGCAGCTTGTGGGGCTCTCCTGCCCCAGCCCCTGGGTGGGCTGCTCCAGTGGGAGGGCTGTAGGCAACGGTCCGGCCACCGTGGGCTCTCAGCACGGCAACCAGCACGTTCGCTGGGACCATGTGGTCCGTGCATCTTCATTGCAGGCGAGGGGATAGAGGTGCCTTTCCCAGGTGGAATTTGGGGATGGTACTGCTGAGGGCAGAAAGGTCCTGGCGCAGCTGGAAGCAAATCCATGCCCTAACCTAGGTAGGAGAGGGGTTTTTCGGTCCGTGGGATGGCACAAGGTAGGCAGAAGCTGTGATGTCTGTGTACAGCCCAGCTCCTGGGGCTGCCGGGCCCACTGCTGGTTGCCCGGGGAGCTCCAAAGCTGCTGTGATAAATGTGTGTCTCATGGCAGCATTGCACGGGAACACAGGATTATGTTACTCCCTGAGACATATGTTCACGATTACGTGTTCTGGTTGAAAGCAACCCTAAACCTGAGATCGGGAATGTTTCGATACCATTTGCCCTGAACTCCCTGCAACTGCTTTTCTTCTAAATTAAACTCACTCGCTTGGTAGAGCCCTGCAGAGCTGGCCGGGGCTCACATAGTTTCCACGTTCCCCAGCTGTTTGTTTGTTTCATTTACTTGAACCGGTACAAACGCAGCCCTTGGCGTAGTTGTCAGCAGGACATGGCCGTCTCCTGACCTTGGCAAGGCGGCGTTTCCAGACCTCAGTCCCCATAGAGTGCAATTCCTGCCAGCTTGGCCTCCGGCCTCCTTCCGTAAATTTTAGGGGAAGGGTGTGAACCTGGTCCCCCCCCACCTCTGCTGCAGCCTCCCTGAGCGATGCTCCTCTCCAGGAATATCTGTCTTGCTTTCTGGAAGAGAAATGCTCCAACTTGTTCCAGCCTGAAGTTACCGAAAGGGTGGCACAGAGGCGGCAGTGAGATGACTCTTGGATTTTAAAATCTGCAAAGTAACGGTGTGAGTCCCGTCTCCTGTGTCCTGTTCCGGTCCCTCCTTATCTTGCAGATGGTACTGGAGAAAATCAGCTCCTTCCTCACTGGTGCCCACAGCATCTTCTGCTGCCACCCATCCAGCGGTTTCCTGAGCCCAGGCATGAGCCAAAAGAGCTCGGAAATAACAGCAAAGCGTTCGTTTGCAGGCAGGCACCCCCGCGGGCTTTGGAGCTGTACTGGGGCTGCTCACGGTGTGCTGCCAACAGCACCTCGCTCCCAAAGAGAAAATGGGCCGGCAAAGGCGGCAGCGAAGGCAGCAGCCACCCCTCGCGGCTGGCTGCGCTGCCGGGGCTTGCTGGGCAGGGCTGAGCCCCGGTCAGGACCCCTTGCGTTTGACGTGCGCTCGCCTGGCGAGGTGCAGAAAGGCAGCAGCAGCCATCCCTTGGTCCCAGGGACTCCCATGTCGGGGGGGGATTTCTCGTGCTGACGGGCTGGGCCACCCAGTTAGTGGTGAATCTAGAATGACTGGGGTGGGCAGGTGTCCAAGGAAAAGCTGTGTAAAGGGGTCCTGGTGCCATAACAACATGGCAGTCAGGGAATGGTAGAATGGTTTGGGTGGGAAGGGACCTTAAAGCTCACCTAGATCCACCCCCCTGCCCTGGGCAGGGACACCTCCCACCAGCCCAGGCTGCTCCAAGCCCCGTCCAGCCCGGCCTTGAACCCCTCCAGGGATGGGGCAGCCACAGCTTCTCTGGGCAACCTGGGCCAGGGGCTCACCCCCCTCACAGCAAAGGATTTCTCCTGCGCAGCATCCCACGGCCATGGGCGATCCCTGTGGGGTCCCACTGACCCAGCCAGGAATGACGCGCCCTCTCTACACCCCAAAAAACCCCAAGCCCTGTTCCAGGTTATAACGGTTCTGGGCTGGGGCTGGGAGCAGCAGGGCTGGAATGGGCGGCTCTTCTCCTGCTGAGCTCCACCAGGAGCAGGCAGCAAAGCGGCCCCCAAAGGCCAGGGCTCGGTGGGGTGGTCTGAGCTGAGGCTGTGTGATGGATGGAGGTGCTAATGGCCCCCTCCACCCCACGGCTGGAAGCAGGAACAATTTAATTGCCTGGCCACATCCTTCTCCCGTTCCTTCTTCACTCTGGTGCTACAGCTCTACCACAAAAAGAATAATTAAATCTCCTCTGCTGCCAGATGTTTCTCCCGTCCGGTGGTTGATGAAAGCTGTGTCCCAGGTTGTTGGCCGTGCCAGGGAGATGGGGCTTTGTGGTGGGGCTGGGGGCTGCGGGGGCATGAGTGGCACGGGCAGGGATGGAGCTGGGGGTGTGGGACGGCGTGGGCTGGGGTTAAGCCTGCCCGAGGGTTTGCAGCCCCCGCGCAGGGGGGGTTCCCCTGAGGAAGGGCATTGGGGAAGTGGAAATGGAGGGAGCCCTTAGCAGTGGGGTCTGGGGGGCCGAGGGCGGGCGTGAGGCTGGGGCGGGTGCCTGGGGAGAAAGTGTGAGCGTGCACCTCCGGCCAAAGTGGAAAATCCGCTGGACAAGAGCCCCCACAGCCGCTGACGTGCTGCCTCCCACATAACTGGCCAGGGTGGAATATCGCGCCTTGACCATTCCCTGCTGGAATGAATTGAAGACGTTTCTTTACATGTAGGGAGATCTTTTCGTGGGTTCGGTTTTGTTTTCTTCCCCCCTCATGACTTTATATGTGAAAGCCCGGTGGAAAGAGGCAGCTGGAAGCTGCACAGCTATCCAGCACAAAAGGCCTCGGAGGGTTGGAGCTGGCTGTGGGCTCAGGCTGGAAACCGCTCCGCTCCCTTCACGGCTGGCGTTGATTTCTGCGCACAAATTATGCCGAACCTCTGCCAGGAGCTCGCCGAGACCTGCAGTGGGGCTGGCCATAGGGAACCAAGCGGCTCTTAGTGAGTGATTAGGTATCGTCATCCTTGCTTGATGTGAAATATGTAAATACATCAGCCTACTCTCCTTCCTCGCAGGAAGGCGGTGGGGAGAGGCTGCCGTGGGACGCTGCTCTCCCGCCCAGCAGTTGTGATCCCAGAGCTCACGGGATCCCAGTGATCCAGCTGCACCCCAGAGAGCTGCGGTTTTGTGCTTGGCCGGAGCCCATCCTGCCTCTCCGTAGGCAGAAATCTAGCATTCGTATCTTGGACGGCTTATTAAGGGAACTGAAAATATTTGTGTTACTAATGCATTGCTTATGCTAACTGTAGGGGCAAGCGGGGGGCTGCCAGCAGCACGGCCAGGAGCCGGCCCACGCCGCCTTACGCCGCAGTCCGCGCTTTTCTGAGACTTTGTGGTATTTTCTCTGCATCCAAATGGCAACTTGTGACCCTGGAAGGGGCGTCCAAGCTGCCTCCTTTAGCAGGTGTATGAGTTTTGGGACTGCTGCAACCAAACCCAGGGTTGTCCCCTCCACCCGGCTTCCCTGAGCATGACGGTTCGTTAGCCGAACCTACACCTTAAAGGCAAGGCCGGAGGCACCTGGGAAATGCCAGTGCAGTTGGCAGAGAGGTGTTGTGTTTTATAAACCACTGAGATGCTGGATAGAAAAATTATCATGGAATCGCAGAATGGTTTGGGTGGGAAGGGATGTTAAAGACCATCCAGTTCCAACCCCCCTGCCCTGGGCAGGGACACCTCCCACCAGCCCAGGCTGCTCCAAGCCCCGTCCAGCCTGGCCTTGAACCCCTCCAGGGATGGGGCAGCCACAGCTTCTCTGGGCAACCTGGGACAGGGGCTCACCCCCCTCAGAGTGAAAAATTTCTTCTTAATATCGAATGTAAATCTCTTCTCTTTGAGTTTGAAGCCGTTACCCCTCATCCTATGGCTCCCCTCCCTGCTCCAGAGTCCCTCCCCAGCTTTCCTGGAGCCCCTTGAGGGACTGGAAGAGGCTCCAAGGTCTCCCTGGAGCCTTCTCTTCTCCAGGCTGACCCCCCCAGCTCTCTCAGCCTGCCTTCGGGCAGCCCTAACAGCGCCTGCACAGAACCTGCTTTCTCTACCACCTTGAGCAGAGTGACACCACCCCACGCTCATTGCTCAGCCGTTGTCCTGACGCTCCCTATTTGCCCGGACCCAAGAAGCTGGAGCAGTGACCTGGGGCTGTAACTGTGTCCTCTTTCCTCTGGCAGGGCCTGGCAGTTACACGGTGGGCACCATGTCGGAGCGCTTTGACTGCCACTACTGCCGCGACGCGCTCCAAGGGAAGAAGTACGTGCAGAAAGAGGGTCGCCACTGCTGCGTCAAGTGCTTTGAGAAGTTCTGTGCCAACACCTGCACCGAGTGCAAGAAACCCATCGGAGCCGACTCCAAGGTGAGCGCCGAGCAATTAAATGGGTGATGAGAAGATGGCAGGAGGATGCTGATAACCCTCCCGCTTGTCTTCCTGGCTCCGCGTCTGTGCAAAAACCAGTTCCCTGGAGTCCTCTGGCCGATGGTCCGTGTGGGCATCAGCGCCAGGGGCTCCGGGGCGCTGCAGTAGGGATGCTCACGATGGGCTGCTTGTGCTCAGGAGCTATTGTCGGGATCTAGATTCAGCCGCAGGAACTGCTGCAAATGCTGACTTGTCCTACTGCAGGTAATCCAGCCTGCCCAGGGCTCCCAGAAAACTCACTCGGGAAGCCAGGGGGTGATCTTGGTGGTTTGTTTAATGTTTACGGCAATAGTAACATACAAGTGAACCAGAGGAAACCTGGCAACTGAAGATGTTCCCCCTCGCAGAACTTCAAACCTCAAAGCTGTTGGTTTGAAGCAACTGCTACCACCTGAAAGGCCACAGTGAATGTGCGTTCGGTTAAATGTCAGTGAGTTTGGTTAAATGTCCTTCCCGAAACTGCTTGCAGATGAGCTGCGCCTCCAAGCCCTGAACGCAGCCATGCCTAGGGGCTAACGACTCCCTCCTTCCCTGCCAAGGCTGCTGAGCCTGCAGCTTGGTTTTAGGGCTAATTGCTCACTCCGTTTCTGTTCGTTCCAGGAGCTGCATTTCAAGAACCGTTACTGGCATGACAACTGCTTCCGCTGCTTCAAGTGCTACACGTCCTTGGTCAACGAGCCCTTCATGCTAAGGGAGAACAACAAGGTTTGGTGTAGCAACTGCACCGCCGCCGAGGATGCTCCCAGATGTAAGGGCTGCTTCAAGCCTATTATCGCAGGTACTGCTGCCAGTGAGAGGGGTGAAACTGCCAGGTTCTGCTCTAGGGCAAAGCTGTGGTGGTGTGGGGGGTACGGGCACCATAGCGGAAGGCTGGAGCAGCACAAAAAGGTGCAAGTTTTGACTGTTGCTCTCACCTGTCCATTTTATTCAAGCGTTGAAAGGCTGCTCTGCAGGTAACCCTCATGGGGAGAGTTCCCCCCAGTCCAGACCCACTTCTACCAAAAGTTTTGCTCTGTAAATCAAGGTTCTCCTCTCAGAGAGGCTCAGGCACACCTCTGACAAATATTTTAAGAAAATCTCGAATGCCCTGGCTAAAATCAGATACAGAAATTAACAGCTCATCCCTCAACCGTGTCACAGTTGAAGTGCTGGGCCCAGGTCTTGCCTACAGGAGCGTTACATCGCACAGGGCGGGGAGTTTGGGCCAAGGCTGAAATCCCACCGAACAAGTTATTTCTGTCTGTCGTAGGAGACCAAAATGTCGAGTACAAGAAGATGGTCTGGCATAAGGACTGCTTCACCTGCAGCCAGTGCAAGAAAGTGATTGGATCTGGGAGCTTCTTCCCCAAGGGTGATGACTTCTACTGCGTCTCCTGCCACGAGCATAAGTTTGCCAAGACCTGTGCTAAATGCAAGAACGTAAGTCCTTCCACTTCGCCAAGGCAGCTGCCAGAACTGGCCCGTACGCCCTTTGGAAGCTAGGAGTCAACCAGTAGACAGATGACGCTGGAGCCGTACCGGTGCTTCTGTTCTTTCCCCGAGATGACCGGTGCAGGCGGCTGGTGGTGAAATCATGCCAGAGCGCTAATGGTTCTTGTTACGGGAGCTGAGGAGGGGCTGTGGGGTTATCCGATGGCAACTCTGCTGAAACCAAGTGGGCACCTGCCTTGCGCTCGCTTTGTAGGGGGGGGGAGGGTATAAGCCCTCTATTGTGTATTCAAGCAGTAAAACAATATTTTATAAAATAGCTGCTTTACAACTTTGCAATTCTAGGCAGATCAGTTCCAGGAGTCACTGCAGGTAAACCAGAAGATGATGAAAGCTCTAGGCAGGCAGGATTCCGGGCTGGAGGAGCTCAAGTGTGCTGCACTATTTAATGAAAAGATTTTCAAGCCGCCTTTCTCCATGACTGAGCCCTCCCCTCCTGCCTACCGATTCTGACACGCGTGTCTCCGCTCTTTGCTCCTAGCCCATCACTTCTGGAGGCCTCACTTACCAGGAACAGCCTTGGCATTCCGAGTGTTTCATTTGCTCCAACTGCAAGAAGCAGCTGGGCGGGAAGCGCTTCACAGCCGTCGAGGATCAGTTTTACTGCGTTGAATGCTACAAGGAGTGCGTGGCCAAGAAGTGTGCTGGCTGCAAGAACCCTATCACAGGTATGTTGGGTTAAATGCAGCTTGAGGGCAGGGGGAGCTTAAGGTCCGCGCAGGGATCCCCAAAGACGTGCGGCTCAGAGGGCACTAACGCAGAAGCAGGTCTAGAATCCCAAACCCAATCCCGGCCAACTTCCATGTGATTTAACTGTAAGCCACACATCCTTGCTGGATGGAGCCCAATTTAGCAACTGAGCTCTTCACCCTTTGCATGCCTCCGATCTACCGCCTTCAAAACTTCCCCAACTTGAACTGTGTTTCCACCTAATCTTAGTTTGGGAACCTTAAGTCTAAAAAGAGCGGTGTTTTATTGCCCCGAAGTGATGTTTGCTTCACTTCTCATGTATTTTACATGTCACAGTTACTGGGCCGAAGTGTGGGCACCATGCTGCCAGTCCCGTCAGGCTGGCATCCTATTCTGCGGCTCAGAGCACGGAGCCGAGCCCGTAACAGCGAGGTAGGGCATTCAGCCCAACCTGGCCTTGGGTCCACCTTGATTTTTTTTTCCTTCATCTTGACCATTTCCTAGAGAAAGGACCCAAGGGAAAAAGCTCATTGCAGAGACAAGCCAGGCAAGCCTTCTGCTGGGCTGCCTACTCTAAGAGCAGTAATCCCCAGCAGCAAACAATGCAGGTCAGGTGCAATTTTGGCTAGTATTTCAGGCACACAAATAAGGTCTGCAAGCCTACGGAAGCAGAGGTGCCAGGGAGAACCGGATCGGGTTGGTGGGCAAACCCAGCCGAGGGAAAAGCTACTATCGCCGTCCTATAATTGTTTTCTCTCCTAGCAGGATTTGGAAGAGGAACCAGTGTGGTTAACTACGAAGATGAATCCTGGCACGATTATTGTTTCAAATGCACCAAGTGTGCCCGTGGTCTGGCCAACAAGCGCTTTGTTTGCCATAATGGAAAAATTTACTGTGCTGAGTGTCCCAAACGACTGTAAGGAGCAGACAGCAACTGCTATAAAACGGATTTTAGAGCCCTGCTTTCCAAAACAGCCCTGGTAAAGGAGCAGGTTTTTTTGCATGTTAAGAATTCTAACCTTTTTTTCCATTTTAGTATAAAAACTAAAGTAGCCTCAGCATACTGGGTTTGACTTTTGAAGCTCCTGCCGTACAAAAGCATGTAGCCTTGCGAAAATTTAACTTTGCTTCCAAGTAACCCTTAGCGTAAAGGCTTGAAGTGCCGTTAGATTTAGCATTAGGGATCCACATACTACATAACCTGCGTGTGGCTTAAACTAAAACAAAGATAGTTTTAATGTGTCTGGTATACGTTTAAGCTTGGTGCTGAAATGAAATAGGTTTGACAAGGCATGCACCTTGGAAATAGGGATGAAAGATTGCACCTGGGATCAGAAAGATCCGTTACTCCGCTTTTGCAAGTACAGGTCCGTTACACGCACCACACCATGAATAGCAGCACAATAACCAATACCAATAGCAGCGAGTGTATGGAATGGCTTCATCTTACATATAACAATGTTTTGGCAGTACGATTTAGCTTTAGTTAAGTTTCCATAAACTTGTTTTAATCTTGATTTCCGCATGGTTTGCCCCAAAGTTTTGCTCATCAGCTTTTTTTACATCACGGTTTCAATGAGGCTGTCTATATACAATTATTAAGCCATTAACAAGAAGTAAATCTTTCAACTATACCAAAACGCACGTGCATTTAGAAGTGCCTTAAAAATAGCTCAGATGACAATAGCTCTCCTATCATGACAGTGTATGTTTTACAATTTAATAAAAGCGAGACTAGTGCCTGCCTGGAGTCCCGCAGTCTGGAAAAGCGTGTTTTCATTTTGCCATCTTACACGATTGACACCTCTTAGAGCTGAGCTACAGAAATCAATCTATACATTGGTACTGGCAAAGCGGAGTCACCTCTTCTGCCATAGTGCCCATAAATATCTGAGGACCAAAGCAACAATTTCCATAAAATAACTTTTTAAATATATACCTGACGCCCAACCTGCTTGAAAAAGCCCTTTGGAGAACGCGTGTACGGCCACTGGCCATACACCGATCCACCGCTCCCCTTCAGCTACCCGAATGCTGCTTTCAGGTTGGCTGATACCACACATTTATCAACTGGATGCTGCTCCAGTCCTTCTCTTTCATCCACCAGAAACAAAGAACCCTCGCAAGGAACAAAAGGCAGCATCTCGCTGTGTTCTTGACAGTCACTGCTCCGCTGTGGCCACGGGGCGCCACCGGACTCGCCCTTAGAACATAAAGAGGCCAGGGCTACTAGGAAGGTTTGAGTACAAACACCTTCCCAACCCCACAAATGCAACCGCCAAAGAGGCCACTAGTTCTGGGACTGTGCGGCGTGGTTAGCACGGCACCGGAGCGCAGGTCAGCAGGGCAAGAGGCTGGAGATCCCACGAAGGCAATGTTTAGCATTACAGAACTAAAGCATTGTTCAACTGCAAAGTTTATTTAACAGTGTGCACATATTTACATAGAGCTGTAACAGATCAACAAATGGTATCATCAGGACAGAAAAAATATCACCGTCTTTTCCGTTAGAATGATTGTCTCTGCCAGAGTGGACCAGCTATCGTACAAAAATACATTTTTTGCTTTTCCCTAAGGCACTGCTCTAAAGTCTGAAACAGTTCTACCGTATTCTGAATAGCAAACCGCGAGAGGAAGGTGGCTGAGGGTTTCCTATCGTCGCTGTGATGGGGAGGACAGAACAGGTTTAGTTCCAGCAAACCCCTTTGCGTATAACCACTGAAAAGTCAGCGGGAGAAGCCGTCTGAATGGAAGCATCAGCCGGTGGTTTACAGGAGGATTTGGGGCAGCTACTCTTTTATCCACCGTGTCTGTTACAGGAGACCTAAGAACAAGACTGCATTATTACTTTTAGTAGCAATTTGCAGAAGATGCTCAGTTAATCTCTTCACGCTGTAAAAAGCAGGCAAATGCAGGTTAAACAGATTACTTAACGCAGGCTTTAGGGGAAGGGAAATATATATATGCAGCTTGCAGCCACTGTTACAAAGCTACAACAGGAACACTTAGAATAATTAACATGGACAAAACATTGACTTCAGTGGTCTAATACTGTTATGTACACAATAAAATAATACTTCCATGAGTGTAGATAAACTTAAATAAGTAATTCCAAAGGAAAACATTTTTAAAAGCATGACATGTTAAACCGCACCTGACAGACGTATCCAGCTACTCGGCATTTCGGTAATCTCTTAGTGCATACGCTGGAAAATGTTTTGATGTTTGCCAATAGATTAAAACATATTAGTGATGATGGTACAGTAGTGCATTTTGAAACTGCCAATATTTTCACATTAGAAAACAAGGAATTTTTCTTCTCCATGCGAAACTGAAGATATTTAATTTTGCATTTTTAACTAGCACATGAACCAACAAGTAAGAGCACTGTTCTAGAAGATTACAAAGGGAGTTCAGCTTTAACACACCCCACCCCCCCCCAATGAGTCTTATTGCATCAAGTGCCCATTTTAGTTACTGGCCAGGTTTTTTGTATTCCTAACTGGGGAACCTTCAGTGGCACGTTGCTGTACATGATACTGATAGGAAACTAAAAAAATGACTCAAGCAGGTTATTGTAAAGTCTGTAAAAGGGAAACAATTGATATTTGAACAAGGAAATATTATCTAACAATCAGCTAAACAAACGGAAAAGGAAGATCAGCACAATAGTTTCCCTGAAATGTTTCAAGGTGCAAATCTAGAAGTTTGTCATCCCTCCCCTGGTGGTGTTTTGTTTTTTTTTTTTTTGCAAAGTTGAAGGTGGATAAAGGTAAACAAGCAGCTTTTCAAAACAAGGCCTTCGGTACTTGATAAAACTGGATTACTGAAGTGCAATCAGATTATTTCCAGGTCTCTAGTGTTCACAGTTCTGTCCAAAGAGCAAAGAGAAGAAAACATTTAACCATCGTAACCGTGTGTATTCCACATACGTCTATCATCACTGTCAGTCTACACCCGGGCAGCGAGCACAGAACCACTTGGTTACTTACGGTCCAAAGCAGCACAGTAGCTTTTTTTTTTTTAATATATATATATGAATAGTAGTTTTCAAGCTTATGCAGATAATTCTTAAACCATATTATGTCTAAACATTTTCAAGTTTAGAATTAAAACTTCTTCACTAAAAAGTTAATGCTTTTGATGAGAACGAAACGTGATCAGCAGCATCACGTCCCATTCCCCACAGCCCACGTAGTCGCGGCCTCAGGGAACATCTCAATAAGGCTCTGTCCATGGGACTAAAATTCACAAGACGCCAAGTGACAGAGGAGACTCAGGAAACAGTTCAGTCTAGAAAAGTGCTACACTTTAATCAAAAAAAGTGCTACACATCACTTAAAGAAAATGTGGATAGCAAGGCCTGTTTTTTCCACTACCATTTGTTTCAACTGTTCACGCAGTCATTTATCTCACGGGAGTAGATCTCCTGCTGTGAGTACATCCACGTGGGGTTCAGCCCCAACACCAGAGTTTACTTTTACATAAACTAGCTTACTGAAGCCTCTCTGACCAACAACGCCGTACTGCACCAGCGTTTGGCTTCTAAAGTACGTGTGGCTTGAGACGCAGCCCTGCTTCTTTCAGAATAGTCAGGGTATTGTGTGTGCAGCTTTATTACTCCTCCCAAAATGTAACATAACCATCTGTGGAATTTAAGGTTGGTGTTACCCCCTCCTCAGTGAAGTGAAAGACTATGCTATAGTAAGTAGAGAGGACAGCTAATACCTTGGCAGAGCCTGAAGAGACCTTGTAAGACCATGCAGGCCAGCATCAAACAGTTACAGAACATGCCTAGGAGTGGAAGGGTCTTGCCTGTAGAGTCACATCAGATACCTTTTAAACTGTTAGTATCTTCAAAAGTAACAAGTGTCATTTAAGACATCTTAGATGAAACCTAAAAATACAAGAGGTGGGCTTGAGCGCTGGCCGGAGATACAGGAGCTTCACAGGGGCCCAGCTGTGTCTTTGGAAGAGCCTTAATGTCAGGCCATAGCTAATGTCAAGAGCAAGTCCCTCAAGAGGCACCAGTTGGCGACTCCATTTGACAGAATGCTAGTTACAAGCACTAAAGCAAGAGCTTTCCCTCCAGTCTACACATAGGAACAAGCGCCTTGAAAATAAGAAGCTGAACTTAAGGCAAGGAGAGTAAAATGCAAGGAAGTTAATTAGCTAGCCAGAGGAAGAGACAGATAGGGAAATCAGCTTGGATTACCTGATGAAGCATCTATAGGTTTGGTCAATGAATTCACCGCACCATCTTCCTCAAAAGCCAATTTGGGACTAGAAGGTATTGTAGCAGCATCATTCAAGTTTTGATTACAGTTACCAGCAGAGATGCTGTCCGAGCTCAGTTTGGTTGACTTGGAATGTACTCCAACGTCAATAAACTCCTCAAAAGTCCACGAACCAGATTTTCCATTAAAATTCTGCGTAAGTCCAATTGTATGGTCAGCTTCGTTAACACCCAACTTCACTGAGTCACCAATAACCATTTCTTTTGCAGGATGGCTAGAAAAAAAAAAGAACGGATACTTGTATCAGAATGTCTGGATGTTTAACCTTTAGATTCATTACAGGAGAGCCAATTAGCAGTCTGCAGACTTTGCAAAGCACTAAATATCCTGAAGGGCATTCCCAGACAAGCTCCTCCAGCTGCAATGTGGGACCTCCTCTCCAAGAGCCCACAGGGAAGATCAACTCACCAACGTACACTCACTTTTTACTACACTAATAGCTCTCAGGTAAGAAAATTTGATACAAAAAGGCAACAAGCTTAAAGCCCTGCACCACTAAATCCCTATTTTAGCAGTATGTATTTTGCCTTTTTTCTCCAGTTAAGACTTTTAAAACCCAAATCTGAGCCCCACAAGACCAGCGATACTCAAAACAGATTCAAAAATCTAAATGCAAATCCACGTGATCAATTTTCATTCATTCTTAAGAAAAATAATGAAAAACTCTTTATATTCCATCACTGGAGGAATAAAATGAATTTATCATCACTTGAAAAAAAAAAGAGTTCACAAGGTCATTTCTAAATCATTATCATTTAGATGAGCAAAAGGAACACGCATCAGAGGACAGATTTTCCAGTAGTAGATGGAAACGCTTTATGTTCAAAAGGATAAAATTTGAAATACTGAAAAAAAATTCCCGTTAAGTGAGGTTTTTGTGTTGTATCTGGCGTTTCAGCGCAACTGAAACTGTTCCAGAGCTTTCTGTAGGTTATTCTTCCTTTTCAGTGCTGTCCCCCTCCCTCTTGTCGAATGTTTTGTTAACGAAAAGAACTGCTACGCATTTCAAGGGAAAAAATTTCAAGCCAAGGCTGTTCCTTAGGAGTAACGCTGCACGCGGCTCGCTTCTTAGCCAAGCCAGTGCTGTTAACACGGGGCCATCTAAGCGAGCCGTTATCCTGAACTAAGTGCCCCTGCGTGAAGCAGCGAACAGACAGCACGCACACACCACGCGCCTGCAGCAAGCCAGAGAAACACCACGAAGCCTGCAGGGTGCAAGATTTGATGCAATGCTACCTACAGCACTAAGTTTAATTAAAACATGGAGAGGGATTTCTCATGTGCCAGGTGCACTGTGCTCTGACAGTAAAACAGCCACCTAACACAGACTCACCTGCAATCTTTTAATTCAGTAACAAGCAGAGACCCGTCATCACTTTTCAAATCGCCTCCATTCATAAACACCTCACTGGCCTTCGACTCTGCCACATCGTGTTCCTCAGAGTCCTCAGAGATCAAGCCATGCGCGGTCTCTAAACAATCCTCTGCCTCCCCCTTGACTTCCTGGGGTAACTCAATGCCATTTAGCTTTCCTGAGAGCACACTTGGCAGAAAGAAAAAAAGAAAAAAAGAGCTTCAGTACCAGATTCATTTTATTCATTGTAAATTAATAAAATACAGGTGCCAAGATGACCTTTCCTAGACAAAACTTGAGGTACTTGGCTCCAAGAGACAAGCTGCCTATAACAACATTAAATTTGTTTTCCATCTTTAAGAATACACTTGTCCTGCGGTACGGAGCAGGCAGTGATACACTCTCTGTTCAGGCACTTCTTGGACTTGCGTCTCAGATCCTCACAATGTAATTAAGTGGCTGACATTTTAAACAGTGCTCAAGCACCACTGAGATGCTGATGCCACTCAGATCTGAGTCATCAAGTTTCCTTACCTGGCTGATCAGTCTTCTCAAGACCCAACTCTTCCTCCTCTTCAATATCCTCTCCCTCCATAGCCTCAGAGGCAGACTTGCCTTCACCCTGCAACTGAATTGCCGGAGCGTTACTCAGAGCAGATCACTGCCATAAAGCGTTTCACAAACGGTTCAATCCCAGCTCCCACACAGGACTATTGGGCCCCTCACTACAAGAAGGACATTGAGGTGTTGGAGCGTGTCCAGAGGAGGGCTACGGAGCTGGTGAGGGGTCTGGAGAACAAACCTTACGAGGAACAATGGAGGGAACTGGGGTTGTTCAGCCTGGAGAAGAGGAGGCTGAGGGGAGCCCTCATCCCCCTCTACAACTCCCTGAAAGGAGGCTGGAGAGAGATGGGGGCTGAGCTCTTCTCCCTGGGGACAAGGGACAGGACAAGAGGAAACGGGTTCAAGTTGTGTCAGGGCAGGTTTAGATTGGATCTCAGGAAACATTTTTTCACGGAAAGGGTTATTAACCATTGGCACAGGCTGCCCAGGGAGGGGGTGGATTCCCCATCCCTGGAGGTGTTTAAGAAAAGGGTCGATGTGGTACTGAGGGACATGGGTTAGAAGGGGTTTTTGTCAGGGGGGGTTAATGGTTGGACTTGACGATCTTAAAGGTCCCTTCCAACCTCACTGATCCCATGATTCTATTCCCTGCCCCACTGTAAGGCTACACCAGGCCAGAGGCCAAGAGACGATCAGGTCACCCAGCAACACATGCTCTGCTGAGCCTGTAAAGGAACATGTGGCACCCACTTCCATCTCCTGCCCAGGAACTATTCCCGAGTTCCTCTTCCCCTCGTTTCTCCAAGGTGTGTGCCAAATATTTGTTGATTTTCAGCTATATGAAGATTTGAGTCTTTGAACGTTCAGAGGACAACAGCTGCTCCTCAATATAATATACATAGTTTACCACAAGCCTTAGGTCACCACATTAACAAAAATATATCCAGTTTACTGTAGCAATCCAAGGGGCATACAAGATTTGCTTTAAGCAAACAGAAAAAGATAGGAATTTAAGTTTTCTTGGTGAAAACAGCCCCAGCAGAATGCCTACAGTTATTAAAAAAAAAATAAATAACGCATTGCTAAGCAGTGCTTTTCTAACCAGTCTGCAAGCAGTAACGCCAGATCCCATTGTTTCTGTATGCCTCGAACAAAAACACAGCAAAGACTTCTGGTGAGAGCAAGCAAAGTGGAAGGATGTGTGCAACGTGAAGCTACTGAAAATCATTCTGGTGCACCAGAACAGTGCACTTCACGTGGAAGCTGGTTTGTGTGAAGACAGCAGAGGAAGACAGGATACAAGGCAAAGCCTTCTCCGGGAATGGCCTATTCTGGGATAACACAGATCCAAACAAGTACCTTGGATTCATTTTGATCCGATTTTCGTGTTCTTTTCATTATTTCTTCAATTCTCTGTTAAAACAGGGAAGATATTTGCAATGACACAGAGAGCTTTACAATTCTGCATTCTAGTTTACATTTTCATCACTCAGATATTTTCCTATTTCATAAATTTACTACTTTTTTCACAGTCTCTAAAGCTCACAAGCTTCTTTTAAAGAACACACTACTATTTAAACGCATCTGAATGTCTGCCTGTTCAGTTTAACACCTCAACTGCTATTTTAGGCTGAGAAACTTCTCTGCTTTCAAATCAGCGTACCTTTTTTCTTTCCAGCCTTTCCTGCATATTTTGCTGCATAATTCTCTCTCTTTCCAGCCGCTGTCTCTCAGCCTCTTCTTGAGCTTTTGCTTCAGCTTCTTCTCTCTGAATATAAAACAAAAAGCAGAGAGCACCCAGTGCATAACTTGTTCCCAAGAGCCAAAAGCAGAGCTGTTACGGGGATTCTGGTTCAACAGAGACAGGAAGATCAGAAAATCACTATTTAATATCACCATATGTTGCAGCTAAATGCCAAATAGAATTGTAGGGTTGGCAGGGCCCTCTGGAGATCCCCCAGTCCCACCCCCGGCCAGAGCAGGGTCACCCAGAGCAGGGGGCACAGGAACGCCTCCAGGCGGGTTTGGGATGGCTCCAGAGACGGAGACTCCCCCACCTCCCTGGGCAGCCTGGGCCAGGGCTCTGCCACCCTCACGGGAAAGAAGTTCCTCCTCACGTTTAGGGGGAACTTCCCATGGTCAAGTTTGTGCCCGTTCCCCCTTGTCCTGTCCCTGGGCACCACTGAGAAGAGCCTGGCCCTGTCCTCCTGACACCCACCCTGTCAGTATTTATAAGTGTTGATAAGGTCCCNTTTGTGTCATCAGCAAACTTGCTGATAGCCAGCTGCTGGCATGAACTATATATTAATACGACATTCAGAAACTGATCTGAAAAGAAAAATGATGTGCACGGCTACACTGTGATTACGGAAATGTTCTGGACGCTGTTGAGGTACTCAGCCTTCAAACTATACTTCAGGTTGAAGATCTGTCTGGGAAGGATAATTTATAAAGTAACAAGACAGCAATTAAATTCTAAACGTGGCAAGGTTAACTTTGAAATCTTGGCAATCAGGTATTACTACGGAGATACTTGGTGCCGAGCATCTTTGTTCCTTCTACACTGGAAACTCTTTTCCAGTATGACTGGAAAGTAGACAGAAGCTTAGTTAACACTCTGAATAACAATTATTAACTCAAACCAGCTTTTAAAGAAACGTTCAGACACATGTCAATGCTATCCGTGAGATACAGCTCTTCAAAATACAAATAAATTCACTGTAAATCTGCTTTAATTTTAAAAATTAATGCAATTTAAAGAAATTCCACTTTCTGCAAAACAACTGCCTTTAGTTATAAGGATGCTTTTGTAACGGCACACAGATATTAGCTGTGGAAGATTATTTAGCAACCAGAAAAGCAGACTTGGAAACACTACCAGCCTTGCTTTTAGAGGAATGGGAGCAAGCCAGAAGACTTTCCAGACAGACCACCTCCTTATAAGCTGTAGCAGTAAGCTGGTAAAGTGGGCTCTCTACAAGTATTTTACATATGCAAAACAGTATCCCAGATGGCTAAAGAAAATTCTGCTTCTGCCCCACGCTTGAATTTATCAAACGTTGGGAAAAAAAAAAAAAAATCACATAGATTAGGGCAAGGAAAGGACTTCAATACTTTCTCAAATCCATCTCAGACAGGACGAACTCTGCTCTACATCATTCCTGACACATTTGTCAGAAACGTTCTATGAAAGAAAATCAAGGTCAACCCCCTCGAAAACTTGTCAGCAGCTTGTCTGAGGAACACAGCTGAGCCTACAGAAAAGCGAACCTGTTGTTGGAGCTCTGCAAGTTTTTCCTGCTCTTCCTGCTCTCGGCGGATCCTCTCCTCTTCAGCTTGTCTTTGCTGTTCTTCATAAGCCAGTCTCTTCTCTTCCTCCTGCTTGCGCAGCTCCTCCTCCCGCTGTGCTTTTTCCTCAGTTGCTCTCTTGGCCATTTCTTCTTCTCTGATTCTAGTGTTTCCAAGATACAGATTACCAACTGGATATCCATTTCTTTAAAAGCGCGCATGCACGTGAGACAGACCAGGAAAGCAAGAGAGTTCTAAGTTACCCAATCACAGAATAACTGTGTAAAGGTAATTTCTGGTGTGGATTTACAAACGCTACCATCTATCTAGTCTTAGCAAAGGAAAAAGCAGAGTAACCCGGAAGAAACTATCTGTGAGTACATAATATTCTTTGCTGGTTAAGCCAAGGCAGGTTGCTCCAATAAAGGAATGTTTCACTGAGAACTGATTAGGTGACAGCTATTTAATAAAAGCCACCTGCATCTACAACAGGAATGAAGCTTTCAATCGAACATAAATTTAGTTGGATTTTCGACTGTTTCTTCTATAGTCCAAATTCCACATACGCTGGAGGTGTACAGTCAGCTCCTGCAGAGGTACACCACAGATCTGATGACAGCGTATTTCTGATAAAACCTCTGTATCAGACTATGTGCAAGTTTACGATACCTTTATACCCATGAGTGGAAAACAGACAATTCCGTAATGTTCAGAGAAGATCAGACAGGCATTCCTTGATATGGAATAAATCCGCACAAAGGTAATAATTTATTTTTAAGAGCTTCTATGCAGTGAACCAAATGTACACTGAGTTATCACTTTGAATTACTTGGCTGCAACATTTCTGATCCAGATTGAGGATCACTGATGTGAGATTTAACGTACCATCAACCCCCTGCCTGAGTTTATCAAAGGAAAGTTTAATAGAGAACTTGGCTATGTCAAGACCACAAAACAAATACAAGTGGTGTAAAAAGCACACTCTAGTTTTGAAATAGAAGCACCAGTGGTGACCAGAAGGAAAAAGCAGCAGTGATTCGTACTGCATTACATATATACTGAGATGCAGGTTAATAATATACACAGCAACCTGTCCCATCTCAAACAGTGCTAGTGCCTGTCTTGCCGCTTCAGGAACTCTGTTAAGATTTACGGGATCTTCAATTAACACTTAGGGAAACGNAGGCTAAAGAGACCCAATTCCCTCAGCCTTTCCGCATCCCACCACTGAAAGCATCCCTTCCTTCTGAACTGTTACCTTTCCTCCTCTTGTCTCTGAATTCTTTCTTGGTCTTCACGCTCTCTTTGTTCTCGAGCTAGACGCCGTTTCTCTGCCAAGATTTTAGCAGCTTCTTCGGCCGTGGTGGTCCCTGCTACCGTTTTGCTACCTGATTCTGCAAAGGTTAAAAGAAACTGCTGTTAAAAAGCTCCAGTAACCTAAAATTACAGACATTATCACTGTGAGATGAGATTTTCCTTTTGACCTGCTATCTTTTCAGTCAGTGCTCATCACTCAGCAGGTGCACCCCGTACCTAAAGGCCAAGGGCAGTCCTACAGAGATGCAGAGCTACAATATCTCACTGGCACCAAAACGGCAGCAACTCATTTCAGCTGCACCCATCCAGCCATATTCCAGACCATACAGTTAAAGATACTCTCCAACTACCAGAGAACTTCAAAACATATTTCTAAAAAGGCATGTTTATTCTATAACTTAAAAGAAAACTGAAAAAAATACTGCTCTAGGAAATACACTTAACTTCCTGCTAATAAAACGGAATGCACATGACCCTAAAGAGGAAATACAAATTGTTTTTTATTTCTCTTGTTTCATAATGTTAACATTCACACCTTTATACTTACAGAGCATCTTAGGGTGCAAATAAATCACCACGCTACCTGGCCCTGAAGGCACACACTAATGACTTCAGCAATAGCATATTTCTATACATTTTAGCAACAAATCATTTTCCAGTTTTAATGGAGATCAACACAGCTCCAACCAGCAGGTTAGCAGATATTTGAACGCTCCTGCAGTTTAGGTTTCTTCATGTCCTGCCTGGTGTTTATGGTCACAGGTATCATAAATTATATATTTATTATTATTTATATAAATTATAAATTAATATAAGGGAAAAAAGCACTCGACATCCAGTTACTCCCAATATACATTGAAAGAACACTGATTTTTTTTATCAGTTATTCCCGCTCTCTAGAAATATTACTGCTTGAATGGGGCTGTAGAACTGATCATCTGAATATTCAGAGAATTAGCTCTTGGCTTCAGCACAGCAATAGCATCACAATGTAAGGTGAGGACCTGCCTTCCTTCTTTTTAATATTTCAGCACATACATGTTTGCTTAACATTCATAAAGGCTTCGAGCCAAGGCAATATTAATGAACAATGACATCAGGGTTTCATCAGTCATTTTACTTCTGACCTAAAGACAAATCATTCAAAACACAATGCCATCATTAGGGATTTTAATACCTGAAAAGCTGCTTAAGCCCCACAGACACGTAATCACTACCTGCAGCTGCAGGGCATAATTCCACAGAGTGTACCCACAGCAGCTGAATCACGGCAGTGTTTCCTGCATAAAGATTGTTCTTGCAGTCCTAGGAAAAGCACTCCAACACAGGGAGTGCAGTCACAGACTTCTCAAAAATTTAGCCTTAGCCAACGCTGAAAACGCAGCACCTCCCCAGGACATGCATCACTTCTGATTTGGGCAAAAATGCAGTCATGTTGGTACAAACAAGAATCGGCCACGACACTTCCCAAATTGAACTCAGTCACAAAGGGTTCTCCTCCTCCTCCTCAGCTCTGAGCAGAAAAGACCAGTCCTTTGCAGTTATAAGAACCATCAGCAGGATCTGCTGCTTGAGACTTGCATGTACTTTCTTCCTGTATTCGGCAATTTATTTTTTTTTCAATTTAAAGAAAAGGCAGGAGGTTTCATTTACTGTTGCCAGTATAAAACCGTGAAGAAAGCAAAATGCCTCCCTCCTCCTCTACCACTTGAGTCTTTGCCAGTTCAGACTAGTCCCGTTTTCCAGCAGAGGCCATCTTCTATGATGCACTTGCACAGCAACCAATGCAGCACTCCTATTTTAACACTACTGGAACTTCAGTCACATTAAAACTGGTTGACGTTTAATGTCAGGTTTAACCTATTTCCCCCCCTTAAAACCGGACCTGAACAAGACAACTTAATCCTCATCAAGAAGGCTAAAGTTTATATGCTATTTTTTTTACGTTATAGGTTTTAGGGTTATAGCATCATAGTGATAACTTGAAATATGAGGAATATCTGGCATCAAAAACAAAAGAAGAAAATTAGTTATAATGATTCTGGGCACAGCAGATATGGAAAGAATAGGGGGCATAAAACCAAAAGAGAGTGTAGGAGACCCTCAAGTCCATGGGGGACCTTCCCATTGCATTGTCACTTTTGAAGCTTTACTGATGTTTTCTGTATGGTTACTTCAGTAGCTCTTTCATCTCCACGCAGCCCTTGCACTCCCACAGGGCAGGGCACGGGACTTCCCAACATGATTGCTAACATGCCTTAAGAAGGTTCTTCCAGTGTTTTATACTCGGCTGCATTTTCCTTGTACTCCTGCTGTCACACCTGATAGTTCGAACTGTCTTTTTCTCAAAGGACATTTTTGTGATGGAAGGGGAAAGAGGGAAACGGGCAAGAGAAATGTCTCAGAACAATTCTAAAATGCATCTACAGGACTGATCTGTTGGCCTTACTTAATTCTAGCCTGTGGTTTAAGAGGCACGATTAAGATACTTGCAGCCATCAGGAATACAGACTGCCTTTAAGGCACTTCTTCAGCAACATTTGGTTGCCAACTAAGTAGGAAGGATATGGATCTGCAACTTGTGAAGAAGTGGAAGTTGAACCTCCTCCTTTTCTCTCATTAATCTATAATTTTTTTTCCATAAGACAATTACACAGATGTGAGGAGAAGCTGGTGTCAGTTCCTTACCGGACTGTTATTTTCCAGTTTGACAGCAAGAACACAAACATGCTCGTATTGTAATATTAGTTGGATGGAGGCAAGATTCCAACACATTTCAAGGCAAGCCATTTATTCACAATTAATCTAGGAATCATATTCCACAGCCTTTACTACCCAGATACAAAAGAGTGAGGCTCCATGATAGTTCATTACCTATCATCATGCATAAGGTGAGAGCTCATGAAGGAGCACTTCTTATGCTTTAAGTTGAAACAAGCCTTTTAACTCTCAGAGAAGCTGCGAAAGGCTGCTGCCAGAAATGACAACTGCTCCAAGTCACTGAAAAACAGAAAGCGTTTTACTGCAGAACAGGATATTTTAGTAGGAAGACACAAAAAACAAGACAGAGACTTGATTGCTGTCTGTCAGCAACAGTCAATCAAGTTTAGTTTGAAGAAGAGATGGTATAACGATACAAGCACACAGGGCTGAAATTAGGTTGAACCTACAAGACCTCGAGACTGATTTGCCACATGCCACTCACTGGCGTGCTCTGACTTCAGAAGCTGTCTGGGATACGGTATTGCACCAACCCACAGGGTGAACCGCCTACACAAATGGGTAAAGTCAACATCGCAAGCAACTCTTTTCTTTTTAAAAACAAAGATTTTTGCCTTACTTAGCAATAATGCAGTGACCCAAAACACTCAAAAGAGATAAATGAAACCATCTCTGTGTTGAAGAACAAGCCCGCTATTTCCTTATCTTGTAAGTGTCGAAGAAAAAGAGCTTCACCCAGCCCCAGTATGAGTCACTACAGAAGTGACTAGCTGGGAGATTAACCAGAAAATAAAATGGAAATGGGTAAACTGGGTTAATACAGTTCCAGAAGTCAGTGTGGAGAGGAGACCGGTGGGGCACCCAGGGAACAAGGACAGGTGTTCTTGTTCCAGAACTGGAAGATACAGAAACAAGACACGTTGTTATGGAGGTTTCAACCAAGCAATGACATTGATCACAACTGATGATGCCCCCTCCGAGGCATGCAAGACATTTATCACAGTAATGCAGCACATCGAGAGATGGACATTCTGACCACTGAGATGAACGAGGCGTCACTGAAGACGGATATGCAACTTCATACAAACATCCACATGTGGCTATGACATCCAGGCTTCCTTCTAGAGGAACACACGCTCAAAGAACTGTCCCATAAATGAGTTCTTCTGCTAACACTGTTTCACAGCCAACACTGAGTAGTGCCCTTAAGTCTCAGGAATCACAGGCAACTGCAGCAGCGGAGGAACACACAAGAACTGTACATGCAGTAACGTGCAGCAAGCGTATGTTCCCACTTACCTCGTGTCTGAAGGATTTTCATCCCCATCACTGCCCACTGGCTGTAGTTTAAACTCCAGAGATCCCTCCTTTTCCTGCTAAGTCTCCCCTAAATCCTTCTCCACAGAGAAGTGCCTGCCAGACCTCATCCAAAGGCTCTCCCACATTCTGTTCTGGAGATGGCCGACGGCATTTTTCCAGTGAGAGGGACAGAGGCTGTGCTTACTTGGCATGAAGAGGAGGACTAGGAAACTGATTGCTCATCCAGTATACGGCTCTCCTTAATCTACCAAGATCATTTGTCACCTCCTGAGGCAGCAATGACTATACATTCACTGGAATCAGGACTGAGGCCATCTCCTAGCTTTGTGAAAACTGGCTCTCAGCCTGGTGATGCACCAGTAGCTGATTTCCTCCTCCAAGCAGTTTTAAGAACTACTAACTGGACTGAAAGACCTTTGCATAGTTTAACTATTGACTTTGCCAACCTAAGCCTAGTAGATCCCTCAGCTAGTGTGGCTGCAGTCCAAAAGGCAAATAGGATTTCTGCTTTTCTTAAAATCATAGTACAAGCAATAATATTGAAAGCTCCTGACTTAAATCTCCAAGTCAAATAAACCAACTACTGCACTGAAATCCACATCCAAAAGTCACACCACATAAAATTATTGTATAAATAATCAGCAATGAACAGCTTTCGCCTTAAAGCATCCTATCCTCACGAACAAATTATTTCAGCAGTCCCAGTGCACACGAGAGATGTCTGGAATAAGAGTGCCTCAGTCACTGAGAAACACTCACCTTCTTTGGTCTTTGTGCTAGCCACTACCGCATCCCTGTCCGAGGCTGGTGAGGCACTTTGCTCTTGTCCTGTTCCTTCTGTGCTCTTATCCTTTGGTTTGCTCTCTGCTTCAGTTTTCTTTTTGGTAATATTTATAACACCTGGCGTCAGAGGTGGACGCTGGATGGGTGCAGGTTTAGAGACTGGAGTAGGAGATGGTGGCCTTTGTTTTGACATGCTGGGCGACGGTGGGCGAGTCTTCTGTCTGTTGAAATAAAGAGTATTTTCCAGGGCTAACACTGAAAATCTCAAACACGCAACTGAGGACAGCAGTCTGCTTTGGTTAGTTTACATTTCACGCCCCACTTTGAAAAATAAATCCACACACAAACTACCGGTGCCTTCCTCATAAAACTCAAATACGGGATTCCAAAATACTATATATATATTAGGAAGAATTACTTTACTGAAAGAGTGGTCAGGCACTGGAACAGGCTGCCCAGGGAGGGGGTTGAGTCACCATCCCTTGAGGTATTTAAGAAACGTGTAGATGGTTTTTTTTGTGTGTGTGTGTGTGTGTGTGTGTGTGTGTGTGTGTGTGTATGGTTGGACTTGATGATCTCAAAGGTCCTTTCCAACCATGAAGGTTCTATGATTCTACCCTGGGCACCTGGGCTTGTGGGCTAACATCGAATCAGGTCTGCTAGCCCAGACCTCCATTTACTCCTCATCAGGGATGAACCCTGTGATTCCAATCCAAGACGCTTCCTACACTAACACAGGCAGACCGTCTCGTTCAGAAACTCACAGGCTCCCTGTTGGTTTTAGTGCGCAGATTGTACAAAAAACCAGGGTGAATTTTGTCTGCACAAGAGACAAAGGTTCGAGTAAGAGCTGCATCCCTACTGTGAAAAAACGAAGTTGGACCAAAAGTAACGTCTTTGTGTGTATAAACATGGCACAGCATAGGTCACTCAAATGCTCACAGTGCAGCTCTCTGAGGCAGGAAAGATCCTTTGTTTTCTTCTGAGCAAAAGAAGAAATTTAACCTGGAGGCGTACCTAACTGCAGAAGGTGATGGAGGACGCTTCACCAAATTAGCAGGAGAAGGGGATCTTCTACGAGCAGACACAGATGGCGAGGGAGGGCGTCTTAACCCAGAACCTGGGGATGGCTTTTCTGTCTCTGATTTCTAAGATGATACATAAAAAAATATAAAATAACGCTCACTCTCTAGAATACACTGCGGACAGAAGAGCTGCTACCACAACAAACATACAACTTCTCAATAAGACGCACTTGACATTTCCTTGGGTCTAAACACAGACCCAGCCAATATGTTACTTAAATTAAACTTTGGGAATCACAGGCAGCAAACAGCATGCCTTTAAAATACCGGAGAGATCAAAGGTGATAAAATCACAACTCAATTTCAATATTGTGGTTTTTAAGCAAATACTACTGAACATTTCAATAAGCAAGCAAACTGCTGAAAGAGGATCCCATCCTGAGCTGTTCCAAACCCCCAGATTAATACAAACCTACTTCCTGCGGATTTTCAACAAACCTGGGTTGAATCCGGTGAACTTGCGTCAGATGAAGATACAGAGGACTTCAATCTGTCGATGCTACGACTGCGCACGGGCACTTTAGGAGCTGGGACTGGGGAACTGATGGAACTGGCTGAAGCTGAACGAGGACAGAGGTGAGATTCTATAAAAGTTAGGAATTTGACAAGACAAAACGAGAACCAAGTGCACAGCATAAGAGCAGGAGAAAAGGAAGAGGGAGAAAGAGAGAAAGAAAGATTGTGTGTGTTAGAAACCGTACAGAGGAACACCACAAGCAGTGCACACTGCAATGGGTCAGACAGACACCACCACCACCACACGATTAGTACTTTGGAAGCAACAGCACCAAGAACTAAACCGCTCTGAAAGCAGCAGTCTGGAGTGAATAAAAATAAAATGCTTTTCCAAACAACATCTGAATGTGCAATACAACAGCGTTACTTTAATTTTATCCAAGCTGCATCTAATCACAAATACTTCAGCTTTAATGGTTTAGCATGTTTCTTTAGTTCTTCTTCATGATGGGTTCAAATTTTAAGCATGTTTCCCCTACACTCAAGGAGGAAATCTTCCTTTTTTTCAAAAAGTAGTTATACAGCTGCATTACGTTAGGAATCTGAGCATTACTTATTAAACCTTTTTTTGTGAAATAAGCATTTGTGCAACATTACTTTATTCTACTTTCCCTCTCTGACCCCTTTCGTACTATGTATGTGTGCCCTTTATCCACATTAAAGAAAATCAAAATAGGTGGTGTAATAGAAACCTATCAAAAGGTCAACTGTTAAACTAAAATACCTTTCCTACCTGAAGTGTCAATCTCTTCACACACAAGATATTGGAAGAAATTGTATCTTCTAATTACTTCTTTAACTAACATAATCATAGATGGATAAGCATACACGGATATAAAAATCTACTTCTGAAATTAGATACTAGATTTTTTCTATAGCCTGAATACCTGTGACAGATGCCAGCACTGAATTTTGTAACTTTATGGAAAATACATTTTATTTTTACATTTACAGCATTTGTGCAAGGAGAACTGCGTTCTGTTTGTGCATAGTTTGTGCTAAAGCACAGGCACATTTCTACGGAAATGAAGAAAGCACCTTTAAGTAAACTGACAAAAAATGCAAAAGTTCTCTTTCATTTAGCAACAGTGAATGTCACACGCTGACAGTTACAGTGAAAAAGATGGTATTTCCCACATGACATGAACTGAAATATTCATGGTAAAATAAAAAAGTGGCACATAGATAGGTGTGCAAAAATATGACCACTGACTAGAAACCAAAGAAGTGAAAACTGATCATTACACAAGGGGAGCAGTGTAGAAATGTCACCGTTGCCAACAAGGACTGAGTTAAGTGTCATAAGATAAAAAATAAAGATGGAAGAACATACTTAAGAGGAAACAAGCAAAACTGGGAATGCAAGTTGTAAGGCAAGAGAGGAGAAAGGACTCCACATTGGTTCCAGATACGCATTTACTGGGGCATTCTTACAACCAACAGCATTTCTAAGACCTGTGGGATGCAGCCAGGGCTTGCCCATGGTGCAGAGATTCCTGCGCTAGTACGAAGTCAAGCCACAGCGTGGGCTTTTCAGCTCAGTCTCGACCAAGATAAAATTGCTTGAGCCAGCCAGGGCTCTTCTACAGTATCTTCTCCTTCTAGTACACCTGTACTCCTACAACCAGCCCGAGTGAAGCCGTGCTTACGTTAAGATAACCCCTTTGTCATGTTCCTACAAGAGTTTCTCCCCCAAGGAAATTTAGGCTGTGCACTTATTCCTTTCAGCCTCCTTTGAAATTACGTATTTGTTTTTTCCCTTTTGCTTCCTAGCACTGTTCTCCAACTAGTAAGTCTCAGATTCATTTGAGGGTACGCCCAAATGCAGATCTCCACCAGGTAAAAAAAAAAAACACAAACCAAACCCAAAACAGGTACCACCATCTGGTTCCCCGCAGAGCAAGTAAACTGGCACTGGAGTTTAAAAGCCAGTATTATTATTTGGTTTTGTAAAGTAAACATGCAAATTTGCATATGAATTGGTTATTACTGACCAAAGAAAATACTGGATAAGTAATATTATACATAACCATATATTAACTGTCTGATTCATACTTAAGTGTAGCACAGTTAGTGACTATCATGTAAGTGCTCCTTCAAGAGCAATTGTGTAGAACTTTTCAGGCTTTGCTGCCCTCCTGTTACCTGCGGGGTCCTGTCCATCAGCCGATAACGTAGCAGCACTTTTACTCCTAGCTAAGGAGGCCTGCGTGGGGGCCAGGAGGCGACTGATTACGCTACTGTCCAGAGGACTGAGCTGGGAGCGACGAGCTAAATGATGGGAACAAACCAAAAAAAGGATCCAACATGAAATCACATCATGAAAAAGACAAGCAGTACAAAGCAAAGGAAGATTGTGAGCATTGTTGCAAATCATAACAGTTTTGGAGGAAAAATACTGAAGTCATGGAGGGGGAAATCCAACCTAACAGCACAGAAGGGTTAAACGCTGCAATCCCTTACGTTGCACTTCTCGTCCTTGGCTTGCTAATCGTTTTAACGTGCAAAGACTGGCATGCATACGACAGAGATGGATGCTGAAGTCAGCCAAAATATGAGAAGTTTTTGACCCAGCTCTTCAGTGGTATATTCTCTAGATTGCAGGGAAGGCTGTTCCGACATAATACACAGAAGACTTGCGAGTCAAAGCAAACGGTTATCATCAGGCATCACTTGCACAGACAAGTCCACACGGACAGCACCCATCACCCTCCCATACAGGAAAGACTCTGAAGCAGAATATTGTTCCCAGCGCTGGCAACAACTGCTAAAAAGGAAAGTTTCAGATTTGTTAACTCAAAGGGAAAAACAGGTTAGAAAAGTTGCTAGTCTTCAGCTTTAGGAAGAGTTCCTAGAAAAGAGGTTACTTGTAACCTAGTGGGGAATATGCAGACTGAAAGAGGCTGAAGTGAGAACAGGTCTCCTCCTTCATTCGCATGCACAAAATTTAGGCCAGCAGCGGGAACAGAGAAGTGGCTTTTAAACAGAATGATGAAAGAGAGTTTAAAAAGCAAAGGTAGGATTTAACTAAGCAGTGAACATACCAGTGACATTTTTATTGTATTTTACATTTAAACCTACCAGCATTCAAATACATCTCTCTCTCAAGCAGAGAGACATTTTGCTATCTCCTTCCCGGGCCATTTAACAAAATCAAGTCCTTCTTACAGGATTTCTTTTTTGTCAAAAGGGAGAAATTCAATCTTTACCGTTTACAATTTTATCTTTACCACTGGTTAACTAAAAAGCCATTAAAAAGTCCTAAAAACTTAAGAACCAAGGAAACTAGCGAAAGTAAGCCTATCCAAACTTTATTATGAATGGCTTTCAAAAGAAATATTCAGCTTGATGAAACAACCACCTGGTTTTTCTTCCTTTTTCACTTTTTCTAGTTCTGGAGAGGGCTGGGCTTTACTACTCATTCTATTCAAAGATGTGCTCCTCTTCTTTTCTGCTCCTCCTAGAGACCAAGCGTAAGGAAGATTATTTTTAACAAGATATTTCTACATCTGATTTTCTAAACCGCCATTCCCATGCTTTGCTCTTGCTAAGAAATCAGCTAAAACCACCAGTCTATCATTACGAAGCACTGTTTTCTCATGAGCTAAATTGGTTTGGCTACCATTTGTCTGCTACTCTCCCCCCACCCTTCCACTTTTTGGAGGAATAAGGCTGGTTTACAGTCACAGTTACCCAATATCTGGCACTGCAATGTGCGTAACAAAATTTATGCCGCAGTGCATAGACTACGTGCACAGCAGTGAAAGCCTGAGTAAGAACACTTACAATGGTTTAAAGTCAACCTCAAACCTCCCATTTACTGCCTCCCAATTTTCCAAACAAACTGGTTTCTAGCACCTTTCTGTTCCACCTGTGAACTTTTGAGTGCTGACTGCTGAGAATGTAGAGGAACTTTGTTATTCAGTCTGTTTAATGAGGCGCTTCTCTTTGTGGTACCTGGAAGTGAAAGCGCATGGATTAATAATATTGAAAAGCCTCAAAGTCCCCTCCAACACCAGCCCTACTTGCCTAAGATATAAAAGAGTAATTAAGTCACTTTATAGCATGAATCCTTCAGAAGCAAGAAAGCTGGATCAGGGAAGAATTACCCTATATAAAGCAATATTTCTTATATTCCTGTACGTTACTGATCACAGCAGCAGGATGCCAGTCTCAAGAGACCTCTTGTTTGACTTGCCGAGGCCATCCTTGTATGCCTTTCAAAATAAATAACTGAAAGAGGCCATGGCTTGCATTTTGTATGAGTGAGAGCGAGAAACAAAGTGCTCAGCTCAGAATTAACGAAGAACACGGCTGATTAAATACTCCACTGATCCAGAGACAAGCGTCTTCCTCTCAATTCCGCATTCTGCTCCTCCACCTTCCCAGGCACAAACATACGGCAGCAGCAAACTGGTTAATTCTGCGACTCCATTTTCTGTCCTTTGAATTTAGCCGTCATTTACAAACGGCCATTTCTTCCCGAGTGCCAGATCAAGAGCAGAGAACGGCTCTGATTTGCTGTGGCGATCTAAACTAGTCAGTCAGTCGATCTCTGCATCGTTGGAGCCCTGTTGAAATTTCTGGTATTTCAGGCCACCTGAGAATTTTTTCCTCCAAAGCGAACAAGGATTCACAAAGGATTTCAAGGTATGACAGTAACTTTGAAAGCAATACCAATTAGTTGATAATTAGTGACTTCCTTTGTTAGCGGCTTAATTTCTACTTTACAGCCCTGTTTCTGACTCATGCCCAGAGCTGAACCCTGCAGACACATTATATATAAATATAATTTTAAATCCCAGGCAGCCTCCAGTGACTCAGAGCCCCTGCAGCTCTGCCAGTATAGATAAATTCACTGATTCCCCCACCAGGCAGACGGTGTACGAGTACAAGTTCTGCTGCATCACCTTCCAACGTGAACCAGCAAAATCACTGCCAGCAGTGCCCACGTTAGGGATTCTTCTAGTGTAGCTCATGTTGTCAGAGGTTGCAGACTGACAGAACGCTGCAGCGCACACCTTGCTGAACTTGTTTTCATAATTAACAGCTCTTGCTTTTCGTCATTTTGGGAAAAGAAATCCAACATTTGGCATACAAGCAAGCTCCTACAAAACACTGGGAAGATTCCCCACAAGGAAATCGCAAGCTAAAACAAGCTGATACGTGCTCAGACAAATAATTTTTATTTTTCTAAACAAGGAGATTAGGGCAATTCCTTGTGTTTTGTAATGTTTTTTTTTTTTATTTGGAGAAGGGAGATCATTGTGTTTTACAGAATAACCTTAATGTAACTTTCTGTAAGGTCTGCTTCGTGTTTACTCTACATAGTTTATGTGTATTGGGACAGAGGCAGAGCAAAGACTTGCACATACAACGCATTTACTGGAGTGGGAAACCCAGAGATCTGCCCTATCCTCTA
>VXBO01000765.1:345289-364183 GCA_013400135.1 Rhinoptilus africanus | reverse complement strand
ATGATTCTATGATTCTAACTGTTTGCATCCTGCTCTTTATGAGAAATCCTGAGAATCGAAACAAATATTTTAAAATTTTAATCCTATTTTCTTTATTCATGGAAACAAAGAAACTATTTACTAATTCTGAATTAAATATTTTAGTTAAATGCTGAATGGTTCTTAACTACTATTGTAATCCTTTTTCCTTATTACTCTTTCACATCCAGGAAATGAGAAGATATGGAGAGGCAAGGAAAGGTCAACATGGAGAAACTCTGATTCCATGTTTAGGTTTTATAGCCCACCTGGATGTATGATAACATTATGGACATTGTGAGAATTTAAACATTCCTCAAAGATGAAAATTTTAAGGCATGAGATCACTCATGGATAAAAGTACTTTTTAAAACAAACATGTTTTTCCTGACAAATATTTTTATGAGACAATTAGCAGCCCTTCCCTTTACAGTTCCCTTAGAAAATAAGCAGACATTGATTCACTTCCAAGCTGCTGATGAAAAAATAAGAGCTCAGAGGAAAACAAAGCAGACAGGGACAATACTGTTGATATAAATGAATGAATACATTCCATTGACAATTCAGTTTGTTAGTGAGACTCTAAATAGCCAAAAAAACAGTCTTGTAGGGAAAGTAAGTTTCCTGATGAACTCTGGCATGAGGTAGGGAATCAAGATTAACATCTCAAAATATTTTTTCAGAAGCCAAAATTACTAAAATATTTTGATTTATAAATGGCAAAGGGACTTTATTAAACATTTATTTTTTTCATAATGTTGAACTAATTTATTTTTTAATTATTGAAGTATTGAAGTATAATATTACATTTTAGAAGTATAAAAGAAAATGTAATAAAATATACATATGATTTCAAGTGATTAAATAAACTTCCTTAGATCAAACCCAAAATGTAACATAATTATTACATTTGATTAAAAAGAAGATGACCATAAAATACTATAGGCTAGTCTATAATTTAGCATGACAGCAGTTTGAAGCGATTCCATTAGAAGTACATATTGACACATTCACTGGAAACATTCTGATTTTGTCAGAATAGCATTTCACCTCAAAGAGTGTTGCCTAACTCTCTAAAATACTTTTGGCTTCTTATGCTAAGAAAACAGCCTAATGCTGGGTTATGCATCATGGTAACTCATAAATTCATGTGAGATCTCATTTTATACAGATTGCAGACAGCTTAGGACTCTGTTCCTCCATTGAAAGTGACTCACTGTGACACACACACAGTCACATCTGGTATTTATAGTTTCTTTTGTCCCAGCTTTGGATGCTGTCGCTCTCATGTCGAGTCATAAAGATCCTAGGGTAATATAGAATTTCCTGAATATAGCTTAATTGCTCACTGACATTATCTTGAGTGAAACCTAATTTAAAATGAAGACTTTGCAGGTCTTGCCAACTTGTGAAACACGCAACACTACATTTGTTATTGAGTAAAAGAATGTCTGCCATGGCATTTAATCCACTCAACATAAAACAAAAGGGTGGTATTTTTCATTTCCAGCTTTAACCATGTAAAAGTTAGATGTCTCAGATTAAGCTATTGACCTTAAACTGCCTCTGTGGTCAGTAGAGAGAAATAGCCATTTCACATGACAATTCATCTGACCTTTCTTAGGTACGTATTTTAAGATGAGATGAACAGTCCTCTGGGGATTTAAAATGAGATAAAGTGCCGTCCAGAAATCTGATATCTGTATCTAACCTAATCACCTGAGGCTTCCTCTACAGTCAATGGAGAGAAATAAGCTTCCTCATATGACCTTCGCCGTCCCCAAGGAATCTAACATCCTGCAATAAGCTTCAGCCAGGCTGCAGCGTTGGGGAGTCTGGTAGTGCGCTAAAATCACTGAATCCTTGCATGCAGCATAACTTTGTAACCTGTCTGTCAAAGAACAGAGCCCCACATCAGTCATTTCAAGCGCTCTCACTGTTAAGTCTAGATCCCTTACTCTCTAATTTCACCAGGGCACCACAGTTTCTACCCATGCTACTCCAAATGCTCACACACATACTGCAGTAATGATACAACAAAGGATCATTAAAAAAACTCAGTAAATAAGGAGCCAGGAAACATCCCATCTGTATCTTGTACTGGATTAAAACTTAATGTTACAGTGGCGTAGTTCTGAATTAATCACGTCAACTTCAGTGCAGTTATTGTGGCCCGGAGCCAGCAGGAGAGCACAAAAGCAGTGTTTGTGAGTCTTTCTTCAGCCATGGCAGCTGTTTAGCTCATTTTTGATAGCACTTATTTTTTTGCTGTTAAGCTTTTTGGTCACACTATCTTTGTAGAGATAGCTGTTCCAAACAATACCCATGTTCATATGCCAGCAAAGGTATTTGTGACTGTGGATTAGCTGGTTTTTGCTTGTCATGCACTTATTCCCTTTTGTGCTGTTTTTGTTTTGTTTACAAAAAGATATTCAGCTACTCAAGGAACATAAGCAACAGCATATGACATAGCTGAGCAGCTGTACACGAGAGCTGACACTGGTGCAAAGTGCTCATTTGTAGCGATAGGAAGAGCTATGCCATCTTAGGTCAAGACAAGAGGTTGGTAGATAATTTAATACAACAATGAACAGCAGATGTTCTTAGCAAAGAGTATCAGGCCAGGGCATGCCTGGAGCAATGCATCCCTAGAACGCGCTTCCAGTTTGCAGTACTTTGCGGCTCAAAGACTTCCTGAGCTGGTGTGAGTGTCTTTGCATTTAACAGCCCTGGAAGGATTTTCTTCCCCGTGAATTTATCACTTCTTTAATTTGTATAAACTTTCAGCATTGCAAGCGTCCCACAGCACAATGTTCCCCAGCTTAACTGTACACCACATGAAGAATCCCCTCCCTGTTTTCGTTTGCCAGCTGTTAGTTTTATTTGATACTGCTTGATTTTTATGGTCAAAGAGATACAGTGATTGGTCCTTATTAACCTTCTCCAGCTTCTACATGATTCTGTAGACCTGCACCATATGGTGCCTCATTCATCTGTTCAGGAGGCTGCGTGACAGTCAACTGAGTCATTTCTCATTTCAAAAGAGTCCATACAATGATCATTTTGGGGTTTTTTTGTACCTTTTCCTGTTCTACCAAAATGTTTGTAAGCAAAAAGGAACCAAGAGAAAAAAAGGTTTATCAGGATGAAGGATGAATGGAAAAGTTTGTATTTTTGAGAAAAAATGCATATTTTGGGGACACACATTGAGAGTAAATAGAAGCCTAACTATGATTTCTTCTTCTTTCTAGGTAAAGGTGGTGGCAGGACTTAAAACAGCTCAAAAACCTCAAACATTTCCCTCAAATATCTCCATCTATTTTGCATAAAATCTAGACAAGCAGATTCCTCATAGGTGATAAGAAGACACTACGACACTTCCATAGAAATTTAAGAAATTGTTACTAAGCAAGTATGAATTTTAATCCTCTCTAAATCCCATTTCAATAATATGCACAAGACTTCCAAATGTGCTACCGAAGGCCACCTTGGGTCTTTTTTGATGGTTTACTATAGAAGTTCCACAAGGTGAGAAAGATAAAATGCTATGCAAATATTTGGAAAGGATAACAAGAAGATTGCTGTAATGATAAGATGTCAGGTTGACACTGAACTCAAGTAAAACAAATATTGAGTCCTGGCTGACACAGCTTGGCAAAGAGCTAAAGGAAGGAAATATAATTGATGCCAATCTATCAAATTCTACAGAAAATAAATTCTGTCAAACTAGCAATACATTTTTATGGGGTTATGGGTCGATCAATGAAGAACATTGTATTAACCCTGCTTCCCCCTTTGACTTTCAACTTTAAATTACCTTACATTTAATTAGATGATGCTAAATTAGTATGGCACATTAAAATTTAACAAGGCATACATCTATGGATTAAAAATGGATAACAAGCATCCCTCAAAATATTGTTATAAAATGAGACCATATCTACAGAATCACAGAATCATAGAATCATAGGGTTGGAAGGGACCTCAGGAGATCATCCAGTCCAACCCCCCTGCCAGAGCAGGGCCACCTTAGAGCAGGTTGCACAGGAACCCATCCAGGCAGGTTTTGAATGTCTCCAGAGACGGAGACTCCACCACCTCCCTGGGCAGCCTGTGCCAGGGCTCTGCCACCCTCAAGGTAAAGAAGTTCCTCCTCATGTTTAGGTGGAACTTTCTGTACTCAAGTTTGTGCTCATTAGAATTACTCTTGATTGTTATTTCACTCAACATTTTACTAAAAGTCTGGAACAAACCACAGAACAATTCCAGTTAGAGTTTGTAAGTGATCCTTGAAGTAATAAGAAATCATGAGGAGTTCAGTTCAGTGGTACACGGCTTGGAAGACTGCATGCAAATTTTATTTTATATGGTCAGGCGTGAATACTCATGTTGACCAAAGTTCCCTTGTGTCAAAGTTTCCAGGAGAGCCAACACAATCTTTCCATGTAGAAAGCACCTTGAACAGGTCCTCAAAGTTTATTGTATCTCAGCATTTGACCTTCATGCAACTGCTCTTGTAATATTTTGTTTAGTTCTAGTGTCATTTTTTAGAACATTTTTGAAGGACTGAGGATATTTGGAGATGAACCATTAAAAAAGCTTTCCTTGTACCTAAAGATTCCAGAAACTCAGCCAGTTAGAGGGAAGGCTAAGGGACAGAAAATTTTATAAAGACACAAAATAAAGCTTTGATCCTGATATCTTTGGTCTAGGACATAACAAAACACAGTGGCTGAAAGCTGAAGCTAAAAAATTTAAGGATAGAAATGAAGAACAAATTTTTAACAGTGAGAGTAATTAGCCAATGGAACAACTAACAAATGCTTTCAATCAAGACCAAATGTTTTTCAAAACATTTCATACTCAAGTTTAAACTGAAAATATATAGGTCAGGCTAGATGGTTCCAATGATCCCTTGTGACTTCATAATATTTGGATCTAAGGATCTAAGCACACCCTGAAGACTAAGTCTGAAAACCAACAAACAAGAAATAAACAATGTATAAATACTTCTAAATAGTATGCTGTTTTCACCAAAACTAGAATTACTTCAGAAATTATTCAGAAACAGAAAAAGGAATAATCATTCTTCAATAATTCATTTCAGGGTAATAAATCATTTTGCTCTACTCTGAATTTACCTTTTTGTCACGGAAAGCTGAATAATGACCATTGAATATAGCTAAGGGTTGAGTAAAATAAGAAAAACGGAAAATGTTTCAGTGACTTTTTGAAGTTATTTTTACATGGTTTCTGGCATTTTCATTTTGAGTGCCATGTGAGTCTTTGTCAAAGCAAAAACTGTCTAGGTAGAGATAACATACATGAATGTAAAGAAGTTTTCTGTCTCTTTTGAAGTTGCCTCTCTGTACCCTCTTGAAAAGTTTTGTATTTGAAACTATCTGTTGATCGCTTACTAGAAAAATAGCATAGATGAGTTAGGGCTTTTCTGACACAGTAATATTTATTTTTCTCTATTTTTCTATTCAGACAATTTTTCATTAACACTGTGCCTTGGTCTAAATGAGACCCATCTCCTTTAGGGACACAAAGGAACAAATAATGTTTTTTCAAACTTTAGATGAACGGCAATCCTTACATAATGGTGGGCATTTCCTCTTTGGAGATCACCACTGAATCAGGACATTCAAACAAACTCACCGCTAAGCTGTTCCCTGGGGCTAGGCTCAGTTTGTCCAAAGCTATGCTTATTACATGTGCTTTGGTCAGCAGATATGCAATCTTAGACAATAGCTTCTTTCTGCAAACAATAGCCAGTATTAAGAATGTCATCAGATATAATGGCCGTGAGTGGGACAATCCTGCTTTCTTATGAAAGCTTTCATAATGGAGCGGTCAAAGCATGTGTGGGTGTGTGTCTGTGTGTCTGTGTGTGTCTGTGTGTGCGTCTGTGTGTGTTTTAAGAAAGATCCACCAACATGCTGCAGAAGCAGCCTGCTGGTCTCAGAAGAGCTGGTTCATGAAAGGTGCCATTTATAGTGCTTTCACAGTACCATAGAATGGAAACATTAGGTAATAGTAAAATCCCAGAGCTAGACTTACTAAATTCTGAAAACTTACTCACATTACCATGCTTTATAGGGCTTTAGGGACTTCATAACAACAATCTGTGCAACTGCAGACTTTGTTTAATGAAAAAATAAATAGAAATAGTTACCCAAAAATTAGCCTAAAGACTGGTATTCCCTTGTTAGTGCCCTTTAATAATTTTCACTATGCCTCCATTTGCACTCTGTCTAGAAAATAAAAGGCTTATTCATGCACAAAAACACAGATCTGCCTTCTCAGTGAGAAATTTTGTAACATTTCTGTAGTAGAATCAACTGTAGCAGCTCAAGGTCTTTTTCTGAAAGAGGAAAAACGGTTAGCTGGATATTGCATTACTTTCAGGAGATTTCTTCACTGTTGTGTAATTTATCTGACAGTTGCCACAGGGCTTACATGCCACTTTAGTTACCCTACTGATTTTTAAGGGATGGATATGCGTGTGGAAATTAGGGGAGCATTCATTTTTCCCCCTAATTTCATCAAATTACATGCACTGTGATTTTAGATAAATCACACTACTACACTCTTTTCCCTTCCACATTTCCAGAGACTTGTGGGTTCACTTTGGTTTGCCTTTAAGCAGCCACTATTTGCATCAACATCCCAGCCGACTGCGTTGGGTTAGTCTGACAGGTCCTCTAAATGGTGTCCTCTCAACAGCTCTCCTCAATGCTCTGTCGTGAATTTGTTTGGGTTTTTCTTATCGTGACATATCAAAGCCAAAGCTCCAGAATGTCTCACTTTCTGTACAAGGCTTCCTGTGTACTTTAAATGAAACAGTTATAACACAGAAAGCAATGTGAATTTATGCAGCTCTAGTGTGGGAGAAACAAAGAAGTTGGCTGAAAAGACAGACAGAAATACTTCAGCCTCGCAATCTCAAGCGACCCTCAGGCAGGTACAGCACATATGCCTTCTGGCTTTGGTGCAGACAGAATTCAAAAGATCAGCCTTTTTCTGACCCCAGATATGAGCATCTGGCGAAGACCAGCATCCTTCACGATTTTGGCAGTTTGCAAAGACACAGACTGGCCTGGATTACAAATCGGAAACACTCATCACAGCTGAAAGTGTATTTTTTTGCCATTGGGATAGTAGAAAGCTGAGAGAGAGAGGCATGCAATTGGGGGAGGTGGCGGCAAAGACTGCTTTTTCTCTGCTCTTGAAACATATGATGCAAATATTTATGCATGAGGCTGAAAGGAATTCTTGGGTCATCCTTCTACCTTGTCTAAAAATGCACCCACATCTAAAAGGAGAGATCACAACAGTGCCTAAGTTTGAAAACGTGCTGATGTCAGAATTTTGCTCTATATACATACCTTCGGCGAAGAGCAGCCAACTACCTGCTTATCATAAATCTCTCCCTCCCTTCATCCTCTCCACTGAAACCCCTACAATTTTCAGTACAGAACACCAGTGCACAAGTAGGTTATTCTGCGTATGAAAGCAGTGCTTGTGAAAGATGCTGAATGCACAGCCCTGGAGACCCACATCCTCTGCAGTATAGCAAAGGGGAAAAAAGATACATCATGGATAGGAGCACCGTCAGCTTCCCCGCTCTGGCTTACCAGCTTCACTGAGGTTGAAGGAACAGTCACCGAGGTGAAAGGATCATTCATCCTTTATAGCCAAGTCATTGTCCTAACTACTAAAATTGCCATACAGGCTGCTAATTAGAGCCAGTTATGGTTAGGGCTTTTGCAATGCTGACAGATGTGAACTGTTCACCCAAAGCTTACCCTGAAGGTTGTGCCACTTATAAAAGCTATCAGATGTAACAATCTGCTAAACTATAGTAGATTTATACCTGCCTAAAGATGAAATCAGAGAGAATAGAGCTGAAAAAAATCCCTCCAGAGATTGCTTGATCCATGTCCCTACGAAGAGAAGATCATGTCTACTTCATTTTTGAGAGATACGTTTGTCTAACCTACTTTTGTAGGCCTCCTCTAACAGGGACTGAAGGGCCTCTACATGTAACTCATTCCACTGCTTCCTAAGAACTTCCAAAAGAAGGGGTTTTTTAATGGTTAACCTAAACTATCCCCATACTTCTTATTTGCCATATTTGCAGAGTCATGCCATACACCAGTTAAACGTGTCTCTCCAGTCTTTTCACAGTTTATAATTTTATTTTTCTCCAAGTGTTACATTTTCTGGATTGTTCTGTGATCATTTTAGTATTCTCTTTGGACTGTGGCCAGCTGGGTTGTATCTTCCCTGTAACGCGTGGCCCGAACTAAGTTGGACACTATTACAGTTGAGATTTTGCAAACTCAATGAATGTAGGAGAGTAATTGCAATGTCTTACAAGTGGTGTTCCTGCCTATACATCCCAGACTATGTTTATGGGAATGCAGAAGCAAGATGCAGCTCACCCATGTGCATCATGTGAGTCAAATGACTCATTGTTGTCACCACATCTCTCCTTCTCCTTTGCTGACTCCTCCTCTCCCACACTCCGAAATCTCTGAGGAGATGTTCCTCTCCTCTCCTCCTCTGACCACACTCCAAAATCTCTGCAGGAGCACTGAGAAGCTTGAGATGTCATTCAATGATGAAATTAAGGAAGAAATAAATAAAAGACAAGAAGAAACCTTCATTAGACTGCTACTTCTCACCAGTACCACTGGGTGGGAGGTGGGTAAGTCTCCCTTTAGCAATGTATTTATCAGCACAGGAATAATCCTGGATGCTTTCTCTTCACCATCTAATTCTTGCCTTGGTCTTGTGATAGAAAAACTACATGTCATCCAGAAATGGTTTGTGTTATCTAAAACAGAATGTAACAGTAGAAATAATCGCAGGTTTGGGGCCTGATTGTTTTTCTTAAGAGTGATCTCTGAATACAGACAACACTCAAACTGCATTAAAACTGTTATTTTCATGACAGCAAATATCTCTGAGCTTGTGTATTAATCTGGAACTTTCATGTATCACAATGCCCCAAACGCACAGCTGTCAAACAGATTATTTCTGTGATTGATATAAGATGTATGGATATGACGTCGAGAAAAAGCTGTATTGTGGGACAAATGTCCCTGAGCTTTTGGTACTATAATTCCCAGAGAACTGGTATATGTTTGAATTGCTTTATCTTGGCATAATGGAGAATTTCAGTAGAAGATATATCAGCTCCTTTACTAGAAAGAGAACCACAAAAATCAATATGGTATTTAGAACTCACTTAATTTAGATTTTTTATAATTACCTGTGTAAATAAATATACACACAAACACAAACATATATGGAGAAAGGCACAAAATTATGTCTTAGTCATAATAGTTAATCATATCCCATGCATTCTACTTAGAGCAAAGGGTTTCTATAAAAATTAAAATGCATGGATATGGATATCCTTTGGGAATTTCCCTGTTTAAATATTTGTGCTTAGCAAGAAATGTTGAAGAAATCTAAAAATGGGCTTTACATTTGTTAAAGTTCTTGCATTAAAAAAAAAAAGACAAAAAACCCCAAACCCAAAACAACAGAAGATCCACAACAAAATCTATTGCACATATCAAAAAAATTCCTATGTAAAAAGCAGGCTATAAGTCTATATTCTCCTTTAGAATGAGAAGTACACTTGTAACATTGTCAAATTATATTAGCTTTATATCATATTCACGTCGAATTCATGATGAAATAAAGGCCCATATTTTGCCATCAGTGCTGAGCAGCATCCTTCCTCACAATTTGTTCCACTGAAATGAATAGTTATTTTGCTAGAAAACAGTTTAGATTAACATAGTCTGAATCTATGTGATGAGTGGAAAGAAACAGCTTACCTTTCTATCGCTGCCTTCATGATGTTATCATTAAATTTAGATGACATTAAGTATAGATACTTAAGTGTATACAATTTTAGATTATTAAAATACTTGCTACTTTTCACAACATTTGTGCATAATTTCACATTTTCTATGGCATTATAGCTTAAAATAGTACAAAGATACATGGCATTTACGGCTCAGAAGGAACTTTGGCCTTTGACCTTAAAAGATCTTTATGTGGAGGCCCATGGTGGATCGATTTTTGACAGTACAGTGACACAGCCATACAAAAAAGGTATTCATATTGACCAAGTCAGAGGATATTTCAGGTCAAAATGTCAGCAGTTGTCTTTTTCAGCTGACATCCTGGTCTGAGAAAGTTGAATTTAAGGTTTTCTTGACTCTCATATTTTGATTTCTTGCCATATATGGCTGTGTCATTAGCTCCCTGGAATGCCTTTCAGTTTCTTCCTTGAAAAATGCTAAATAAGTTCTCACTTTACCTACTGACTGAATAAGAATACAAAAACAACAGACAGCTGTGAGGCATCTGCGTGTCACACAAACACTGTTGGCACAGTTCCTGCATTCAAGAGATCAGCAAGAGCCTAGTAAATAAGCTTTCTTCACTAAAGACCACTTTTGTCCATGATCATTGGAGCTGTGCTTTACTCATACACCCTCTGAATTCCTCTTTTCTTCAGTAATCACACATGCCTAGCATGATGGCTGATCCTATTCTACAGTCCTGGGCCATGTAATTATGTGAGTAATTGGCAGACAAGACGTTGTGAATACCTGAATCCCAGGTTAATTGAAACTAACACCTGCCTGAACTGTGCTGTTGTAATGGATGCAATAACACAAGAAGATCAGGTCCTATTGAGTTGCGTAGTCTTTTCAAGACAGGGTTTTTGATCTCCCTCCTTTGATTTGAGGGCGGTGGTAAACTAAAGTATTATGCCTTTGTTGAAGCTTATAAAAGATGAATCTGAGGCTGAAAATGAAGATTTTTCCAGTTAATCTGTATTGAGAAAAATCAGTGAGCACACTTCTTTTGCGTCTTTCATTTAGAGAAGAAACAACAGATACAGCTGTCAACACAACTGTAGTCAGTAACAGCATCACAGTTCACCCTAGAGTAACCCTGGTCGTTACCCAGGTGGTACAAACTGCAAACTTTGGATTCCTGAGGCTCTGCGTGGCCAAAATTCTCACTAGGATCATCAAACATCCCGAGCTGGACAAGCATTATGGCATTATGCAGGAGATGCTATTCTAGCACTCTTGGGCTGAGATTGATTTTCTGCTGCCTTGGCCCTTGTACTGACATAGTTCACCAGGCAATTAGTTTCAGTGTTTCCTGTGTTATTTTCTCGTTGACAAAATGGTGATAATGGTATGTCCCTACAGGACAGACAGACAGGCAGACAAGCAGACCTTCTGTCAGGAGAGCAGGGGAGGTATTCGCACAAAGGCTTCCAAGTCATAGAAAGGCCTTGAGAACAAGTGTGCTTTATTTGATAAAATCTCTCAAGCAAACATAGCTTTTCTTGTTCCTTTGCTGGAACTACCGCAATCCTACTTCTTTTAAATCAAATCATATAGACTGTTTTAAACATACCTTTCATATGACATAACTGGACTCTTGGAAGTATTTCAGTTCAAACAGACCTCCATTGCAAAGAGAATACTGGATCAGAGCACAAAATCTAAGTAGTTTTGCAATAGAACCTGATATATTTAGGAACAAAATAATATTGTACTGTTGCTAATAAAAGTAGAAGACAGGACTTGATGACCCAAAAGGTGCTATTTTTCTAAGTTAAACAAGACATGATATTTCTATATTAGAATAAATGTTGGTTTAACTTATAATGTTGCAGACTGTATAAAGCTACTGAAATCTCTGTAAAGGGAAAGTGAGTAGGAGAAATATTAAAAAGCCAAAATGCAGCCCGAAGATTTGGGATTTTCAAAAGCCCACGGTCCTCAGATTATTTACGCAGGTAATCTTATTACAGACTTCTCTGGGAACTTCTTGACCACCCCAGTTGCCTCTGAAAATCACAATCAATTTATTTGTCTCAGGACTAAAGGGGGAAAAAAGATTTCAAGAATGAAAAGATTTTACTGTAATGACCTGAAGCAAATGGGAGAATAAAATGCCTGCTTCAGAAGTCATGAGAGACACAATCACAACAATTAAGGGCAAGAAAGAGAAGTGAGGAGGAGGGAGTTGGGAAAGTGTAGTTACCAAATTTCAGCAGTTATGTAAGCTCCAGTTTAAATATATAGGGCTGCAAAAGAAAGGCAATGTACTTTGGCCGATACCTTTTCAGAGACATTCTGACTTTAAAAACTTGATAGTCTTTTAAATGGGGACAGGTAGCTAAATGTGAGATACTGTATCTCTCTCTATATATAGTCATGTAACTATAGAAAGGCTGTAATAAAAGTAACAAGAATATTTCATGACAGATCAGTGCAGTTTTAGCAACTCAACAGCAAGCCTGAACATGTTCATCAGGCCAGTGTTTTCAAAATCTCTTTCGGTAAAAGGCTGTGTCCTCTATATGTCTTACTGTATCATTTTTTTTCACGGAACAGGGTCTGGTTTTTTTTTCCAGGCTGAGCACTGTCTGAATAGCTTCCCTAATGTCTTTGTTTAGATCTGGTCTATAGATTCCACCTTACCCTCACTGATGTTCGGAGGAAACTCTCTCAGCAGACATCCTGTGGGACGACAATACCTAATTCTTTGTTTCCAGCATCTCAGTGTTATATCCCATCAAAAGTTGTGAATAATTCTTATGTCTGCTAATATATTCTTATTTGTGAGCACAAGGTCTATTTAAGACATTCTCAGTACCTTTTTAAAGGTGTTTTTCTGCTAGGATATTGCTATATCAGAATGTCTAGTGTTAAACTCATGGATACAAAACACGGCAAATAAATAGGAAATGAGATGAAAGCTGTATGTGAATATAGCGTTACTCTGACTCAGCTGCTTCACATTAAAAGTGGCAGTATCCTATTCAGATCGTATTTCACTGAGAAATATCTACGGTGCATAAATGTTGTCTTATGAGGTGTGCCATCCCCTCACACCATCATCTTTCCTGTAGTAAAGACAGAAGCATGGTCATCCTTTCCATCACACATCTTCTGGCAGAAAACACAGGGAGCAGTGGAAATTAAGTACCGCAGTATGTATATTTGGCTAAGATGCTAACAAAACCCTGAGGTAAATCCCTGAAAGACTGCAAATGCTGAGGTGACAGGCGGGGGGGTCGAGGCAGGGATGTAGGGAGAAAGACACGGCACTGCTGGGAGAGAGCCGCAGCTATGTTTCAGTCAAATCTGACCTACTTTAATGAAATCAGGTCATCTGTGAGCTCTTCATTACCCCCAGACTAAACAGTACAAAACACAGCAGCCAATGTCTCTGTCTTTTCAGAGTACCACTAATTCTCATTACAACATTGTTATGTATTCCTTAATATATATTGACTTAGTCATCTCGCCACACCAAAGCTGGTAAACAGCGCTGGGGAAGGAAGTAAAGTAAACACGATTACTGACTTTTTAAAAAAATAAATAAATAAATTGTAGGATAAACACAGCCATGCCTCCAGAACGTGTCCTCAAGGGAATACGGAAACAAAAGGAGGCACAACTGTCTCACAATGTTAGCCATGACGGATGGAGCTCACCTATCGCACCAGCAAACTCTGAACTGTTACCAGGCACGTTAGCAGACAAAGCGGAGGCTGGAGTCAAATGGAAGCTGGTACTGTAGGCTTACGCTCAAATTCGGCTCAGCGTTCAGTCTTCTGTAAACTGGGAAGGTGACAGCCCCATAACCAATAAAATACACTGATGAAGTTTTGATGTGATGCACAGATGTGCATTTTTGTTCAGACGGAGACAGGCTGTACATACGCGTGTGCAGGTATGGATGTGTCCCCACACATGCAGTTTATTATGTACATGTGTGTATCCACTTGCTCGTACACCAATAAGTCTGTGCTTGGCAATAATGTACACTGAGATGTGTGTATTGCTTTGAGATCCCGAAATATATATACATATATATCTCTAACTGTGTATGCATATGTACCTAATCATGCATATATATATACATATGTATAAAAACATGTTCAGCGATAGATACATCCCTTTGAGATGATATTAAACGTATACTATTTACAGCATGAGCATGTCTCTACAGTAAATAGGGTATATGTATGAGAAGCTACTGTGTACCAAAGAGAAACATTCATCTAAATGGATTAATATGTTTTATTCCTGTTATTTATCACAGAATCGTAATCTTTACAATTTCTGCTCAGCATCGGTTAGAAGAGCATTTACGTTCATTTTGTTTTGGAAACCAAAAGCTTCACTCATTTGCCTACATAGGGCCATCTGGTGCCACGTGAGATCTGGCATCTGGTGCCATAAGGAATGACACCCAACCTCCTGCTGCTACTGCAATAAAGCACAGGTCACCATAGGTCCCATGCCATACCAAATGCCTTGTGTGGACATCTCTGAGACCTTAGCTCATCTCAAAAAGCACTACACACTAATGTACAGGCAACTGCATTGGGCCTTTATATTCCTTTACCTGTAGACAGCTATCATTAAAACATTTTCACTACATCTCACTGATTTTCTCTTTTTTTCTAACAAATGTTTTGTTTGGGAAATCTATTTGGTACTTAGTACAGGACTGTACCTACTATCTCATTGTCCAAATTACTTATCAGTCATTCTCTGTCACTTATTTGTGGGTGGCTCCATGTACTCCACCTGACTCAACGCAGGGGTGGGTCTACAGTGTAGGAGTCCATTTGTGACAATGCTTTCATCAGAAGTATTTGGGTGAAATAAAGGCTTACAGAGACGACAACTTTGTAAGTATTGTAAGTGCAGCCCTTGGGTCATGCCAAACTTTCTTTGGCAATGTCAAGTTAAGATAATATATATGGTTCTTACCAATTTCACTTTTTTCCTTTTGTTCCTGTTCCTATTCCATCCCCTGCCTTATGTTGGGAGAAAGGATTGCACAGGTATGTAGGGTCCAGATCTTGGCTAAATAAGTGTCTAATTCCCTTTGAAACCAGTATTATGCATATAGATACCCCTCAAGTTCTGAACTGTCATGGTATATAGAGTAATTATATCTTAAAATTATTATTTAGATGAACAGAACTAGAAGGAGGGGAAGCTCTCAGGAGGTCAGATGGCTGTGATAGACTCAATGATCACCGACTATTCTAAAATATAGTAGCCATATTTTGATTTCCTGCAACAGCTGGAGACTTATCCCCCTTTCATCTTCTTATAGCCTCTGCTGCTACCCAAACTGCTCATTTCTTCTCATTCTAGCCAGCTGAAACTTCTATGTCATCCATACGGTGGTTTTAAATTGACCGAGAAGCAGAACTGAGAGAAGCAGGGAAAGGATGAAACACAGAGGAACAGGTGTATCCTATGCACTTTTAATAGAGGACATATGACTGCCCAGGGAAGTGGTAGAATCAGCATCCCTGAAGGTATTTAAAAGACGAGTAGATGTGGTGCTTAGCAACATGGTTTACTGATAATTTTTATCAGAGTTAGGTTGAAGGTTGGACTCAATAATCTGAAAGGTCCCTTCCAGCCTAGACAATTCTATGATTCTATGACAGTGGCTAAAATACTGCAAAAATATACATAATTTAGGAAATCTGAAAATTCTTGAATAAACATAACTAAAAACTGTGTCCAAACAAAGATCTTCAATCTCATTTCTAGAAGAGCTGGTGATAGGAACTGCTGAGTTTCCTTTACAGGCTGCCGGTATCCCTTCTCTGAAGGAGGCAGGGGGAGGGTAGGCGAGGAGGAGGTAGGGTAGGACAGTAATTAGTATCTGTAAACCCCAGCTTTAAGCAGCATACTTAATGGTGGGATTTTAGCAGACAAATATTGACAGCACACTAATGTTGCTAAGCTAGCAGTGCCCCGCTGAAGGGCTGGAATGTGTGAGCTGCACAAAAGCCTGCCCATAGGACAACACAGAGCATCACTGCATGAGCAACACCTCTCAGTCCTACCGTGTGCATCACAGGACAGGGCTTTCTTGCAAAAATTTGCTCCTCCCAGCGGGATAAGTCTATCCTTGGGTTTGGTTGTGGTTGCAGTTGGGTTTTTTCTGCATAAAGAGCCAAAGGACAGGACTGAGATAGTGATTTTTCCCTTGGAGGAAGCAAAGGCTGGATGCTGTTCTTCTTTGACACGGGGGAAATGCCTGACATGGTGTTAATCCCCACAGCAGCAGATCACACTCTGGCCCCTGCATGTGCTGCAGCTTCAACACAGGCTGCGTCTGGATCCACACTGCACCCAGACTCATATCCCGCCTCAGTGTCACCTCATTTACAGGGGAATTTTACATCTGCAGCCTGCGGCTCCAAACGTATATTGATGAGGTGGAGTTTTGTCTTTTTACCATTGAAAAGCTGTAAGGAAAAAAATCTGATGCAAGATAACTGTTGGTGTTTGAATATCATATCTGAAACTCCACCCGGTAACCCAGTCTATGCAATGATCTGCTTTGATTCACCACGGCTGGAACCTGAGATGTGCTTTCTGTGCACTGACTGACATAAACCACAGCTCAGTTAGACTACTTGTATCTATGCTTTTCCATTAGAGGTTTTAGCCCTTAGGCATTTTCTCAAAATAAATACTTTCATTTCAGTTTATACATCATTTCAAAGTAAATAACTAATTAAGAAAATGAGGATTTTAGCAATGAGCAAAAACATTATTGCTTTTTCTGAAAAGCTGTTCAGCTTATATTCATTTTTTCATCCAATTACAAGCTCCTTTGGACCACAGAAATGTTAATCCAACACTGAAAATTGTACAGAAAGGCTCCCATCAATTTCCAATACTTTGGCCCTGGCCAGAATTGGTAGCTAAGTGTGATTTTCTTAAAAACCTTCAGGAAAATGTCATTGTGAAGCTTCACATCCTCAATCACAGTTCACTAGGCCATACTGCATGGTTTAGGGTGTCTCCACAGAATGCAATTCAGGCTGTGTAGCGCTATTTGAAATTGCAGAAAGGAAAGTACCGTAGTATTCAGACATATCCTCTGTCAAATTAGTCATGGACTGTTGACTCAGAGATATAAAATGTCAGAGACTTTTTTTTTATTTTACCATAACCCAGGTAGGTGCATGCATTTTTCTAAAATCTAGTGATATTTTTTCTCCTCCAGTATATCACTAAGGGGAGTAGGCAATCCTGTATGTACAACTCCGTTCACAGCAAATCCCAGATAAACCAAAAGAACCACTTATAACTAGGCAGATGTTCATAATCTTAATTTTATTACCTCCAAACAACAGTGATTTGATACATGAAAAGCAATAAATCAGGAAATGTCATGATGCATGAAACAGTGAAAAAAAAAAACCATGGCAATAATCTGGGAAAAACATTTCTGATTTGGGTTATTTGTGGCTTTCCTGGCTTGTGCTTCAGAAATGTTGAGACTGTGGTATGGCGTGGGCTGGGTTTTGATAGCTATATTATATTATTGAGCACATCAGTGTATTAGCAGGGAAGAAGAGAGAGTAGTCAGAGTTTTATAGTCTGGCAGTTTTCTGAAGATGACAAGCAGTAGATACCATTTAATTTCAGAATGATAGAAAATCTAATTATATATAAAAAAATCACACATATGTAATGTTGCCTGACACAGTCTTTTCCATTTTTTTCCCAAATTATTTTACTGCTTTGAGTACATGTAGAGAAATTATACATTTGCTGAACTCTGCTAAGACCAAAGAAGGGTCACATCATTGTTTGCTTCAGTTGTCGGTCAAATCACCTCTAAGTCTTATCTGACATATTTATAGCTTTATATCCACATCAATTAAAAACTTTCATGGGATTTTGGTTTAACTGATTACATATGCTAACAACAGTACTAAGCATATACATGGAATTCATGTGTACTCACAATGCTTACAGCATGTATAATGCTCAGCAGTTATTTGTAAATTTTATCAGTATCATCATTGTGGATTAAGTTTGCAGTCCCTCCAACAATTTCCATGAAATGATCTGTAAGTAGCTTCAGTAACCAACAAGAGAGAAGATCATAATAAAACATAACAACGGAGAAGAAACAGAACATGAAGTTCAACCAGGCCAAGTGCAAGGTCCTGCACTGGGGTTGGGACAATCCCAAGCACAAATACAGGCTGAGTGGAGAGTGTATTGAGAGCAGCCCTGAGGAGAAGGACTTGGGGGCACTGGTGGATGAGAAGCACAACATGACTCAGCAGTGTGCGCTTGCTGCCCAGAAAGCCAACTGCATCCTGGTCTGCATCAAAATCAGCGTTGGCCACCAGGGCGAGGGAGTTGACTCGCCTCCTCTACTCTGCTCTAGTGAGACGCTGCCTGGGGTCCTGTGTCCAGCTCTGAAGCCCTCAGCACAGGAAAGACATGGAGCTGTTGGAATGGGTCCAGCAGAGGGCCATGAAGATGATCCACAGGCTGGAGCACATCTCCCATGAAGACAGGCTGAGAGAGTTGGAGAAGGGAAGGCTCAAGGCAGACCACATAGCGGCCTTCCAGTACCTGAAGGGCACCTACAGGAAAGATGAGGGGGGACTCTTTATGAGGGAGTGTAGTGATAGGATGAGGAGTAATAGTTTTAAACTGGAATAGGGGCGATTTAGATTAGATATCAGGAAGAAATTCTTTACTGTGAGGTGGTGAAACACTNTTGCAGTCCCTCCAACAATTTCCATGAAATGATCTGTAAGTAGCTTCAGTAACCAACAAGAGAGAAGATCATAATAAAACATAACAACGGAGAAGAAACAGAACATGAAGTTCAACCAGGCCAAGTGCAACGTCCTGCACCGGGGTTGGGACAATCCCAAGCACAAATACAGGCTGAGTGGAGAGTGTATTGAGAGCAGCCCTGAGGAGAAGGACTTGGGGGCACTGGTGGATGAGA
>VXBO01000765.1:281255-344871 GCA_013400135.1 Rhinoptilus africanus | reverse complement strand
GCAGCCTGGTCTAGTGGAAGGTGTCCCTGCCCATGGCAGGGCGTTGGAACTAGGTGATCTTTATGGTCCCTTCTAACCCAAACCATTCTATGATTCAATGACATCATGGACTAATGTACTGGCTGATGTGATTTCCTCCAGGAGAATGGAGGCAAAGGAAGCTGGGAGGGAAGAAATAGACACAAGCAGATGTTATTTACAGTTACAACTTTTGCCCAAGAAGAGAGTCTGCCTGAGCTCTAGAAACTATGGAGAAAGCCTCAAGAGCTCCAGACACAGCTCAGAGCATGAATTAAGATGCTCTTAATTGCTTCCAAAGGGTACTTTCTATATTGACCCTATGTTACAGTCACCTTCTGCCAATACATTTCACAGTTTATACAGAACTTCCTTGAAACAAACCACTTTGATCTTGTTCACAAAATATCTTAACCTGAGCAGATTTGATCTCAAACCAAATATATCATTTTGATTTTGCTGCCATAAATATTTGATTTTCAGATGAAGGTTTTTGCTTTTCAGGTTTAAAATGTCAATAAATAAAAATTCAACATAGGTATCTCTTCAATGGAAACATATATTTTTCTTCTAAAAATTTTCTAGAGGTTTTTTCTGTCTGAATGTTTCTGATAAGTACATAACAACAGCGTATGCATATATTCACATATACACAAGAGTATATCTGTTAGACGAATGCACGTAATCTCATATTTATTCACTCTTTGGAAAAATATCAACAATCTACTAGCTGATAGGTCAGGATTCTCCATTTCAGCTAGCTGAAAACGATGTTAAAATATGGGAAAGTTGGAAAAAGTTCATAGAAACAAGCACAAAAAAACCCCTCTTGCTTTTTTGGTATGTAAAGAAAATGCTAAATAAACAATTTGTGAACCCAGTAATGAAAGTCAACACTTAAATCTGTGTGAGTTCTCCCTATGTCTATTTATTTTTCTCTCTCCAAATATTAAATGCAAACTTCGATACAAAGCCAAGAATTAAGTTTCATACATGGAAATGCCTTGCTGATTGTAAAAAATAATGTTGTGGTGTCTCTAGTTGGGAGGTTTGGAAGAAAGGGAACTAAAAAAAAAAAAAAAAAAAAAAAAAAAAAAAAAAAAAAAGAGAGAGAAAAAAAAGAAACTGTTCCACTTCATCTAGCAGTGCTGCAATACATCACTCCAATTAAATCCCAGCCAATAAGCAAAGGGACGTGTTAAGTAAAATTCATGAGCTTTGAATGCATGTGAATGAATATGCCAATCAGAATCAATGCCACCCATTCATCTGGTGTAACACCATGGTGATGACAATGAGCTTGAAACCAGCCTTTGTTGTCATCAGCTGTGCAGTAGTTGCCACAGCCCCAGCCTGGATCAAATGTGTGGGACATTTAAATCTTCAGCATGGCACCAACACACAGAACATCTTATTCATGCCAAAAAAGGAGCTATAATCAGCCTCCGAGTAAATAATTCAGGATCAGTTCCTTAAGGGGCACAAATTGCCTTCTTTTAAATTGGCCAAAAGGCTGATCCTCTCCTTGCTTGATTTTAGTACGTGGACACAAGCACAGCTTTTTGTAGCCACATAGTGTGTTTGTCAATTTAGCAAATCTGTTGCTGTATTAATGTCTGTAGCTGAGACTTCTGTGGGCCTTAACTGATACTGCAATAGGAGTATCTTTGCGGAGGCCTTGCATCTCAGCCCTTTTGAGTGCTGCAGTGGCAGATGGCTAGCTCTCACTGCTTTTACAATAACCATTTCATTTGTGATGCTTGACCTGAATTCCATTCCTTGTTTAAAAGTGTGTCTCAGTTCTCAAATGGTATTTCACAGAATTGCCATTTCCATAGTGTTTCCACATGCTGTTCTCCAAATAACACATTTGCCCATAAAACAGTGTGGAAGAAAAGAATATGGAACTAAGTGTCACGATTCAAAATGTTTGATCTGAGTATATATATCCAAATACTGATGACAGCTTCATTTTTATTGGATTTAAATTATACGACTGCTATTTTTTTATATGTCACTTTGTATCACTTACAGATCACATTGTATTTTTAGTTCTTTGTGCTATGGGTTACAGTTGTCTTTCTTCCATTGTGTTCTCAGTAGTTATAACATTGTAAATGTGAAACATTATGCTAGGGGAACAGGTCTGTGAGTGGTGACATACTCTCAACTTCTTTGAATAAATCAAGCATGCATGCTTTCAGTGATAAATCCACCCATTAATCAATGTGTTTAAAACGATGTGACAACCACTGCATAGAACTGATATTCCCCCAATTTACCAGCAGATATTACTTGCTGCTCAATATTTTCTCTGCACTTTTCTCATGTTATTTCTTGACTCCTGGGTAGGAATTTAATCTTAAGAGGAAGAAGAAGTGACCTTAAGGAACTTTATTTGGAAAGAGGTTCTTTCTGAGGTTTCTCCTGCAGCCAATTAAAATTTGAAGCAAAGGGAGCTTAAGACATCATTCAAGTACATATTTGATTAAGAAATATTAAATAGTAAGAAAAACATGCATCCTTTGGCCATCCCACAAGCAGTTAATTAAACTTAAGAGGGGGAATAAATGTGGGGACTACAAAGAGACAGCAGAAATGATGCTGTCTGCCCATTAACATTATCTCCAGCCCTGTATTGTGATTATTCTGTTAGTGATCTAGACTTTTCCTACTGGAAGCAACCTGGTCATTTCCTACTGGAATTTCATGATGCATTACTTAAAAAAAAAAAAAAAAAAAAAAATTACCCTGCCTGAGCTTTTTGCAGCACCTTAAAGTGATTCACAGCAGTTTGATGGAGGTTCATGCAACAGGCCCAAATATAAGAGAACTTATAGTGATCAATGGGAAATCAGTCACGAACTTTGCTGCTTCTTAACTGTTGCTGTGGTTTAAATGTCCATCCAATGAACTAAGCATCTTTCTTGTATTTGAAATTATACAGCTAATTAGGTATAAAATTAGATAGATTCTCTCTTTCTGCAAACATATACAAAAATACACACATTTAGATAGAAGACAGTTTTAGATGTCATTATTTTCACACTTAACCATCCTTCCTGATAGGTGGTCAAAGAAATTCCATTGCATTTAATAACACAGGTTTCACACAAAACTTAATCAGAATAAACTTAATGTGTATGCAGAGGCAAATTCAAAACAAAACAGAAAAAGCCACCCACTCCAACAGCCCTCAATAGATATTCAAACTTGCCATAATTATATCAATAACTTTCTTCAGCAACTCCCAAACCAAAGGTGACATTATAGTTCCATCTTTTGACCCATTCAGCCTTGGACTGTTTTACAAGAAAGTTATATAGAAAATAATTAATGTTAATAATTAATAGTTAATGTTGCCCATGATGGCATTTTCTGTATCTTATTGGGATACCTGTCTGTGGTATTAACCAGAAAGCCCAAACTCATCCCTTTTTGCCTGCTAATTAGACACAGTTTTGACCATTAATGACTAAAGCTGGTGTTTTCAAAAAGTTTTGAAAGGAAATCTATAGATTTACACCAAGTTTTTAAAGCTGAACTCCTCTCGCTGCTTTGGGGATTTTGAAAAGTGGCTGAATCTGAAGCCGCTACTGGGAGGTGTTGCATTTATGTTTATTATAGACTCTCAGCATTAGATTGAATGTGATATATCTTATAAATGAAGAGCTACTCTTGGAATATTTCTTTTACGGGTAATTCAATCACAAAATGTGTTCACATCCTATTTTGCAGGGTGTCCCTTCAGATCAGAAATATATTTTATTAGATTAGAAGCTTTACAATCAATATTCCTTACAACCACAACAGCATGCATATACGAAGAGGTAGAAAATAAAATTACGTTATTTAAAAAATATAACAAGTCACCAATTATTTCAGATTCAGGGGGCTGCTTATAGGCTAATTTGAGATGTAAGCAAATAAGTGCCAATTAATTAGAATCTGTGACAGTGTTCAGTACCATCGCTTTGATCTTTCACTAGTAGCTGACAACAAAGCACACATACTCACAATCCTTTAGTTTCAGTCAAGTGATCAGCAAAACATGTTCAGCTCATTTAAATAACAGAAGCTGGTAAAATTCAGCTATCTTTTATAGCATTAAGCAAAGACTTGAGTTCAGATGACGGCATCTGGCATTTATAGAACAGATAACTTGGAGCCATTTGCATCTGAAGGATAACTTGAGTCAAACTTAAAAACGGATGAAGCCACAAGCCAGAGGGCAGAATGAATTCCACAATAACTCCCCTGATGAACCACTGGTATTCTGTCTATTTAACCACAGATATAACATTGCTCTGTGAACAGTGTCACACAAACATCTGGGCAGAAAGACACACTGTGGATAGTTCACAAACAGAAGATGCATTTGTTTCGATGATATCAAAATTCAGAGGAAGCAACAGAAATAAGAGATGCAGGACAGCATCTAGATTTCTGTATATGCAGCTATCGTACCTTTTTGACCTGGAGTGCTGGGATTTTTCTGTACATGTGTACAAGGAATAGCTATTTGTCTGTGAAAATCGGTGATGTTTGAAATATAATCAACAATATATACAGTGATATGAGCAGTGTTTACATTTTAGGTTTTTATTAACCTGTTTACAATGGCATTATTATATACACACATTAAAAAGCTTTTTCCAACATTGTTGTATTTTAACCTAGAAAGATAAGGCACTGTCTTGTTGCATATTTTCTTCTTTATTGCTCCAAGTATTTTGGCTTAGTGGGATAAGTGGTTCTCTTCTAAGAGGCAAACTGTTGAGAGGAAGCAGAAATTTAAGTATACTGGTGTTCTAGTTCAGTGGAGCGCTTGCTCAAGTATGGAGTCAAATCCCACCTCTAATTAGCAATTTAAGTTGAAGCCATGCCTAAGTCTTCTGTGCAGTCAAGACTCAGAGAAGACAACTGCAGCCAGACATTTTGATTTTCTCCGGTGATGTGGGTCAGATGATGGGGGGGGACCACAGCAGCACCGCTCCCTGCAGCCCTGTGCTGCGGTGGTCCCCGGCCTCTGCTGACTCGCAGGCTATTCTCTGGCTTTGTGTTTGTGCCAGCAGCGGTTCAGCTGACTTGACAGCAGAGATTAGCAAGTCCCAGTGCCTGGGCCTGAGTGCTGGCATTGTTTTAATTTGCTGGTATAGACTTAGCTCATGTGCATCCATGTGCTCTACATGAAAAGGTCTTGAAACTGGCAGGTATTTTTTGGCACTCAAAAGCTTAAAGACCTTTAGATGTAAATAATGCCTAATTATTTGTGTTTGCCCAGGGAACAAGAATGTTCTCCAGAATAAAAAAGCTTCAGGAAGCTCTGAGATTTGGCTGTCTGGAGATATAGAAAGGTGTTTTTCTTTTACGCTCTATTGTATGTGCCTTCTTTTTTTTTTTTTGTTTTCTTTTTTTTCATGGCTCAGGGTGCCCTTCTAATGTCCCGGAAACAAACACACTTCCCTTCTTAGACAGTAGCCTGTAACTTACAGGCCATGAGGTCTCTTCACAACACTAATTTTGGTTTGTGAACTGGCTAATGTTCTGCATCAGAAACATGATTTATCATATCCTCCCTCACTCTGAGTGTGAGAGCTCCAAGAACAGGAGACAGCTGCTCCTAGGGACAGCCACTCACCTTCCCCCAATGTAATATGAGAGACGGCAGCACACCTGACTGATGCCTCCTCCCATCGTGGCTGTAGTCAGCCCTGAAAGCCCTCCCGTGATGGCGTGTCGCGCATGTCATACAGGACGTGTACAGGAGAAACACTGGGTGTACAAGGACTGCAGGTACAGCAAGATGAGCTCATCCAGGGTTCAGAAATAGGTGCAGCCTCCATGGTATGAGGTGAGCATCCTGAGTGGCAGCCCTTAGCTGTCCCCTTGAGGACAGGCACTGAGAGGAGAGAGCTTTTGGAGAAGTGATGGCAGCTCTAGAGCTCTCTGAGAAAAAGTTGGAGGAGACTGCTCCAGGCAGCCCTGCTGAGGAGCCTCCAGGCCCTCCCTTTTCCCTCAGGAATGGCTTCCAGAGGAGGCTCTGGCTGGGTCCTGCCTAAGACAGCCTAGGCCATTCCAACCCCATCACTTGCCTGGCCATTCCGAGGCTGCCCAATCCCTGTTGCCCTGTCAGGTCTGATCCTGATCGTCACCCACGGGACAATGACCCACCCAGCCTTGTCCCATCTCCTGCCCCAGAGAGGTGACCAACACCCATGTGTATCCACAGGTGATTAGTGGATGTCTTTAATAGCTGCTCCAGAGCATATTCAGGTTGAAACTGCCTCTGCCTCCCTTCAAGAAATGTGTTCCTCCATGTACCCTTCCCACTTGCGTTTGACCAAGCTTAGAAAATTTTTGTAAAGGGATGGCTCGTTTCAAGAAAAATAATCTTCCTGCTCACTCTCCTGTGTCCTGGGAAGTGAAGTCCACAGGTCACCTTTTCCATATAAACCATAAGAGTGTCCAAATCACGTCAAACCAGAAGTTCATTTTGCCCAGTATCCTGTTCCCATCAGTGGCCAACAGCAATGTCATGGGAGGAGATGGCAGTGCAAAATATATCTTATTTCCTGCAGCAAAACCTTCCAACCATCAGTGGTTTAGTGGCTCTTTGAGATCTGACATATCTGAAATGGTAAAGTTGTGGCTTGCAGGGAGGTTACAAAATCACTGCATGTATTTAGCTCAAATGTAGCTCAGGGCATTATTTCTTCCTCATAGACCAAGGAGAACAGGAAATGGGAGCAGGGCGGGTGATGTGAATCTGTGGCACAATTTTGCACAAACACAGCCCCCAATTTTATTAAGCTTGCCTGGTTACAATCATGTATTTTGACACTTATTTCAATAAATTCTTATTTTGGTTTAGCTTAGTGCTGTTCCAAATTGATTTAGATTAAAACATTGTAAGTTTAACCTAAGCAAAAAGAATTTAAACACAGTCTTTTCACATTAGATTAGCCAAACTAGTTGAAAAATATAATTTAACTTAAACTGTTGTAGCATTGTAGATGTAGATAAAGCGAATGTGTAACTAAGAGATCATGGCCTCCAGCACATGTTAAAATATCCAATTAATCACAGTAGTAAAATGACTATCCCAGCTCTTAGCCATAGCATGAATGAGTCTATCAGCTCTCATACTTAATCAAATCAAAACTTCACACTATTTTTTCAGCCACAGAACATAACTTATAGCCTCAAACTACCCATCAGCAATAGACTAAGGAAACGAATTCCCTTCTTAGCTTGTTCTGGAAACATTGAGGTCATCTACTCAAAGAAATATGGGGAAGTTAATCTACCAATCCTACCAATGCAGCTAAATTTTCCTTTTCCTTAAAATAATGTATTTATTAGAGTAAAAAAAGGAAAACAGGGTCCACTAGTAGGAAGACTGAAGTTCATTGTAGCGGTTCTGTACTGCGCTTCAGCCTTCCCCACGAAAACTCTCTTGTTTACTGTTAACACATGTAACAATTCACATGAATACACCAACACAGATGAAGCAGCACAGGCTAATTCCCACTTCAGAGACCTGCCACATCAATTAAGAGATAGCCTATGCTTTCATTCTGAAACTTGAAACGTCATGCTGAAAAACTAAGCATTCTCATCATCACATTAACATTCAATTCAGCCTTTCCTGGCCCTTTTGCCATGCCTTAAGGTCATTTACAGCAGTAATAATAACAATGCTAGACACTCGGCCAAGGCAATGTTCAGCTAAATCTACACTAGGTAATCCACTGTTCTGTGGCACCACAAGCAATCCAGGTTTCTCTGCCTGGAAAAGGCCAAGTTATTTTAAAAAATTGGTTTGATAATCAGGAATCGGCATTAAAGTTGTGCTACCGTGCTTCTAGTGAAGCACCTAAATAAAATATTTTAATATTTCATTTATGATAAAATTGTTCTCGCTCTCCCTGCCAGTTACTAAATTTAAGTATGTAGGTGTTAAGCGATTTAAATTTCTTAATCTCAAGGATTTTATTTCAAAGTAAATATTGCAAAATATTAATTTATAATTCATTTGAAGTTTAAAGACTTTCATTTTCAATGAGTTCATGCATAGTTTGTCTTTTGTTTCTGTGAACATTCCAATGAATGGCTTGACAGGCAATAATATAAATAATTTAAAGAAATTACATTTTTAAATTAAAGAATTTTTTGGAAATTCAGGCTTAGAAGTTATGTTGTAGGAAAAGTGCTTCTAGAAACTGATCTGGTAAATGAAAATTTTTCCTAGAATTTTCAGTGTTAATTCTATCAAGCTCTCTTGAGAAAACTGTAAGCTTGTTTTTAAAATTTGTAAATATAAAAAGGATTTGGGTAGCTTTTATTTAAGTGGGTTTTTTTTCTGAGATATTCGTAATGCTTCAAATAAGATTGCCTTTTTTACTTTCCCTAAAGGCCCATATAGCATAACGTAGCATTTGGATGATCTTTAATGACTTTTATCATGACTATAGCTCACTTGTTAATTAAGGAAGCACTTCTTAAAAAATAGCTGACCCTATAGAAAATAATTTGGACCTCTTAGAACAAGTCTGTGCTGCAACAGAAACAAAACATAGGTCTCCTGCACCCTGGTCCAAAACCAAGACGCAAAACCATCTTTCTAGTCAGAACGCGACACAGGTAAGGATCAGCCCCCGTCCCACAGCGCTCACACACCCTAAACTGGGTCAGATAAAGGAAAGGAGGGTGGGAAAGACAAAGAGAAGAGGGTGGCACACACAGTGTCACTTACTGAGGAACTGGGAAAAGACAGAACTGAACTGGTTTTTCAAAAACTGTAATGCTTCTCGCTAAATATGGCTATGTGCAATATGTATCCAAGCTCCTCTTTCCAGGTTCCATTTATAGGCAGTGAAGGGCTGGTCACTACAGACCACATAGAAGACAATGTAATTCTGTTCATTTTAAGGTAGATACAGACACACATCATGGGCTGTACTCACTAGATCTCCACCGATAATGAGAAAATCCAAAGGTGATTAGCTGAGGAGTGTATACTACTCTTGCAGAGACTGAAAATTAAGTGAGATGAATCTTACCCAGTGTGATGGTGTGATGTTCAGTCTATCCTTTAATCCATGTTGTCTTTCAAATACAGAAATCTGTAGTAGGTACACTATAAGAGCAACATGCTAACACCTCTGGAGATTTATCAGCTGGGAAATATGGGCACTTCTGCGGCACAACATGTGGGCAACAAATTTGTTATCGCGAGGCAACAAGAAGCATGTCCTGGATACAGCAGGCTTAACACCAATAGATAACAGAATAGGTGCAGGAGACAGTTAGCTAGGACTTCTGGAGACTTTCATGGGACTGGAAAGCCAAATATTTTCTGTACAGAAAAAGATAATATGACTAGGATAATCCTCATAAATGATAGCCACAAATGCAGGCAGTGAGGCTGTGTTTCTGAGCAGGGTTTAAAAAGACAGCTGTTCCTCCATAACATATCTTCTGGCAAGGCTTGTCTCAGTGCTGCTACCTCCATCTCTTCACAAAAACTCCAGTGAGAAAAATGGGAGATATTCAAGTCTTGTGAATGGTTTGCTCAAGATTGACAAATTAGTTTTTAAAATAGGGAACATGAGAGCTGCCTTACAAAAGGAATTCCTGGCAATGGTGGAAATGGGGGCACTTCCCATTTGGTTTCACATGTTGTGCATCTTGAAAAGCTGGCAGTGCAGCAGCTGAGGCTGAAGGTAAGCTAAGCAGCTGCTAACAGCTTTGCTGTACTCATGAAAAACCAACAGCTTATCACATCAGTAATTGTGAGTTATGTTCTTAATGCTCTATTTACATGTACTGTTACTGATATAGTATGAACATTGCTTTCATATCATATTAGTGCATTAATACAGCACTGGCCAAATACAGCAGTTTACACTGATGTAGCTATCTGTGCAATATAATACTATCACTGAGTACATTATATGATCTTACTTTGTCCTGTTTGATACCCTTTTCAAAATTATCTCTTCATTATTACAGAAAATTACAGAAAATCAAAAAAGAAAGAAAAAACACTGTATGCAGCAAGGAACAGATTGAGCACACTCTGAGAAACAGGATGGTTTAGTAGATAAATTGAGTACATAAAAGAACTATTAAAATTAAATGGCCTAGAGCCCTTCCACCTGAAAAAGTGAGAACTAAACAGGGAACATGTTGGAAGCCTGAAATTCCAGAGTAGTTGTAGAAGGTCAGAGCTTCTCTGTTGTGCTCCTTCCAAAAGAAGAATCAGGCCTCTCAGCAACCAAAATGAAATATTTCTTAAGTCATTCATAAATAAGTTTGTATCTCCTTTGAACAAGGTGTAATGGATATTAAATCACATGATGTGAGACTACCTGGAGTACTGTGTTCTCCCAACACAAGGACATGGACCTGTTAGAGAGAGTCCAAAGGAGAGCCACAAAGATGATCAGAGACCTAGAGCACATCTGCTATGAAGACAGGCTGAGGGAGTTGGGGTTGTTCAACCTGGAGAAGAGAAGGCTCTAGGGAGACCTTGTATCAGCCTTCTAATACCTAAAGGGGGCCTACAGGAAAGATGGGGAGGGACTCTTTATGAGGGAGTGGAGCTATAGGATGAGGGATAATGATTCAAACTCAAAGAGGGTAGATTTAAATTAGATATTAGGAAGGAATTCTTTACTGTGAGGGTGGTAAGATACTGGAACAGGTTGTTCAGAGAAGTTGTGGATGCCCCTTTCCCTGGAGGTGTTCCAGGCCAGGCTGGATGGGGCTTTGAGCAACCTGGTCTAGTGGGAGGTGTCCCTGACCAGGGCAGGGGGGTTGGAACTAGGTGATCTTTAAGGTCCCTTCCAACACTAACCATTTCATGATTCTATGATTCTATTTTTAAAGTAGTATACAACAGCTGTTAAACCCTAATTGCTGGCTCTCTCACACATCTACTGTGTGATCTGGCAAATCTTTTAGCAGATCCATTCATCAGCACAAATGTTTGGGTTCTGGTTTGTTGTTTGTGGTTTTTTTTTCATATTGAAGTCTCTGGGAATGAAATGGCTTGTTCCTAGTTGTAAACCTGAAAATCCATCACCGTTGCCTCAGTTGCAAGTTTTTCAAAAAAATACTTCCCTACACATTGGTGAGCTGCAAAGCTCTCAGACACACTCGGAGTTCAGACCTTGCACTGAAAACTCTTACAAAAGAGGCATGTGTTCTGCTTCATCCCATTCTGTGCTCCCTGTTCCTAACACACCAAGGAGCAAGCTGTGAATGCTCTGAGGGACATTTGGATCACTTGGCATTTGTGTAACACGGGGACTGGAAGTCTGTGTTCAGGTGGCAATATCCTGGGATAGGAAATCCTATTTTCACTTTTGACAGTATTCCTATGACTTGACTGGCAGAAGATAAAACGATTAATTTCAGGAAGTTAACCTGATTCTGCAAGGAATTTTCCATATCGGATGTTGAGCATTTTGGTCCTGCTTAGGGCAAGTTTGTAAGGATATGCTTTAGACATTAAAAGTATTTAGTCACGGAGGTTGTAAGTGGCAAACTGTAACCACAGGAGCACCTGGTAAACAGTCCTTAGTTTTAAATGATAGTTAGCCTGGCTTTCACCACAAGGACAATTACTTATCCACCTCTTTAGCTACAAAAGCTCTCAGGCAACTCTTGATCTTTTTGTATGTTCTTAGTCTTCAGAAGATCTTAGTCTCTTGCCTCCCAGCAGCTTCCTTGAATTATCTATAGTGAATGAATCAGTTGTGTATTTCTAAGTCAGGAAAGACCAGGTCTTCTTCAAAAGTTACAGCTACAGTGAGTACCTCCGCTTCCCCTAGGCTCTGACTTAGATGAAGAACGTTTTACACCTTTCAGCTCTATCAAACACTAGTGCTCTCAGATCTTGCATTGACAACAATCAGTAAGAAAATGAGAGAAGTGTTAAAGACTTTGTAAACTGCTGGGGAAATTTCTCTGAGTTAAACGCGTTTGAAATCAAGACACTATGCAGTATGCAATTGTATAGCTTAAGAATTAAAATAGTTTGTTTTGAAATACACATGCAACACACAATACCCACATCCTGTTCACAAAACCACATGAGTAAATATACACATTCAGACATTTTAGCATATTATTTACCCTATAGAAACGGCCATTCTAACTTACTACCACAGCTGCAGCAGACCGTGTTTTGCCTGCAAGCACCGAAGAAATAAGAACCTATGATGCTAATTATGCCAAGGCATACTAAGCCATTAAACTATTTCTGGTAGACCCAGCCTATACTATTCAGTGCAATTATGTAAAACAGTGAAATGGTAATTAGTGACAAAGCTTGGTACATGTGAGCTTTACAACATGACTCACATATCTGGAGATAAGATTTCATTAGTCTGTAATTGACCATTAAAGCATGAAATTTTTGCAACACTTTCACCTTACTGCGATTACTATTGCCACTTCCCTATCAGAAGTCAGTTCCTGAAGCTATAATGCTATAATGCTAATGTCAGAAAAGCTGCAGTAAGAGTTTTCACAGCAGTCAACCACATCAAGCTTGAGGCTAAAACAATATATAGTGGTGTTAGGTGCCTCCATTCAAAAATAGATTTTTATGCAGTTGTACGGAAACAGCGTGGATGGGGATATTCACTTTAAACAAAAAGTAAAACCAACAAACAATTGAATACCAAACAGTTTGAGAAAAGAAACAGATGAATGAAAGAATAGAGAAAGGGAGAGAGAAAAGAAGGGAAGGAAGTGGGGAGGGAGAAGTAAAGGAAGGCAGGGAGAGGGGAAGGCAGGGAGGAAGGAAGGAAGGCAGGAAGGCAAGGAAGGCAGGAAGGAAGGAAGGAGGGAAGAAGAAAAGGTGAGGTTCATTCTTTTCTACATCTGTATGGCAGATCAGAAGACAATGGTTCTCAACTAATTCAGTGTTCTCAAGCACTAAACACTACAATACCTTGTCCTTAACAAAACCGATCCATTTTGTTTCACGCTTGTGCAAAGGGGAAAAAACAAAAGACGTTTTGCACTGCTTGTATACAGCATTTTAGTACAGTGTATATGTTACAAACACATTTTAAATAAAAATAAAAATAATTTGTCAAATATTCATAGATGTTTTGATCGTAACCATGTGCAAAGCGTGTTTACCTGTCTGTTTGTGTGCATTTAGTTGGAGAGGCAAGTAGTTGATAGTAGCGTATTTTAGAACTCTTCTCCTTGCAGCTTTTAGACAGAAATCTTAGTTTGATAATAAAGCTGGATTTTACTACACATTTTCACACTGAGTAGTGCCTTGTCTTCTGCAAATTAAAAGCAGTAAATCAACAATAATGTTCTAATGGCTTTGAATGGACCTTGGATTTGTCCCTTTACAAAAGTCTGACTAACATCAGTGTGATTTTTTACATAGAAACGTTTTACACAGCACAAAAAATACTGAAATTTATCATTACCGTACATTATTCTTAGGTTATTTTAAAGACACTTTTAGTGTGAAAAGACTATGGTTACATGAGTATATGCTATTCTTAATGGGACATCCTCCTTCCCCTTCTGTATCTTGTCTGTATCCTTCCTACGTAGTATAAAGTTTGGTTTAAATGAGCTGGTGCTGTCTTTCAGTGTGAGTGGTACTTCACACTGACTTGTAATTGTGTACCTGTGTAAAACATGGCACAATAGGTGGCATAAAAAAAGCCCTAGAACTGAGGCCTGTGGCTTGAAGCTACCACCCATGCTAGAGAGGGTGAGTGAGGCTAGAAGCACTCTCAAGAAGGAAGAGGCACTTTCCTTGGTTGCGTCACGAATGCTTGAGAAGTCACATGCTGAAGTACTTACCTTGGTCTGACCCTGGCCAATGAGTAGTTGAGCGTAGTGTCAAAATCTTTCCAACATGCATCTTTTGTGGATGAAAATCCAAATAAGAAATGCCCCTATGAGGCAGTTTGACAATTTTTTCCAAATACACAGTATTGCATGTGCAGAGGTTTGGCCCCAAAACATATGGATTCCACCATGCAGAGATGCAGGTTCACTTCCTTGGTTCTTTCCACGTCTGCTCTGTACAGCTCGGCCAGTACTATTTACATTTTCATGGGCTGACTTCCATGAGCTGAATAGAACTTTGTTTCTTACCCAACTTCAGAGCTGTAAATTGGATCCAGGTTTAGATTCGGTTCAACCTACGCCACAGCAGCAGAGTCTGGTCCAGTTTTCTACTTTGTTCAGAGCATCTGTGCTGTAAACTACAGACAAGCTACATTGCAGTAGGATCAGTGATTTGTTTTCTTTGTGTTCCTGTCTAGAGTGACACTTTTATTGAAAGGCAAAAATGTATAAAAATAAAATAAAATTGACAACTGAGTTGAATGTACAGGGGAGACAAAGGTATTATAAAGAATCAAGAGACATTTATTAAGAAAAGGTGCTATAAATATTTTTATAATTAATATATTTTTTTTCCACTGGTTAATTTGGTTTTCAGGATAGACAAAATAGTCTTTCAGTGATGCTCTTCCAAATAATAGACATACAAATCTGCACTTGCTACAGGAGAAATAAGTATACATATATGTAGAAATACAAGAATAAAATAGATTTTTTTGGTGTTTTTGAAAAAAACCTGTGCAATATACAAGATGATTCATGTGTGCAACTAAAAGGAAAATGATAAATGACAGACAATTGGAGGGAAATTTTTAGTGACACCTGGCAAAGATTGGTCTTAGCTACCATGTCATTAAAAATCTTCATTAATGCTCTCAAACAAAAAGAAAACAGCATGTTGATAAATTCATGATTGATTTCACATTAGGAGGTACATGTTAGCACAGAGGAATGATGCACAAGACCTACAGAGACTAACAAAAATGAGTGACTGTGATAAATACACGTTAGCACTTCTCAGGGAAAAGAATCAGGAATACAAAATATTCAGTGGGAACAAAAAATCTGGAAAATAATGCTGTCAACAAGCTAGTGAACAGTAATTATATGCAAAATGACATTACAAAAACTAATGAAAGTGCTGCAGTTTGGCAGGGCAGGCACAGAAGTCTGATGACAGAATACAGCACTTCCACGTGGCTCCTGTCTAACCATACGTACAGTTCTGGATCATACCCTCATCCCACCATAACTAATGAAAAGTTCAGTTCTATTGGTTCTTTCACTAAAAAAAGGAAACTGGGGGCACTGTGAGTGTTTTTTAATGCAGTCCTGTTTATTAGCGCTGTTTTGCAAAGCCTTCTTTCCTTGAGCACCAAGGAAACTACCAGCCACTTACCAAATACCAAAGCCCATTTTGTGCTCAGCACCTGTTTGAGGGCTACCTGAAATTTTCTGTGGGCCATTGACTGTGCTCACCCGCTGTGCCGACTCCAGTAAATTTAGGAAGACCGGGGTGTAGGTCTGCAGCCATCCACATGACCACCATTGCACTGTCTCTGTAGTTTGGGTTGTGACAACTAGCACTCTCCTAGCCAACTAGAGGCACAGTTCAGGGGTTAGCATGGCCCAGGGACCGTTCCCAATAGAGAACTTTGATACAGTCAACATATTTTGGGACGGTATGAGAGTTTAGCTGTATGGGTAAGAACTATGCCATGCCCAGATTAGTCTCAGGACCAGATCAGTTCATGAACTGTGTTATTATTTAGTATATACCTAGCCATGTGTTCAAAGGTCTTCTGCTTCAGACTGCTGTCATATTCCCCTGCTTCTTGCTTCTTGCAAATGAATTTATTTAGCTGCAGTTTCTCTCTCTGTTCCTACCTTGTCTTCTACTCAGCTCTGCCATGCAGGTTTTGCTTAGACACAATCCTTACGTCAGATCTTTGTAAACAATCTATTTGCTTGTTTCTTCACTTAACTTAAACAGACTTTATGCCCACAAATTGCTGGGTTCCATACCCTCCTTGACACAATTCCACCATTTTCATATCCAATGAAATTCCAAATAATCACAGAATTGTCAGAGTTAGAAGGGACCTTAAAGATCACCTAGTTCCAAACCCCCTGCCATGGGCAGAGACACCTCCCACTAGATCAGGCTGCTCAAAACTCCATCCAGCCTGGCCTTGAACACTTCCAGGGATGGGGTTTACACCACCTCTCTGGGCAACCTGTTCCAGTGTCTCACCACCCTCATGGTGAAAAACTTCTTCCTAACATCCATTCTGAATCGACCCATCTCTGGTTTTAATCCATTCCCTCTAGTCCTACCATTACCTGACATCCTAAAAAGTCCCTCACCAGCTTTCCTGTAGGCCCCCTTAAGATACTGGTAGGGCACAATAAGGTCTCCTTGTCACCTTCTTTTCTCCAGACTGAACAACCCCAACTCTCTCAGTCTATCTTCATAGGAGAGATGCTCCAGCCCTTGAATCATCCTTGTGGCCCTTCTCTGGATGCATTCCAGCACGTCCATATCCTTCTTGGAGTAGGGGCTCCAAATATGGATGCAGTACTCCAGATGGGGTCTCACAAGAGTGGAGTAGAGGGGGAGAATCATCTTCTTTGATCTCTTAAAGTCTTTTTCAGACAGAAAGAAAAAGTTAATTATGCATGTATACAGAAAATATCTTTTTATCAGGTATTTCCAGCCACCAAACCAAATCCTATCCCAATCCCTTTAGAGTTACTCCTATCCATATCCCACTTTTTTCTAATTATTGGGTGAGCTGGGAGTGGGGGGCTGCTTCTTATGAGCCCCTAGAGAGTTCCTGCTGTTTTGTGCAGAATGTCTTGGCTGTGATAAACAAGTCCAGACTATTTGGGTTTCCCTCTGCAATGTCTTTCAGAATTGCTTTGTCTGGGAAACAGTATTAGGCTTTAGCACCATGGTATATAGATTATCTTTTTGTATAAATTTAATTGTATTCATCATGCAAATCTTAAAAACAGCTACTTTGGCAAGGGATTCTTATGATAGAGGATACCTTTCAAATTTAAACAAGTTCTCGGCACTTGGCTTACCTTGTGCCTTAGCAAACTAAACCTTCTCTTTTAACATTTTCTAGTCTCAAATCACAGAGACATATGCATTTTCGTTAATAAAACAGGACTTTTTTTGAGTTTAAGTTAAAATAATCAAATGAATCACTCCGGCAAAGAAGCTGTCTTTATCTACACATTCCCAGATGTGGGTCCCGTATTTCCATGTGAGGACTCAGGCACACCACTACACTGTAAATATTAAATTATTATAGTAATTTAATAATGATAGTAGCAAATAGCATCAAACCAGCCTTTGAATAACGAGCTTTGGTACCTTTTTGTGTCTAACAGTAGTGGAATGCCATTGAGAAGATTTTAGAAATTCATTTAAAGCTGATGCTTCCAAATGGAATCAAATGTCATCGAGGAACCATGGTTTTAGTGAACAGCAATTGTGTGATTTTTCTTATTGAAATAGACTTATAAACTTGATTTTCCCTGTTCTCTAACATGATTCATATATTTGATTCTCCTGTATTTCAAACTGATATTCCTTGCTGAGGTCATTAGCATAGGAGGCAGAATATGCAGCAGCTTTTATTCCAGTTCATCTGATTTACATTTAGCAGCCACAGCTAAGGGTTAAGATTCTGGACTGCAGCCCATTGTTATTAATTCAAGCCTTACAGTCACCATTAAAATAGGCAAAAGATTTGCCATACTTTTACCAGAAAGGTATGAGGCAAATGGTTTTACAGGGCTATTGGCCACCAAATGTTAAAAACTAAAGAATGGATCTCTTTTAAAAATATATTTTGAAAAGAACATTGAGCTCCCTCAGGTCATAAATCCTCTGTTTCCCCCCATGTGGTCCTCAAGAATAAATTAATCATTTCTTATAAAAGCACCTGTGAATTAAAGTAATTTGAAGAAAAAATATAGTTTGATTACTACTTCTCAATATCCTAGTCATAGCAGCAATGTAGGTTAGACTGACAGTGTTGGTAATATTTTTTGGGACTAATTAAATCCATGAATTATTTAACTGTTTAACAAATAAACAGGTCACATTAGCTTTCTATTATTATTACAACTTGTATCTATTATAAAACCTTTCCTCTCAAAAGTGCAATAACTGAGTAAAACTCTTTCCTGTGGAAGTTAGTGTATGTCAATATAACTTTTGATCGGAAAACAGGAAACAAAGTACCTTACAAAATCCTGAAACACATGGTTGGCTCTCATATTGCTGAGTTCTGGAGCTTTCTTCTGGAAAAAAACCCAAACACCTGCATTATAATGGACAAAAGACGGTTCATCATTTCAGGTTTTCCTTTCTCCATTGTCATTAGCTATTATCTGGAAATATAGTTGTTGGTTTTTTACTTGAGTCAGCATTAATTTATGAATTTTTATGAGCTATCAAAAAGCTTCATAGGAACTATAATTCCTGCTCTTTTATGTCACTAAGCTACTTTCTGAATCATTCACCTTAGATAGAATACCTATCTAAGCGAGACATTCCAGTGTCTCATGCACATGAATCTTAGTATTTGAATCTTTTTCTGACAAAAATAAGGATTTGGGTTTTTTAACATCATCCTGACCTATTAAAAAAGTAGAATTCGGACTAGAATCATACATCTGTTGCTTTACTAAAATAAAAGTACTTTCCTTGTGGTCAACAGGTTCTGCTAAGAGACAAAGGTATTTGATAATTCTGCAATACACTGGTTAGTTCTTACATTGCCACTCTGTAAAGGCATGTTTCCACCTCAGGAAGAAAAGATGCACCAGAAAAATGGCACATCCTCTAGGGCCACTTTCTCAGTTTGACCTGCAAGGGGAATTTTTCTAAACAGAAAACTGTGCTAGAAGGAGGAAAAGGAAAAATGTGTTTGGCTTGAAGAGAGGGACCTTCTGTTCTACCAGGAATTCATTTATTCTTCCTCAGACTACTATACTATGATCTGCATTCAGCCTTTGGAAAAAAGAAGTCTGTAAAAAATTATGAGATGTGAAGACCTTTTTACAGATCTGCTACAACCTAGGAAGAACTGAAAAACCAGCTTGGGAAAAGTCAACTGTAGGGGGAAAAAAGAGTTTTAAACATTGTTACTGGCTTTAAACAATATTATTTGGAAAGTAATTTACTTCTCCAGCCACCCCAAATAGTAAAATGTTATAGTATATTTTCAAATGTTCATAATTACTATTTTACTAATTAAGGGCCAGCCTATAGGCATATTATGGCTCAGATTTGTATTGTCCTTTATCACACTTTTCTTACCTTATACACCAAAGAGCTACAAGCCACAGGTCCTTGTTCTCTTGTTTTCATGCACTACCATCAGAAAAATGTCCTCTAAGCAATCACTCTTTTTCCATTTAAATTGTGGAGGCTACAAATGGCAGAGGGGAGGGGACCAGAGCTGCCCACTTCTACCACAAATCCTCTAGTTTCTGGAGGCTGCTGGGGATACTGTCTCTGGTTCATCCCATTCTTCTTCCCCCTGGAAAAGACTGCTTAAAAGGCATGAACCCTCACAAGAGGCTTTATAAAATTTGGGTGTCATTTCTGAAAGCACTGAAGGATTTGGCCTAGTTCTGCTGCCACTGAAATGAAAGCTAAAACTCTTGTTGACATCAAGGGGAAATAATAACTTCTTCAGCAGGGGCTAACACACAACATGTTTCAAAAACCCAGCTCCCCACAAGTTACACACATTACAGTAAAGCTCAAGATTTGAGGCATTTCTTTCAATGCATTCATATTCTTCCATTCACATATATGTCTTGCAAATAGGAATAGAGTCTCTTATGCTTGTAGATAAAACAGTGCCTATTTTGTCAGCTCAGCAGCTGAAGAGTGGGGCAATAACAGGTAAGATCAAAGGGCTTAAATAGCCTCTGTGGTCAGAATGACAAAATGCTTACAGCCTCGAATAGGATGTAGTCATTAGACTGGGGAAATGAACGATTTTGCTGAATGGGCACAATGGTAACTGATTTGGAGTGAAACAATGGGCCTTCACCTCATTGTAAGATCAGGAAGATTTGCTAGGTACACAGGAACACTGCAGCTTCGTTTTGAAGTTAATATGAGATGAATAAAACAATGGGATAAATGATCCAAGCAGGGCAACATTAGAGCAAGAACATTGATGGGGTCAGGGTATTTTGACCTTTAGGGTTAACCAGATCAAAGGGTTTGCTGATTAGCAAAGTTGCTTTTTTTCTTTTTTTTAATTACCGTAAAATTGGCGTCTCCATGGTTATTCTTTTAGTTACCTTTGCAGGTAGACTTTGTCTGTATGAAGCAGAAAAAATAATTTGTGACAAGGTCTTTGTAATTTGAGAAGAGAAGGTGCATCCACTACAGGAAAACAAATCTGTGGAATGTGTTTTCTTAAGGATGATACTAATTCCTCCTATAACTTAAACGTTTGATCAAGTGCCTATTGCAGTCAATGGAAAAGCTGCCTAATGGCTTCAGAGAAGTTTGTTTCAGCCTTTAAAAGAGTTTCCTAGCTTATTTTACCAAGTAACTGGGTTTCTTTTGCTGTTTTCACTCCATAATATTTTAAACATATGAGAAAGTAAAGTCATTGTTTTGGTTGCAAATATGTTGCTATAATAAAAGGAGAGAGGAGATCTAAGAAGGTGCTTTTTTACAAATGAATATAATGTCCTACCACATCAATATGTCATACTTCTATGGCCCTTTTTACTTCTGATGTATAAGAGGTGGACCCACATTATGGTCTGCTCTTTTTGCAAGACAATGAGAAGGTAGAATTGAAAACTTCACTTACTAGAATTAGGCACCTCAATCCATACTTAGGAAAATGGATTTAAAAGTGTGACCCCGAAAGACGTGCCTATGGCCACAAAAATTTTCAGTGTTACTCTGCCTCTTTAGAGTTGTTTTAATTATCTTACGTGAAGGAATTGCCCCAAGATAAACTTCAGTTCTCCTTCTCACTTACGCAGCTAAGGAAAATTAGTGCAACCAAGGTGTTTAAAAAATATCCTTTTACCTCCAAGTAATGCATTGTGTCCTTGGTTATTCGAAAGCAGTTTCAAGCTAGAACCTGTTGTCCAGGAAAAGGAGCAGATTTAGATGTAAAACCCCAGATACCATTCAGGAAATGATTGGGAGCTCTGCAGTCCTTCCTCCATTGTCTTCTGGCAACTTGTAATCCTGAAATCTCATATCATTCCCCAATATTTCTGTGAATGACCTAGAACCTCATCCTCTCTCCATCTGCAAGTGAACTCTTCTTCAGAAAATTCTGTTTATCAATCAGTTAAAGGTCTAGGTCCAAGGGAGCTGGTTGTGGAATCTTGGCTTTCTAATTAAAAACCAGCCCTTTGACAAGGAAATCTCAAAAATCTAAACAAATTTAACAAGCTTTTCCTAACACTTGGTTGAGAAAGTCATTTTTACATTTTTAAGACAGCTGAAAAAAAAAACCATATGCCAAATTCAGATGAGGACCATCTCCCAGATGTTACTCAGCTCATGTTTTGTGCACATTTTGTAGACAACTGCAGCTGTACGTGCCTGCTGCAAGAGAGAAAGGTGTTTTCCAAGTTATACTTGTGACATAAAAGTAGCAGAACAGAATTTTTTTCATATCAGAAACGTGGCATGATTTGTTAGAGGGTAATAATGCATTTGGATTACTCTTGAACTGGTACTGTTAGAACCCCAACATATCTTTGCCTTTCACCTGGAAATGATTGCTGTTTAGAGGGAGTCTAGATACTTAGTCCAAAAGACTGATCTGTTCTATTGACCCATTACTTTCAGCTCTATACATGCGCACGAACAAGTAGTGCCTATTAGTAGTCATGCACCAATAGGATTTTTTTTTTAAGGACTCCTGATTAGAAATATCTTCCAAATAAATAGCTTTATTGTTGGATGGGTTGACTTACTATAAATATGTATTTCAAACTGGCACTTCTCAAGTCATTTCTCTTTGAGAATTACAGGTCAAAATGGAAGTTTGGAGGAAAGTTATGGAATTGAAAGGAAGTGAAAATATAATTAATCTTGACTCAGATATTAAATGCCTTTTATATATGTCCTAAACTTTGTTCAAGCAAATTCTTTATCTGTAACTCAGTTTCCTTAGGATGTGTGAAAAAAGTGAGAGAAATAAACCTTTCTCCTGTATTTGTTAAACACTTCCTCATAACTAACATTTTAAGAAGCAGGTATGTATACTTTAAATACCTACATTTATGAATTCTAGAATATATTTGTAAACTCAGCACAAGTCATCTGCAATAAAATTTGGTTTTACAATATGCTTCCATTGGGAAGATTCGACCAAATTCAACATCGATAGATGACATCAAAAGATGCTCTGAACTGGGATGTGTATATACACACTAAGAATTACCATAGCCTTTCTACATTGAACCAAAAAAAGAAAGCAGGCATTTTTCAATAAAAGCTAGGGGAGCAAATACTGAGCTGTGTATAAGTATCTCATAAATGTTACTGCATCTATCCTGAAGTAAGAAAGTTATGTTATCTCTGCTTTAGAGAAAAAGAACTGAGAACAGAAGTAGCAATTCTAATGCTGTAGCTGTCAGTGGCCACCTTACTGCTTTGAGTGAGGCCAAGGTTTCACATACAGACATTGAACAGAAACTTTGATTTAATTTCATTTCAATTTCAGTAATTTCTAAGCTCTAAGCCTCAAAGTCTAGCTACTGATTATAGATTTTACCAGGGACATAAAACTTTTCAGGGAGCTGAGTCTTAAAATTTGTATGGCATTTAGTCACTTGTCACATTTACTTTAAAGTAATTTCCAGCTCTGTGATACTCCCTAAAGACATTGCGCTGAACCAAAGCAACTCAGATGTACCATTATGGGGGGGTGTCCAGGAGAACGCTCCTCCTGGATACTCCTCCTAACCACTGTCCTCCTTCTGCTCAGGAGGACAGTGGTTAGGACATTCTTGGAGATCCTGTGATTGCTTTGAAAAAGTTTGGAAAACAGCCTTTATGGAAAATATCTGGAAATCCCTCAGACTGGCATAATTTCAGACCTCATAGACCAAGAAGGCATTCAAAGCAAAACCCAGCTCCTGAAGGGATAATTTATATGGAAATTTTGCAGTGTTTGGTATTTAGGAACCTGGATTCTATCCATCGCTAACCTTTTTTTTTTTCTCTAATTTGCCTAGAAGGCTTATGAAATGCATTATAAATCCTACATTTAAGAAAAGAGATACTACTGTGTTCTCCTGTAGTCATACTGTCACTTAAGTATATGGTTCTCGAAAAGATCTCCCCAGTTGTACCCATCCTTGTTCTGGACAGGATTTATACGGAGTCCTATACAAAAGGAACAATATGTTCAAAGAAAAGATCAAGTTAAATGTGTAACGCAGGCTCTATCTTGGCATCCAGTGTGTTAGATCCTAAATCAGCTGCTAGAACATACCTGGTGAGCAGCTGCAGACTGCTGCTGAGTTATCGGAGACCTCCCACCTGGTTTCTTTCTGTCTGCTGGATCTACCTCTACACCCTAATTGTACATGAAGTGTCATGAAAGGGGAATTCCAGTGCTGAGAGGGGAGAGGTGGAGGTTTGCTCTGGGAAAATCGGGTATGACTTGCTGCGCAGGCACAATGGATTAAAGAAGCACAATATTGTGAGCACTGCTCAAATGAAAATCCTTTACACCAGGCAAATAAGAAAATTAAAGTATTGGTTTTAGTGCACGTAAATATTTTAAGTTTATTTTGCCTTTTAAAGTAGCAATTTTATGTAAGTGACAGATGATTTATTGATTTCACGTGCTAATACATTAACCGAGTGTAGTCACAGGGAATCCTTGGCACCATCTACAAAGCCTGAGATGAAGTGTTTGGGACAGAAAAATCTCTCCTTCCTCCCTGCAGTCCCAGGTATGATTACGGTTTCCCCTACCGCTAGCTGTTGGAAGCCTCAAGGAAGCAATGCTTGTGACAAAACCAGTATCAGGGGCAGCAATGCGAATCTCAGGCCCCTGGCTACTGAAAGCATAACAGAGGGAATGGTCACTCCAGCTCTGTGCTTTGCTGGTGGAGAAGCTGGTCCAGTGCAAAGGCTAAAAGAAATATGTTCTACATAATCACAAGGTGAGCACAAGAGGAAGCAGGGAGGAAGCACCCACCCCTGCAGCAAGCGAAACTCTGGAAAAGCCTCTCATCTGCTGCCCTTTTCATCCTGCCCCATGCCTCAGCCTCACATTCTGCGGGAGACAAACAGCCCTGAAAATCAGGCCCCTTTAAAGAGCTCATGCTTAGCAGTCAAAATCAATTAGCACTCTCAAAGTGGGATGAACTATAATGGATACAGAATTGCCTTGGTACTCAGGGGACTGGGATTCAAGTCTTACCTCTCTTAGACTTCCTCTGTGACCTTGGGCAAACCTATCTGTTGCTCTTTTCCTCCAAATCATGTTTTAGATATTTTTACCTCACAGAGCTTTTGCAAGGTTTTTGAACCCTTTGATTGCAAAGCACTCAAATTCTATACTTCACAAATCTCTACAGAGTTTTGAAAATGTAAGGTTGTGTGACTTTCTCCTCTAGACACACTGAGCTAATTGCAGTATCTTTTGCAGCTGTATTATTATTTTTTTAAAATGATCTATAAAAAAAACTTTTAACGATGCAATGAAATAAGGTGGGTACAATAATTATATTTTTCTCAAGAGAATTAATAGATTAGTTCTAGTATTATTTTTTTTTTTTCATTGAGACAGGTGAACGGACCAGACAAAGAATCCTCTTTTCTTTCAGAATCAGGAACATGACAGGTATTGATGAAATCACCAAGGTGCAAACAGCAAGGATAAAACTGAACCACACACTTAGGATAGTAAACTCTTTCAAAGGCGAAAAATTATAGTTGCTCTTACTTGAAAATCCATAAAAGATGAGCAGCTTTGAAAATGACCCTCTCTTCACATGTGATGTTTGTAAAGGCACTTACTATAGTGGTAACTAAACGTTGACACCTGCCTGCTATAAGTATTCTACACAAGGTAGCACCTTCCTGGATTTTGTGGTCAATAAGTCATGGATGTTTTCTAGAAGAAAAAAAAAAAAAAGGTGTTCCATAAATTAATGACAAACTCTTATAGCAGTGTTTTCAAATTTAAAGTGTCTAAATATATTAGAAGGCACCTACACATACGTATGCACACACACATATGCACAGTTTCAGATCCACATATACCCAAAGGAAATGCACTAAATGCAGGGTTTGTGTCTTCACACTCTTAGTTGAAGGGAAATTTCTTGCTGCTTAACCTTTGGGTTTGTTTTATTTTAAGACAGTTACACTTTTCTTTATACTTTAAAAATTAGGGTGCTTTTTCTTCCCCCTCTCCTTGTTTCATGCAGATGATGAACCCTTTGAAATGTGCTTGCTCTTGTTGCCCACTAGAAGGAGAGGGGTGAATGCCACATATCTAATTGTGTGTCTCCACAGAAACTTTCCTCTAATTCCTGGTTGCTAACCCGCATTCTTTAAGTCCTCTGGCCTCTTTCCCAACACTCCTCCTCTGTCTCACAAAGAAAAGAATTTGCTTTTTTTCCCCCCTATCCAAGGTCTTTTCTCATTTCAAAGCAAGCTACTTGAATGACTATTCAGTGTGTGCAGAATGAGGTCTCTCCACAACACTATGCTATAGTAAAAGCCGTGTGTGCTTATAAAGGCTGCTTGAAGGCAGCCCTACCCCACAGTGGCCCAGGCGGCATACACAGCACCCTGACCTAGCCATCTGTATGCAAATCTCCACAGACTAAGTAAACTTTCATAAAAATGTTCTGGCCCCTCTTTCTGTGTGTTTAGCAATTATTAGTGCACATTGGTCCTTTGTGTTATATTATTATGCTTTGTGTGCAGAGGAGACTCCCTGGCACCTGCGCTTGTAGGTGGCAGATGGCAGTTCTTGGCAGCAATACGGAAGTTTTCCTGAATGCAGCTAAGCCACAAACTGGCATCTTTTATTTCTTTATGCATGTACTGAGGAGAAAGGATTAGTGGTAGATTACCAGTAGCCTATCAAGGTATTTAACACAAAAAAAAAAAAAAAACAGAGAAAGAAAAAATTTTAGTGAATGTTTTGAAAAAAGAAAAGGGGAGAAAAAGAGGAAACTGTACAGCAATAACTTGCATTAAAAATTGCCAACAAATAGCTATGTATTAATTCAGTGTCTTACACCCAGAGGTTACAATATTACATTTCCCACAAGAGTGAAAAATGGATGCCTAACTGCTAAATTCATGTTTCTGGAGTCTTTACTACTATGATTTGCTCCTGTATACTTACGTGGAGGTTTAACATAACTGCTATGTTATTGATAAACTGTCTGCGTTCATACCGGATCACAAGATGTCCAACCATCAGATAACACACAGAGCAATCAAAATGCAGCTGGCTCTGGGGTGTGGAGAACCATTAAATCCACCACTGCTGCTCAGGGTGCTGCACAGCATGGGTGGAAAAGAAATGTTGGCTAATAACATCTACTTGTGAATACTTAAAGGCAGGAGTGGTTTCTGCCTGAAATTAGACACTAAAGAAATCAAGAAATCAATGAAGTGCATATAAAACTTGTAGATGCTAAAAGAGGGCATACATTATCGATGAGTATGAGCTAGGAATGGTGGGCTTAATAAAACAGAAAAGTGAATGATTCTTACGGAAAGAAATAGCCAGAAGGATGAGCATCTGGGAAGTTGTTCTCGGTCTCTTTCTAACTCTGTCAGCTCTGAGGCAGAAGGCCAGCTGTGATTTCTAAGAATGGGTGTTTCTGTGGCTTATATCATCTTCCTCAGTAACCACGTTTCCAGGACTACAAACAGCATCTTAAAAGAGCCTTTTTCTGTACGTTTCATTTTTATAGCATGTTTCCGTGGTACATGATTTCTGCCTTTTAAATCATTTTTTAATAAATGCTATCATTCTCTTTGACTGCATCCAGTGTTAGACTTCTCAGAAGATCACACAGAAGCTTAATACTCGAGGGAGAAATAGTCTGCTATGGATAGAGCAGTTCTCACCCCATTAGGTGGGCAAAAGAGAGAGAGTTTGAACCACAGACCTCAGAGCACAGGGAAAATACTGTCTCATTCCAAGGTAAGCCAGGGAGTCTGTACCACGGCAGTGCAACCTTAGGTGGCCTTTTTAGAGCAAAGATATAAGAAAAATACATGGAAAGGGAGCTAGGCACATGAAACAGAAAAAAAAAGATGTAGAGAAAAAAGAAGGGGCAAAGAAGAGGGAGGGAAAATAAAAATAAAAGATTAAAATATTAAGTGACAAAAATAGTAAAACAAATAAAGAAAACACGTACACATTCAAAAAAGCCGATGCCACGCAAAATAAAAAAAATGAACAAACAAATAAGCAAAACTCAAGATGACTAAAAACACACAGGGAGAGAAAAAGCAATAACAGAGAACAGAGACAGGGTGAAACATGGACTGATGATACTGTACCCAGACATAGAAAAGAATAATGGTTCTCATCCGAAAAAAAGAATAGGGACAATTGTTGTCGGAATAGTATAACCACAGATGCAGTCTACCTATGAAAAACCACTTGGGGTGGACGCAGTAACTCTTAACTGGGCTGACTTTTGGAAGGGAAGAGGAAGTCCAATACCTATCGGTATTAGCCAGCACAGAGCACATTACTATATGCTATGTGATAAAACCCCGTGGCTGTGCAGATGCCTTCAAATCCCCCACTCAGGAACACACTTAACCTTGTTTCATGTGTATTTTAATTGTGACTCAATGTGGTTAATATTGTTGCTGTATGTTTCTTATTACTTTTCTGAAGATGTGTGTAGTCCAGCACAAATGCAGGGATGGAGCCTCCACAAAGGCCCAGAACTCATCTTTCTTTTATTTCCATCCTTCCACAAAGGACATGGTGCTAATAGTACAGGTTAAACCTGTTTTCAAAATTTCTGTCTGACTACGGAAAATGACATGGTCTTGAAAACACTGTGCAATATTCCAGCTATGTTAATTATAGTAAAGACAGAAAAAACGAAGGTATTTTGCAATTGGACTAAAAGGCGAGACATTCATAGATTCAGCCTACCTGCTACAGTGAGATATATTGTACAATAACTTCAACAATTACTTTGATTTCCCATGTAAGGCAATAAAACTTTTTCCAGAAGCTAAATTAAAGCATGTATTTTAGAATGCTAAACTTATTTTAAGGACATCAGGGGGTAGAGTAAAGCCTATAAAAGGAAGCTATCCATCCTGCAGAAAGGAAGTGTTGATTTTATTGTAGTTCATTTCATTCTTAAAGACAGAGAATCCCCTCCAGGGCAGGCAGGACAGTAGCTGCTGACACTGGCTTTCTTACTGAGAGAATTGCTTATCATTATTTTTGGAATAAAAGGTATTTTGGTTGTATTTTAGAACTAGCACTTAGAAGACTCAGTAAGTATACATACATATATCTACATGTATACATACACACACCCAAACACACACACACATGTATGTTTAAAAAAAGGCCTCTTGATGTAACATTTAAAAGGAACTTAGTTGAAGAACTTTACAAATGACAGCCCTAAGGCACTAGTAGAGATCGAGGAGCCTGTGACCCCTGCTAGACTGAGCTATTATGAATGTAACATACTGTAAAGCAGATGTCCAGGCTCAGAAGTGCCTCAGGTGCATCATTCTTCCTCCAACATACGGCAGAGACATTGAGCTTACACCATCTGAAGTTTCTGAGTTTAGTATTAATTCTCTCTCCCAACAGCAATTGTCTTATGCAGCTGTCAGAAATTATAGCATGACTGAAAGGAAGAGTTTTATTTCTGTTTCCATTTATTTTCTTTTTGGTGCTAAGAGGGTAAAGTGATTTTACAGAGCAGAGAACTGTATTCACTAAGGACTGGTGCTCACCATTGTTATCTGAGTGTGATGCTCTAGAAGTTAATAAAAAAGCAGGCAGTCTCCTTCAGAAGACTCAAAAAGCATCTGCTTCTCTCCAGTGGATAACAGGGCACCAGCCACTTATTTGAGTTTACCAAGCATTTACACTGTAACTTCAAGTAAGTTGCCAATTCAAAGTAAGCTCAAAGGCATTCAATAGGTACTAAAATGTCACTTCAACTTCACATTTTTGTTTATCCAAAGACACAGGAACTGAAACTCTGCTCGTTCACTTGGGAAATTGTTCAACATATTGGTTGACATCACTTTGGTATTTTTTCAGAAGATGCCTACAGTTCTGTGGCGTCACTGCTTCCTCCTCTGCTTTGATCTATCTGATGAACCAGGAGAAACAAAAACCCAAAACCCATGGTCCTGATTCTTATCATAGAAGATGAATCTATGTTTTCTGTAACTTGTAGTTACAGAAGAAATATTATCATCTTGCAGGGTACGGAAGCCACATGGCTCTCATTAAAATTACCATTTGTGGCAACACGCAATGCTTCAATTTCCAGACAGGCCTACCCAAAGACTGTACTTTCCCCTGCTCACCTCCTGCACCTCATTTGTGTACCAGATAGTGGGGGCATCTGAGCTGAACGCTCGCTCCACCACAAAGGCCAGGGCCAGTAGTGTCGTCTGCGGAGATCAGTCAGCTTTTCAGTTTTGTCGCCTATTCTGAAGCGTATGAGGCCATACTGAAAAGCACATTCATTTTTTCTGAATTAATGCTGGAAGCTGCTGGTGCTACAGAAATGAGTTTTTAAATGCTGGATTGAGGTTTAAATCAGTAAAAAAGTAATTGCAGGTAAAAGATATTGTTGCACCCAGATTATTAGATCGCTTGAAATATACCACTAGAAAGAAAACTACCTTTTTTTTTTTAATGGGAAATATATGTAAATTTATATTAACTGTCCTATATAAACTCCTCATCTTTTTGCCGTGATTGCTAGTTCTCTTGGGAAACTGCTCAATATATTGGTTGACATCACTGTGTTATCTTTTCAGAAGATGCCTACAGTTCTGTTGCATTCCTGCTTTGTCCTCTGCTTTGATCTATCCTATGAATCAAGAGAAATAAAGCTCCCAAACCCTTGGTCCTGATTCTTACAATACTTGTACTCTGGAGCCCAGGAAACACTTTTTCACATCACACACACTGCGATCACAGCACACTCTGCTCCAGGAAATGACTAGCAACATCCTCACGGATAAACTGAACCTTGCCAGGGCTCATTCCTTGGCCCAGAGGCCAGCTGCTGTGGTCTGGTCAAGTCAATGCTATTAAAGTTTCGTAGTTTCCAAAACAAGACGGCCACATCCGAACCTACTGGGAGAGGTGCCTGGCCTGCTCAAACTCCTGAACTTTGCCTAGGAATTGTCTGGGAGACTGTTAATTGGCCTTGACCAAAGTTGTGCCAGGGAATGTTTTTCAGCAGAATAAATTATTGCGTTTCAGTGACAGCTCTTGCTCCTGTTAGTTCACTAATACAGATATAACCAATAAGAATGGAATAAGGATTGACCTTTACATGCTTTTATTTATTTTCCTTTCACAACGTAAAGAAATCAAAGAACAGTATTTTATGCATTAGAGATCAGTGCTCAACAGAATGACCTGAATACAACCCTTTTAGATAACTCAGTAGTCATATGTATACACATGTACATATCTATATGTGGATATGGCTATATTAATTTATGTGTGTATATATAGAGAGACATAACAAAAATTTTGGAGAGACCATTTAACTTCCCACTTGGAAGCCAATTTCAATCTGTTAGAGGCCAGGAAAAACCATAATATTGGGGCAGAGTATCTCTGTGTCTTCATCTGATGTTGACCACTGCTGCAGATAGAATTCCGGACTTAGTGAACCTTAGATCTTATCCCATGCAACAATACTGGTGTTTAGAAAGTCTGTCCAGGTTTTAGGAAATGTATTTTTTCAGTCATACAAGCATACATACAAAAACCCATAACGTGACAATATTATTTTTTTCGGTTTCATTTTCCATTTCAGTTCACCATCTTACATGTCCTTTATGGTGAACATCTTAAAAAAATGAATCAGTATAATAAGGCAAATGAAGTCTTGCCCGTCAGGTTTGACTGCAAAATTCTATTCCTAAATTATCTGTAGTTCATAAGAGTTTTCAAGATTTGATCATCAATGAAGACTTAATTCATTCTGCGTCCTAATTCTGTGAGATGTGCGTGTGTACAATGCTATTCAATATTTAGGTTACTTCAGACCTTCCCAGCAAATTATTTGAAGTGCTCCAGACATGATGTCTAAGGTAGTTCATCTTTTAAATTAAGCAAGGCATCATCATGAATTAGCGTACGAGTAGCCTCACCCAAATACCACTGAAACCATTGGAATTTTTCCATTGACATTGTGAGGTTTGGTTCAGGCTCTATCGAATCTTACCCAGATATTGTCTGATGAGAAAATATGTGTGTGCTCCAAAACGCTCCCACATTTTGCAAAAGGGATGGGAGTGGGATGAAAAAAATGCAGGAAAAAATAATGAGAACACTTATCAGGGCAAATAACCTTTGAAACTGATTATCATAAGTTAAAAGCCAGTATCTCACCAAAACGGTGAAACCCATCCAAATCTTGATTGAATACTTTTTGATCCAGGCTATCAAAATGCTTCATTCCTTTGATGAAGTATTCAGCAGTGTAAAGCATTGCTGAACTCAAGTAGCTCAGAAAGCACCTTGCAGAACTGAAGGAAAGCACCTTTTGAGGGAAGACACTATCTTACAAATACACTTAAGCAAAAGCTTATTATTATTTTCACTCATCCAGTTGAAATGGGTGGGATTTGCCTCATTTTACTGTAACCACTGAGAAGTTAGGCCTTATTCTCTTTGGAATTCCCTTTTCTCAAAGGAGAGAAGAGATTTCTCACCGCTCTCTTCGACATCAGCCTTGGAATGAGGTGAATTGCCTTCTGAGGGTACCCATCTCTCACCATTGGCTGCTGGGAGACCCTGGAAGATTCGCTTGGGATATACATATGACTGAAGTTAATCGAGATGGATCACAGTCTGAGAATATTGGCACTTTTCTGCATGTTATGTAAATTACTGCCCACTTTACTATGCAGATATGATCAGTTGTGCCCCAGCTTTATAGGGTTGATAGTACTGTCCATTTCCATCCCACTACCATTTGTGATTTTCACACGGGACCTGATCCATCTCTGTAAAATCAGTGAGAGTTGAATCAAGTATTGTGTCAAAAACAGAGCTCCAGAAACTTTAAAGAAGCCGTGTCCTGGGAATCTTCCTCTCTGCCAGGGGAATTCCACTGAAAAAAACCCCAAACCCACAACCATAAACATCAGCTTCCTGCAGAACAAGTGGAAACATAATGCTCCAGGATTGCATATCCAAGAGGAAAATTTTAGCAACCAAAAGCAGTGAACAGTGTGGAATTTTCTGGGGAAAAGATCACAGAGGAGAATGAAATGAAGAATGTAACAGTTTATCATTAGAGAGAAAAGCTGAATGATTCACCTTACCCCCTTCGCAGTGAACGTGAACAAACCTTGTGCCACAGTATGCTCCTGAATACAGGGAGTGAGCAACACACTTAAAAACTCTGAGACTACAGGTGAAACCACGGTCCTAACTGAAAACCTGTAATGAAACTTGGTAGGCTAGTTAAAACAAAAATAGCTTCCATTTTCACATGAATCATACTGCATTATATCCATAACCTTGAGACTTATAGTGTGCGAGAGATTTTTAAATGTTGCTTGGCAGTCGTTCTTTGGGAGGAATTAACTCTACTGGGCTTGAGATAGACTGAGGGCAACAGGAGGGTGTAAAAGGCAAGGCTCCTATTCATTGCAGGTTTGTGGCACACACAGTGTTTTAAACAATCATGTTCTAAGGTTGATCTTGCAGGCTGTCTTAGTCACTATCTCCAGTCAAGGCTCTTGCGTAAATGGGGTTTGTTCTACCCTGACAGTGTGCCTATTGTAACTTGGGGCCACCTGTTAGACAGCATGAAGTGTTGCCTAAAAAAATGCACAATAAGCAGATTGTTTGTTACAGTTGTGCGCAGACAACTGTATTAGTGTTCTTCACACCATATGTCTATATAAACAGAGCTGCAGTGAGCTATTCACCAGGGACACAAACACTAATGAAGAAGCTTCTCTTAAAAGATCCAGGGCTTACAAGCCCTGGTTCACCTGTTAGGCTTACGTCAGGATTTCAAATGCTTGCCTTCAAAGGAGAAATGTTCCTTCAGAAGTTCCTGCAGGAAGTTCTACGCTAGAAGCNGAAGTTTTACGCTTCAAGCAAAAAAAAACCCCACACAAACAAAAAAACCCACCTCAAACCAACATAAACTCCCCATTTGGCATTTTTAGTAGTTCTGTGCAAAGGAAAGGAGAGGGAAATTGGCTTCACAGAAGCAGTTTGACTACTTCAGAAGTAAAAATAATATTATACAATTTTATAATATATATGATAATTGCTGTTGTTTCTATTATCATGTACACCTTCATCCATGCATCAAGACTAAATCTGAAGTCTAATAAGATGACTTTGTAAGCTCAGTCATGTCCAGGGTTCTTGCAGTCTTGGTGAGACTACCTTGGACATCCTCTTTTATTCATTTCACTTTTTCACAAGGCAAGGTTTTGAGGGAGGGCAAGGAATGAAAATGTCTCTTTTTGGTTTGTGCAAGGAAAAAAAAAACAGTAAATAAGCAGCAGACACCACTGATAGCTATGGTGTAAGAAAGAATAGAATAGAATAGAATAGAATAGAATAGAATAGAATAGAATAGAATAGAATAGAATAGAATAGAATAGAATAGAATAGAAATTACACAAGTCTTTTAATGAGGTTCATGCAAGGATAATCAATTCTATAAACCCAGATCTCGGTAGTTATTGTTCGATTTGGTCAAAGAAGGCATATCAAGGCCTAACAAGCTCTGTTACACAACTGCCTGACAACACTGCAGTATATGTGAGGAGGCACGTATTAATGTCTATTCCTCCTGCTGCTCTGGTAGCAGAGAAGAGGCATGGAGCAGAAGTCTCTTTGGCTGCCACCCTCCTGCATCAGCTTGCCTCCTGGAGCTGGTGCAGGTGTGGGACATAAACTCTTCCAGCAGAAAAGCCCACTGCAGCTAAGTCCTCCTGGAGCAAGGACACTGAACCAGAATGTGAAACCGGGGTCACCATCTGGTATCTGCTCTGCTGCTACAGTAGCCTTGCTCTATNAAACAAAAAAACACACCTCAAACCAACATAAACTCCCCATTTGGCAGTTTTAGTAGTTCTGTGCAAAGGGAAGGAGAGGGAAATTGGCTTCACAGAAGCAGTTTGACTACTTCAGAAGTAAAAATAATATTATACAATTTTATAATANGGAGGCACATATTAATGACTATTCCTCCTGCCGCTCTGGTAGCAGAGAAGAGGCATGGAGCAGAAGTCTCTTTGGCTGCCACCCTCCTGCATCAGCTTGCCTCCTGGAGCTGGTGCAGGTGTGGGACATAAACTCTTCCAGCAGAAAAGCCCACTGCAGCTAAGTCCTCCTGGAGCAAGGACACTGAACCAGAATGTGAAACCGGGGTCACCATCTGGTATCTGCTCTGCTGCTACAGTAGCCTTGCTCTATATGGACACAAACTTGAGTATAGGAAGTTCCACCTAAACATGAGGAGGAACTTCTTTCCCTTGAGGGTGGCAGAGCCCTGGCACAGGCTGCCCAGGGAGGTGGTGGAGTCTCCGTCTCTGGAGACATTCAAAACCCGCCTGGACGCGTTCCTGTGCAACCTGCTCTAAGTTGGCCCTGCTCTGGCAGGGGGTTGGACTAGATGATCTCCAGAGGGCCCTTCCAACCCTGTGATTCTGTGATTCTGTGATTACGCTCTCCAAGACTAAATTATTCCATGACCCTCCAGCCCCTACAAAGCAGGATTTTTGCAGAGGCTGGCAGCACTCTTCCTACATCACTAAAGATGATCCCAAACATGCAAAACACCTATCAAAGAGAATAAATAAATAAATAAATAAATAAACATATATGAGACGATTTTGATTCTCCAGCATAGAACAAAAGAACTTTAGCAATTTATTTTCTAATGACTTATAAAAGTTCATTTTACAGTTGAACTCCTCTAAGCAGCATAGATCAAATGTTCTGGCTCCAAATAAATATTGGAATTATCTTAAGCCTGATTTTCACATATGAAGTGCTTACTCTTACACTGTTAAAAAGTAGCTGTGCAGGTTTTGGGTCCATTCAAAACAAAAATATTACAAACCCATCTTCTGCCTCTTTTGTCTTTGTTTTGTTTTGTTTTCAGAAGGGAATGTTTGCTTTAAGGAGCAGCATTAAAGAGAAGATTTTTAAAAGGTTCTGCTTCAAGGTTAGTTAACCCACATTTTTTCACAAATTACCATGAAAGCTTTTTCCCTGTGCTGGTTTCTTTCTTTTAACACAAAGAATACAATGCCTCCCAGTTTTACACATTATATTGGTCTCAGTTTGGAATAATATAGGCATAATTTTTTTAAAAAAATCAAGCTATTGTGTTTTCTCAGCACCATTCTGTATAATATTTCTGAATTTCTTTTTACTTCATTGTGGAAATGCTTTTTATACCCAGATGCATGTTAAAGACTGAAGTGGCAAGTTTCATATCCTTTTTTCCCAAGTCAAATATCCAAATTAGTTCAGAGTTAAATAAATCCAGTTTGGAAACAATTTTCCTGACTATGCATATGGTGGTACTTTGGATGGATGTTGAAATTAGTTCATAGTGGTAATACTTTGACATCGTTAGCTGAGATGCTACTGTGCATTGAACGGTCCACAGCATGGAGAGCTGCAGCATGAAGGACATGGCTGCATGATAAACAGAGGAAGCATGATTATATCTCATGTACGGTTTTGGCCTACCTACTACAGTTAAGAGTAGCAATGAAGATACCATGGCATGATTTCTACCTTAACGTCAACAACCAGAGGGAGAGCTGCTCTAAGCTTTACAGCAGTGAATGCTGCTTTGAAACAAAGGATGTCAGGCTCCTGGCTAGGAAAATGGCAGAAGGAGGGAGGTAAAGACGGATAGCAGGCTAGAGAGGGATTCCTGTTTTCTTTACTCGCCTAAGATCTGCTACAACCATGACAACTGATGTCCACCAAGCAACTTATGTTTCATATTCTCATTAATAAGATATGCCATACTGCCCCTCTTCATTTTGTAACTAGAGATTAAGACCGTCATGACTATGAAAGCATGGACCAAAATCCCACATATTGCATCTTTGCTGCACAAGTCTCCCCAGGGAGACAAGAAGTGGACAGGAGAATTTTTATTAACCCTATTTAATGAGCAATATAAAAGACTGTGACCGTGCCTGTACCAAATCACAGCTGGTCCCAGAAAGAGCAGGAAGCATGGGCAGGAGGAAGGGATGCAAAATGGTGGGAGTCCACCAGCCTGCCAGGAGTGTTAGCCGAATTGTTCCAAAACGGAACTGAAGGAGTTTACGCAAACAAGCAATGCAGACGGACAGCAACTTTGGCCTCAAAGCCCACTCCAGGGTTGACACTCGCACAAAGTCACTCAGACAGTTCATAGGAGAACTCACAGTGAATCCAAATCTCCAGTCAAGAGATCAGTCTTAGCACAAAATCCTAAATTAAAAAAAAAAAAAAAAAGCAGCTAAATGACTTTTGTATAGTGGCCAGACTTGTGAATGGAGTGAAATGTATTCGTTTTCTTGGCAGAACAAACAAAAGAGAATCTCCTTCCCTCCCAAATTCTATCTTGGATTATATGAAATCTTTCCTTTTGTTATCTAGACTGTTTTCTTATATACTTGTGTTTGCTTTATTTTCTTATTTTTGAAATCTAAATTACATTTAGCATAGGAACTTTAAAAATTAAAATCTGATACATTTATTAACAATATTGAAGTAAATCCTTGGTTTTTTCAATACTTTGATTTTGGTAGAAAAGAATGAAATAAGGGATCGGAAGCAGAAAGCTTTCACTGTTTAATCTAACAATTAGGTTAACTTTTTTAACTCCAAAACCACATTTCTTGATGATTTTAAGAGGTGCTACATATGGGAGTCCTCTTTTACCACAAATGATTGCTAATACAATGAGACTGTAGGTTTCAGCTACTGAAGAAATTGCATTTTCCAATAGCAATTCAAAAATTTTATCCTGCAATCAAAGATTTCCTTGAAAATGAACCAGCAACGTCATGGTATACAATGGAATTATAAAACTTGTATTTACTCAATGCTAAATACAGCTGCGGACATACCTAATTCTCTCTGGAGATCTTTATATAAAAAGGCCAACAGGACAGTTGCAATGTGGCCATGCCCCTCTTTGCTTCATGAGGAACTTTAGGCTACTTTGCCCACCAGTTCTTCAAGTAACTTTGCTCTGGGAGAGATGGGGACAGGAAAGAAAAAAAGTAAGGAATAGCGGCAAGGCAAAATATGAAGGGGTCTGGCAAAGGCAGTTAGCACAGCTCCTATAGCTCTGTGGTAGCTGAGATGTCAAGAGCATGCATCAGAAATGGGGAAGGCAATATGATAGAATCAGAGGCACTATGTGTTAGCAGCAGCCAACCTGGCTTCATATTTGGTTAATGAATACATACACAGGTTTCAGGCCTGCTGGTGACATTCACGCAAGATGATGAGTAGGAAAATAGGAATTATTTTTACTGAAAACAAAGATTTTTATTGAAAATGTCAATGTTCAATTTTAAAAAGTGTAAAAAAAATACGCAAATTTTTCTCATTTATTTATTTTGCTTAAATCTTTTCATTTGAGCATTTAGAGGTTTTGACCAAAAAGAAAAAAGAAAAAAAATAGAAAAAAAATAGAAAACCCAATACTTTTCTAGAAAGGCAGAGCGTTTTTTGCGATATGGCAGATGTTTTCTGGGATTTGTCTTTTCCTAACTGAAATTTTATCAGCTTGCTCATTTGCTTGTTCATTACCGGTTCAACACCAATTCTTTCAAGTTGTTAAATGACACAGGTCCTCTGTTATTTAGGTTGTAAGCGCCCTGAATCAAAGCCTGTGTCAATGGGGGCTTGACAATATTCCTGGCATGTACATTATATTGAGAGCTTCCAGGCTGCTCCTTTAACATACACGTCCATCATTATTTGTTCAGCTTCTTCTGGGATCAGAGTTTAGTAAACAACAGAACAAAAAGCAAGGAAACCAAACCAAGAAAATCTCAGACTAAGGCTGCATTTCCTTAAAACTGTCTACTTCCTCTTTGTCATTAGGAATTAGTTTCTCAGAGGCACTGCAGAAGTTTCTTAAGATACTGAAGCATTGCTGGTAACCTGTGTCTAATATCTCCCCAGCAACAGTCGTGTTGTTGCAATAACGAATATTAGAAGGCTGAACTGTTTTGGGCATGAAACTGGTTGCTTTCTTTCATTTTATTTTGGCTTCTTTTTTTTTTTTCTTTTTTTGTCCTCTGAGTGCCTAACATACACTGGAGCTCTAAAAATGCAGATTTGAATGCTGTTAATGATGCACCTAAATAGTTTTATACAATCCAAGGTTAGAGGTATATCCTTATATGGCACTGTGCTGGTTGGTGTATTGGCTCACCAGGAGCCAGTTGGGGTATTTCTGCACAGTGACAGTTTGTTGTGGTTAAGAAATTATTTTAATTAACTATTTGTATAAGGAATAGCGCAGCCAGCAGGACTAGGGAAGTGATCATCCCCCTGTACTCACACTGGTGAGGCCCCATCTTGAGTACTGTGTTCAGTTTTGAGCCTTTCACTACAAGAGAGACATTGAGGCGCTGGAGCGAGTCCAGAGAAGGGCAACGAAGCTGGTGAGGGGTCTGAAGAATAAGTCTTATGAGAGCGGCTGAGGGAGCTGGAGTTGTTCAGTCTGCAGAAAAGGAGGCTGAGGGTAGACCTTGTCGCTCTCTACAGCTGCCTGAAAGGAGGTCATAGAGAGGTGGGGGTCGGTCTCTTCTCCCAGGTAACAGCTGATGGGACAAGAGGAAATAGCCTCAAGTTGCACCAGGGGAGGTTTAGATTGGATATTAGGAAAAATTTCTTCACCACAAGGATTGTCAAGCATTGGAACAAGCTGCCCAGGGAAGTGGTGGAGTCACCATCCCTGGAGGTATTTAAAAGACATGTAGATGCAGTGCTGAGGGACATGGTTTAGTGGTGGACTTGGCAGTTTTAGGTTGGGCTTGATGACCTTAAAGGTCCTTTCCAACCTAAATGATTCCATGATTCTATTACTACTGTGTGATTTAGGATAAATCACAGAAAATTAACCTTCTGCTAAAACTGAAGTCATTTATCTCTTAAGTATTTAGGACCCCATCTGCAAAATGTACACACATTGCTTTATTTTACTGTATTGCAAAAAAAAAGGACTCATTTTGAATTTTTGGTGAGGTGCTGAAACCTTGGACAGTGACATCAAAATTTTCCTACATTTGATCAAAGTGTGAATCATCTTGTCTAATGCTCTGTCTGGCCACTGGAGAGTACTGTGTGTATCACCAGACTAAGGTGATAAACTCTATGTTCAAAATGTCATTTGAATTCCTATACACAACTAAACCAAAACACATTTCCCGTTAATGAGAGAGAGATGAAGTGGGGTGGGGATACAGGACAGACAGTGGAAATTAACCCAGGTTTTCAGTTTTCCAGCTATCTCCTATTATTATTGTCACATTTCAAAAGTGTTTAGTAACTGCTTTTTAGAAATCCTAAAACTTTTAAAAAACATTATTGTAACCTTTTGATTCTTGCTTGTAATGTTTCTTGGCATAATCGATTATAGTCACAAAAAATTACTATAATTCTCAGACTAGAGATAGAGAGATGGGATGAACAGTACGAATATGAATTTTTCATAAGACATTTTACCGAAGACTGAAATTTAATATCTATATTTAACTCTATGATTTCTTATTTTATATTTTTGGCCCATTTCCAGCACACTATTTCTGGAAAGCAGGCTTTCTAGGGACAAGCTCCATGACGTGCTACTGATAATTAGGTGATACTGCTCTTTTCCATGGTTTTGTGTTAATATATCCATTTTACATTAGAAAGCCTTATATTCCTGGAGGTGACCATTCAAACTGTGAAGGAATATATAGAATAAAGAATATATTCATCCTGAAGTGGTTGCATATATTTAAGGATTCCAAGGCATTTTTACTGACATTCCTGTATTAAGCGTATTTTTATTTCAGTCATTACGCTCTGCCTATCCAGAAACTTTCCTGGCATTTTGCTTATTTTAAACCACTCCTCGCTATTGCTGGATGGTGCTCATCTGCATTTTGAGAAGCAAGAGCCAGCTCCTGGGCCGGTGTAAGCATCATTGCTCTATGGGATTATACTGATTTACACCAGCTCAGGATCTGATCCATATTTTCTATCTCGGTGACACGATTTAGGCTAAGTTACACCCTATAAATCTATTCTCAGTTGTTATTTTCTGCCTCTCAAGCTTCCAATAGGAGAACTTGTATTCAGGTTTCACAGCCAGGCAACAAAAGGCTTCCCCTGGGTACTATGCTACTCTTTTTAAAACTAAAGCACACGGACTTGTGGAGGCAGAGCATTTAAATAGCAACATTCATTACCCCGGCTGAAGGAAAAAAAGGTCAGCTCTGGCCGTAATCTCCTGCTGTAAATTTGCTAGAGAAACAACATGCCAGTAAAAGTACACATTAAACAATATTGTCGGCACAGGGACGCTTGCCGCCTGCATCCCCGCCGGCGATACCCATAGCCTTAAAGCTGACATCTGGGGGAACTTCTTGTGCCAGGAGGGAGACCCGGCCAGTAGGTCCTGGCCACCCAAAGCATCTAAGCACACCTATGGATAAATGTGTGTCTACAGGCAGAGCACAAACGTGGTGGAGTGGTGTGAGGAAGGATCCCTGGTGGGATGGCGGGCGGCAGCGGCCCCCACTTGACAGGTTTTTCGGCACGTTGCAGGCAGGTTGGCCGGCTGCCTGGCAATCCACTAGGACTGACATATTTTGGGCAGAGCGGCGATACGCAGGGAGCCATGTGGCCGATGTTAGTAAACATTATCCCGCACAGTCTGGCGTGCCACCGCCGGCAGCGGGAAGGGGGAGCGGCTGGCGGCGCCCAGGGCCCGGCCGACCGGCCTGGCCGAGCTCTCCGGGGACGCCGGCCAAGACCCCTCATCCAGCAGCTGCTCCCGTCTCCGCAGCAACAGCAAGGAGCAACGGCTGGAAATCCAGGCAGTGGCCTGTGTGGAGAGGGCCCAATGGAGGGAGACGGCCCTGTGGAGGGAGAGACCCCTATGGAGGGAGAGGGCCCCCTGCCCAGCCGGGGGGCAGCCTGCCCACACACCCCCCAGAAAGAGCACACCCTGAAAATACACAAAAAGGCAACACAAAACGGCATCAGGCCATGTTGCCTCCCTCAGCGCGCCACCAGGCACATTCCTCCTCGCCATCCAGGTGTTCCGGCTCCATTTCGGTTGTGCCTCCCTGGCCACCCAACGCAGAGAGGCAGGTTTAACACTAAAGGTTGGATGGCACGGCGTTAAAATGACAAGAGCTGGATGCCAGTGGAAATTTGTTGGGCTTTATCTCTCCTGTCGCAATTTTAGATCAGGGCCTGAGTGGCAAAGATGAGACTTCGGTTTGTGCCTCATCACTGCAGGAGATGGAGGGGCTTCTGCCACTGCCTGAGGACAGTCCTCTCGGTTTTACACACAAATTTCCAGCTTTCAAATGTAACCCTTTTCCCCACAGGCAACAAGAAAAGGCATGGATTTAAGACACCTCAGGACTCTTTTGACAAGCAACTGACCTGTCCTGAGGTTGCCGCTCAGAAACCTGGGGAAAGCAAAGGCAGGCTCCCTCGTGCACTTGCAGCAGAAAGAAATTCTTCTGCTTGTAAGACTTCTACAGCTGTGCACAAACAAGGTAATCGTTATAAGAGGAGTGGACACAGTCAGAAACTTGGAAAAATACAGCAGCAGTCTCTATACGCAAATAAAAAACCCCATCCTCTCTTAATAAGTCCAATATTAATTTATTGAAGTATTTTTCTTACCAAGCTAAAGCATTTTCCTTCGTCATTGCACCCAGACGACAAACACCACTTGCCATTCGGACAGCAAGTCTGAATTTTGGGGAAGCTTTATAGAGATAAACAACACTTCCGTGGAATACATTCAAATCTCCTGCCCCCTATCAGCTACAAAATCTTCAGAAAGCACAGTTTCTTGCAACACAGCCCTTTCTTCATACAAAATTAGGCCTTTGGGACCAATGTCTCTTGTTGTACAAGTATTCTGTGGAATATCTTACAGCTTTGAGGAGCAATTGGTTCTTATTACACAACCAAGAAACATCCATGCTTTTCTTAAAATCTCTTGGGAATCTGTTCCCCAGCAGTAATCTGTACCTTTGTACAATTGTGTTGACTTATCAAGTGTCACTAAAGGAATTGTGTATCATAAAGGACAAATGTCCTTGTGTGATGATAAAGGACTGTATGGAATTGTCTACTCCTTTCTGTAGGAGTGCATGTAATGTGATGTAATGTGTGTGTGTGCAAGATGACATGAGCCTAACCTAAGGCACGGGGGGGAACTAATTAAGAAAAATCTCTCCAAATGCCAGGTATGTCGTCTCTATTGGTAATACGTCATATCTAGTCCTATGAAGATCCAAATGAGAGCTAGAGCTTTTGAGTTTGATATAATGTATGTGCAATGAATATTTATTATGATCATGATTTATAAAATGTGGTAATGCTCTTAGGAATGTTCTGAACTGAAGAAGTTCACTGTGTGCAGAAAGAGTGTGTTAATTAAGAGATACCATACACATGTCACCACAGGGAAGCTTTCAGTCGGTAAAGTAATTCATTGACTGTATATGCATTTTGGTTCCAAGACGCAATTCTCAAAAAAAGAGAAGAAAGAAGGTAAGATACTACAGCCTTGTCTGGCCACATTCTTGTTGCATAAAAGAACCAAAAAGAATGAGGAAAAGAGTCCCGGATCAAGGCAGGGACAAAAGACAGAGCTGAGAGGCAAAACTGGAAGCTGGATTTCATACCTGGCTCTCTACATCAGCTGGGATCTGTAATGCCAGGACAGCAGGAGAGATCCTTTGACGCTGGAAAAACTCTTCTTGGCACCACACATGAATATGATCTGCAATTAATTAAATTACTTGGGATAAAAAAAAAAAAAAAAAAAAGACATCTAAATTTGGGTGGGTCTGGCTGCTGTAAAAGTAACTGAACGACTGAAATTGAAAGACCCTTTGCCCATTAGGGCTTGAAAATTTATTGGTTATGTTTATTACAATAATTTCAGCAGAAGTCTCTGGACCTAAGTCAAACTAACATGGCATGGTGCATCATAAACAGTTAGGCATAGCTGTTTGAAATGATACATCTAAGTCCCCTTACCTTCCAGCATAGGGTGGCCACATCCAGCCTCCTTTTATTGGGAATGCTCGCTGGCCCATGCTAACCCCCAGCTGTCCCTGACCACTGGTTGTGTCAAAGCTCTGCCAGAACACGTGCTGACCATGTAACAGCGGGGGCAATCACAGGCCACTGCCAGCATCTCTGCCCTAGGCCTCTTTCACTTGCTAGCTCATAGATAATCTGACAGATCCAAACATGAAATCAATAGGCTTCGGTGGGAACTGGGACAGGCTCTGTTGGTCTTTCCATGTTTAATTTTTCTAATTACATTCTTAATTTCTTCAGATCTAATTACTTATAGTACAATAACAACATTATCAGGAGAAAGAAAAAAAAATGTGATTAAGAAGTTCAAAACAAGAAAACCCCAGATCTTGCATTTCTGAAAATGTCTAAGACAGACCTTTCTGTCAGGGACCACTCCTGCTCTCTGCACCCAGACAACAAGGCTATTTTATCCAGGGCTGACTGACAATTTTAGTGCACAAAACTGAGGACAGGTCACAGTCTGAAGAAGGTTTACAAAAGCTATTTTGTTTGTTTGAAAGAGAACTGGGGAAGAAAGACAACAAGAGAGGAGGAAGGAGGGTCTGGCACAGGTTTGGGAACCGACAGCTTCTACTTTGCAGCCACAGTACCTTACTCTTCAATAGCTCTGCACAAGTCATTATAGAATGGTTTAGGCTGGAAGAGACCTCAAAGATCATCTAGTTCCAACCTCCTGCCCTGGGCAGGGACACCTCCCACTAGACCAGGCTGCTCAAAGCCCCATCCAGCCTGGCCTTGAACACTTCCAGGGATGGGGCATCCACAGCTTCTCTGGGTAACCTGTTCCAGTGCCTCATCACCCTCAGAGTGACAAATTTCTTCATGATATTTAATCTAAATCTACCCTCTTCCAGTTTGAAGCCATTACTCCTTGTCTTATTGCTATATGCCCTTGCAAAAAGTCCCTCTCCAGATTTCTTGTAGGCCCCCTTCAGATGCTGGAAAGCTTGTTCCTTGGTCCTTCTACCTTATCTGCCCACCTCGGTGCAGCATGGAGCAGACAGCTTTGTGGAGCATTTAGCAGTCTGAAATACTGACATCTGTCCATGGAAGAGTACTCATAACTCCCATGCAGTCAATGGAGCATCACATATTTAGTGGAGACCTAAAGCCTAGTGTGAAAGGCCCTAAAAATGTTGTTCTGCTTGGATAGGGGGATGTACACAAAAAAATTTTTGGTAAACCAAGAACTGCATTGCATATTTAGGCAGAGAAAAATAATGAAACTGCCTTCCCAAAAATACCAGCTCACTGTGGTTTAGGTCCTAATTCATAATCCAGTGAAGTAAAAAATATTCCTGCTGTTTCACCGGTTGGTTCACAAGTATTTGGTATTATTTTTGTTATTGTCCAATTGTTATTCCTTCTCTTATGGTCTTTCTACTCTCTTACTCTGGCTCATTTGTCAAGACTTTACATGTAATGCTCATAGTAACAAAGCACAATAAAATTCAAAAAATACTGAATCGGCTCTACTTACAACAGAAAACAGATGGGATATTTTCCAGCATGTTTGAAAAATCAACACATTTCCCTTGTAATATCTAATAACTAGCATTATTCTCATTTTACAGTTTAAACCAGAAATAGAGATTAACTCACTATGCTTGATGAAGCATCTGGAGCTCTGTGAGGTGAGTCTCGCTTTACAAGTCCTGGGTTGCACACCCTGCACAGAAGGAAGTGAATCCAGATTTTTTCAAGGTTCCATTGCTGCCGTAAAGACTGCAATATCATTATTTAGTTTAAGTCAAGCAATTTGGAATGACATTTCCAGCTTTTGTTTTCGTACTAAGTTTCATTTTACTTTCTTCCTCTACAAAATTATGCCCAACATCACATGAGGATAAAATCATAAGGCTTACCTAATTACTACCGCATTACACTTGTATGAGCAGTGCAGATACTGAACATCGGACAAATTACTAATACAACAATGCAGCAGTTCTTTCTGCAGCACAAGATTTCTCTGGGAATGTTATTTTATTGTATTTCATTTAGTGCTTGTTTGTTTAAGGGGGAGGAACAGACATTGCCGTATTTCAGTTTGATTCAGCAAGCATTCTGGCCTCAGTCCAGCAAATCATTTAAGCGTGTGCTTAAATGTAATGAAACGAAATTTAAGTTCATAGTACTGCCTATGTATTTAACATACAGCATGGGCTTAAGCGCTTTATACAAAGCAGGACCAGAATGATGAAAAACTTTAAAAATAAGGCCCATGCGTTTTTACACATATAATTTTAAAAACCCTAATACTGTTAAAAGGGACATTTTCCACTGCCTAGGCTATGAAAACACTGGGTAGTTTCCCCCCACTCTCCCCTCGCCCTCCCAAAAAAAGCCAACTAACTTTTCTTGATCTGACAATCTGACAGCTATATCCTGTGTAACTGCTAGTCTGGCCCTTTTTAAAAATATCCTATTAAGTTAAGTGGAAGCTTTGCCTGAGCAAGGTATGCAGAAATGAGTCACAGGGAGTATATGGAATTTTCTCAGGACTTAGGGCTGTGCCTGTTGTAGCCAAAGGCTAAATCTCCAGTGGAACTCAGTGGTGTTCCTCTGAGTACACTCACTTTCCATACCAATCTCTGTTTTAGTGGGAAACATAAAACCAACATGAAAGTCATGCTGAAACACACCACAAAGAAAGGTGTGGTTTAAACTTGGGTTACCTAACCCAGGTTAGATGATTTAAACTGCGGTTGCACAGCAATTTAAACCAATCTAACTACTGGCTGCCAGAGAGGGTGGAACCGCCTCAGCCAACAGTTAGGTGTGCATCAGCCGCTGCCGTGCCGCAGCCCCAGCTTCGACCAGCAACCAAGACAGATAAGGTAACTGCAGTTAGCTAATACAGAACACAAAATGTTAACAGTGCTTAAAGCCCCCACTGATCTAACCTGTCCTTGTAAAGATATTACTGATTTTTTAATGAGTTTTTGCAATGTAGATAGACCTGGAGAACCTTTTGAGAGACATGGAAACTCCGTAGAGCTGACTGCTGTCCACAGTAAAAGGAGAACACGGTTCCTCCCTCATAAGGTTTACAATCCGTATGTTGTATTTCCACTGTAAAGGCCCTAAGCTCTTAGCCAAAGGAAAAAAAAAGCTCAAAAGTTGGCTTTACTGTTTATGAGAAGCTCCCAGTGAAAAAAAAAACCAAAAGCCCAAACCTGTTTTGTTTTGCAGGTTAGATACCTAGGGATTTAGTTGTTTGTTTGTTTGTCCCTGCCAAGAGCAGAAACAACCTTCTTGAATTGCTCTGCAGTGAATCGATCTCTTTTCAACAGAAGCATTAAAAACCTCTAGGTTTCATTCATTAGCAGAATAATGCATACACTTTGTTCAGTAGTGTTTGTTTGAATTACAACCTCACGGAATTCAGAACAAAGCTGGTGTGGCTGCATGGACCTGCTCAAAATTCTCAAAATTCTCTTTTGAATTGTTCCTGTTACAAGACCTGATTAAGCATACCAGTTATCTAAAATATACTAGTTTTTCTGCTGCTCCATTTTTCTTGCCATCTCCAGTCGCTGCTTGCCAGAAATGATTTTTAAGTGTTTATTGTTTTGCATTTCTAGCACATCTCAAAAAAGTGAGGAAACAATTATACTTTTGATCAAAGAACAGAGCATGAGCTAATCATACATATTCTCTCAGCTGTCCTCATGCCTTCATACTAGAGGAAATGTCTTTCTCAAACTTGTCACTTGCTTAGCACAGACTAACATGCATTTTACACAATACAGGAGGAGCTCAGTGTCCTTGGCCCTGTTTCTGTAGCTTTCACTCATAAATAAAGAGGCGGGAAGAAAAAAAGCAGAGAAAAACACGCACAGGTAGGATTGAAGAGATGCTGGCTTTGATTTTTTAAATAATGCTACGTTGTCCGACTTATCTGAAGGTTTCTTGGCATTCTGAATGATAAAGCTGGATACAGATTCACTTCTCTTGCCTTCTCTCATTTTTAAATTTTATGTCTGAACGCTGACTTCAGCACCAGGTTTCTCTGAACACCAGAGGTGGTGTCTCTGGGGACAGAAGGGAGGGGAAAGGGTTAAGATGTGGAACTTGTACATGGTCATATAAAATTGTTGTCCAAGGAGTTTATTCCTATGCAGGATGCTGTACAGAAGAAAACAGGCATTATAAGCCCCAAGACACTCATCTGTGCCTCCTTTTGCAGAATGTCTATCCCTAAGGCTTTCAGGAACGCCCAAAACCAGGAGAAAGGATTTAGCCCTGCACTGAAAGACTGTAGTGTTAGGAAATGGAAAACACATTAGAAAGGTGTGTTAACTTGAACTGGAAAACCTAAGCAACTCATTTTACTTCCAGCCAACAAAACCTTTAAGAGAACTCGTGCTGATTTAATGTTCAGTTATCTACATTTGGATCTCCATTTTATCTCTCTGGTTACGCCTTCAGGTTTGATTCAGCATAAGGGTGAAGTGAGGCAACGTTCTAGGTGTCTGTCTGTTGGATTTTGCCTTGTTTAGTGAGAGCTATAGAATTCCCTGAAGATTCTGAAGATTGTCGGTTCGCTTTCAACTTCTCATCTCCAATTTGTTATATTCCAGAAGAGTAGAAATAAACGAAATTCTATGCTAACCTGAAACTTAAGAGCAGAGGATGAGGATTGGGGCAGAGGATTTGTTTAGTTTTGATCGAAGATAGATCAAAGCCAAACAAAATCTTTGGGGCCTGAGAAATGAATCTACCGACTTTCAAAATTCCCTCATGCACTCCGGATCTTCTCCCCTGACCTACTGCTAAAATATCTTACCACTGAGCTAGAAGAAATTGGTTGGTTTTATATCCTTTTTTTGCTCCTTGCAGTTTCCTGTAGGTCAGTGAGCTGTACACCAGCCCCTCTGGTCTGGTATGGCCCAGGAAATTGCAAATATTTTCAGCTGTGTCAGGTTCTGCATATGCAAGTTAGGAGGTTCAAAGGGAAGCTTAATTGACACTAATCCTCATCTTGACTTTTGCTCACCTCCTCCTCTTTTCCCACTAAGCCTTCCCACCTTCCCACCTCAAAGCCACAGAAGCTTTACAATTTTTCTTATAAAAATATATATATTTAACCCTTTGGCAATCTCTTAATGCCCTTTTATTAAATCCCTTAACTCCTTTTATTAAGTCCAGGGTAATTAAAATGATTATAAACCTCTCTTGAGAGATTATACCCTTTAATCACAGTGCATATTTGCTGAGATGTAGGCGACATTTGTGGTATATCAAATACAAAAATACTTTGGGCAAAGATGTTTAATAACAATTTTTAAAACTAAGGTCTTGATTAAGGAGGTTTAGGGCATTAAAAATCACATCTACATGTGGTCACAATGAAACACTGAAGGATTTCAAATACTTCTCCACATATATAATGGCACAGTTATAATCAAGTTTCTCAATTCATTTCAACTCCAGCTCCTCAGCTGGCATAATCTGTCCTAATGCCATTGACTCCCAAGGTGCCACACTGCTTTATACCAGCTCAGTTTTCTGGGCAATGAGAACAAATGCACCAGTAAAATCCCTTCTTGGGTTATTATTCCCCAGGCAATGAAAGAAAAATCAAAGACCTTTCTTCTGGAGTGATCTTGGATCTCCTGTCTGTGACTTCCAAACTGTGCACTCATCCCATCAGCAGCAATAGTAAGGTGAATGCATGCCCTTGAAAATACATATGGTTGGACGTTGTTGCAGTATGGTTGTGCACAAAGTAAGTTCAGGAACCCCTGTTCCAGTGTAAAATACGCACTGAACTTTTATCGTCAAGGTTTGGTGTTTTAATTTGGACACTATTGGTTAGAACTTCTCACTCATAAAAGTAGCTTCATTGTCACATGCATGGGTCATCAAATAGGATTAAGTGATATGAAGTCAGCCCTCAACAGTTATTAATCTTTAACTATTGGTAAGTCATTTAATCTCTATTGTTCCTTCTGTTTCTTTGTCCCTCACTAACAGAGAGCTTGCATTTCAGTTGACACTTCTAAGACCAAGCTCTCACATGTTCTTTCAGGGAAACACATAAGTGATAATACACACCATACAGGCCGAGGGCACTCTTATAAAGTTGTAGAATGACACCGATCAGCATAGAAAGTATTTAAAGAATTTATTTACTCTGTGCTACTAGACTTAATTGCAAAATTACAGAGTTCTGATAAGAAACAAACTAGGTGTCCAAGATTTGTTTTGAGTTGGGTTTTTTTAAACCATTCTTTATTAACAGTGAGGAAAAGCATTAATTTGAAAAAAAAAAAAAATCAATAGGATGGATGGCCAAATGCCTTACTCTTGATCACTTCTAATTGCTATTTATTTCACTGGTGCTTACATAACTAAAGCATCCAGGCACTACAGATTTTCAACACCATCAACAGAAAAGAAAGGTATAATTTACTTCACCAAAGGAGTTCATGATAACTTAACTGCCCCTAGGTTAATAGTGAATTTATATCGTTAAATTACTCCAGAAAATAACATTCAGTCTTTAAAACATACTACTGACAAAAGCAAAATAATATTAATTAATATGCACTATTATATCTATTTTAACTGCATTATTATGTTTTCATGAAGTAATCTTCCACAAACAAATGCCAGTGAGAAATTAAGAACTCAAAAAATGGGAAAGAATATAAACGACAGGGCAATTTAACTTGGCATGCCTACAGTTTTCATTTAGAAGTCTTGGAAGGTCTTGAGTTCTTACTTTACGCGCTCCTACCGAAGTCAACAGACCTGTAGCCACCCAGCAAGTGTTCAGCAGCTCACAGAATGGGAACCTCTATTTCAGACTTAAAAAAAAAATATTGAGAAATAATATAACTAGTAGGAAAGGTGAGACTGCAAAGCAAAAAAGAAGATGTGACTCATTTAAGCGTTTCAATGAAAGGAGGAACTGATATACGGAACAGTTACTGAAGACCACAGGAGCTAAGAAAAGAAGTCATTTTTAAAGGAACAGAGAAATAAAGTTATAAGGACTACTGGAGTAAGGTTATACAAACAAGTGAAGGGAAAGACTGAAACAGAACTATATGACGTCCAATAATGTATCTAGCTGTGAAAGTTAATAGTGATTTTTTTAAATGTTAATCTACTTTCTGGTTTTCTTCTGTTTCTTTTTTTTTTTTTTTTACATTGGAAAGAATGTGATATGTGCTATCATTTAATTTAATTTAAAATGTTGTCAGTATATCAAGGTCTGAAATGTATCAACATGCCCTGCAAATGAGCTTTGTGTAGGTGTGAGAAGGAGAAAATAAGGTCCTGCCCACCATGCAACAAGGTAACATGAGAGATGTTTTAGGAAATTTTATCGGTAATGCCAGCAATTTTCCAGCAATAATGAATATTGGTATATATTGATGATAAGTAGGACATGTGAGAGGGTAAAAGAAATACAAAGATGCTAAAGTTATGGAGATGCTATTCTAGACGACCAAAGCAAAAAGGACATGAGTGTTTCCGAAAAGATGAACTAGATGGAACTGGGATTAAGATCACTTGACTAGTTCAAGAAAAATATATAAGATATATTAAGTGAAATAAAATGAGTAGAAGACAGGAGTAATAGGACTCAACTTTTAATTTAAACCACTGAAATTAGGTGTTAATGCATAGGGGTTTACACGTTCCCTATATGTCCAGAGTTCCTTTGTATAGCCAATGGAGAGATAAATACGGTGAACTGAACCTAGAAAACTAATTCAGTTCATCCTAAAAGAGACACCTACACTAAATCACTCTCCAGACTTCACTGACTGTAATAGCACCTAGATATCAATCAGTTTCGGTTAGATACCTACAAACAGACATCTAGATTTAGGTCTCTTAAGCTGAACTTCCAATTAGACATCTACAATGTTGGTATATGTATCTGGTCATCCAAGGCTTCTCTGTAATCAACACAGAAAAATGACTACTTCTAGGGCAAGATTAATTTGTGTTATTTTAAATATTTTTTTAAGGATGAAACTAATTGTGCACTAAAATACCTGTTTTCTTTATTGACTAAAAAGAGTTGGTATCTGGTCAGATGAATCCCCCTACACTCCTGCATAGCTACTTAGCTGAGGGAGGCAAAAGGGAAGACCGGAAGACCAGGCTGGATGGGGCTTTGAGCAGCCTGGTCTAGTGGGAGGTGTCCCTGCCCATGGCAGGGGGTTGGAACTAGATGATCTTTAAGGTCCTTTCTAACCTGAACCATTCTGTGATTGTATGATTCTAACAAATCAGATCAACATTAAAATGTTTAAAGTCTGAATAGAAATTACTGAAATACACTGCACCATTACATAGCTTAATTAGCAGCATTAATGTGTGTGTGAAAGAATTATTCATAAATTTATGGGTTTATAACACTATGATATGTCCAACGTTATCTTGTACACCTATGTTTCTATTCCACTCATGCAAGAAATAACACGTTAGGGTTGAAGCACACTGAGGTTTACCCACGCCTATTTGGCTTGAAGTGGGGCTTTTACAGAAATGTTTCTGATCATAATTATTGAGGATGTGACTCAGGAATGGTGCCTGGGAACCCTGACCAGAACTAATGATTATAGGAAGAAATGAGAAACAAAAAGACCTCAAAAACACAGTTTACAGTACATTTTTGATGACCAGGTTTCTAGATAAAACTGAATGTACTTGCATCCCTGTTAGATTTTGGGTTACGCTGAGAATTTTCTAAATCTTACTGAAGAGTATATGGAATTCTAAAGGGATTAACCAAATATGTTCCCAGCTTCTTAGAGTGTAGGGGAGTCAGACTAGATGACCTTTAAATGTCACTCCCAACCCAACCTATTCTATAATTCTATAAAACATCCAGTTTTAATTCCTGCTGTGGAACACCTGAGAGAATACGGGGTTTCATCCCCTCATTTGCATGATTAGTTACTTTACATTTGTGGGGAAAATGATGAAGTGTTTTCATTTGCACGTGGGGTTCGGTTTTCTTTTTTTTTCCTTCGCATTCCTCATACCATCTCAACGTTTACCTCACTCACAATCCCACACACAGTCTACAGATTAATTTCTACCTTGAAGACACTGGCATGTAACTCCAAGGGTGTGAATAGCAAAGACAGTGCAATTTCCTTTCTTTGACATTGTTCCTTTCTGAACATTTGCTCCAAAAAGAATATTAATAAAGTGCCCAATCTAATGACAATTTTAGAAGACAGAGATAATTTCTAAACTAAAAAGCAAATTCATGACAATATTTAAAGGATACTTTAAGGTTGATCTTAGGAATTTAAAAGAAATAAATTACTTAAGTGGTTTTAAAAATGTTTTATGAGAATTCCCAGCTACTGGCCATCAATGTTCTGTATATGATATTGGATAGTTCCCTCATCTCCTACATCATGAATTGCAATATTAATTACATATTAAATTTAAATTAATTACAACATTACAATGTAGTTATTATTAAGTCTATGTCATCCTGAAGAAACAAGGTTATGCCTAAATGTAATTGCCATCTGTTGCACAAGAAAAAAGCTATTTGTATACAGATAGTAAAAATATCAATCCAAATAATCTTCTAATTTGTTACACACATACACTGCTTTGTTCTACAAGGAAGTGAAATCTTTGAATGCTAAAACATTACGTGCTTATTTTTATGGTGTTAGGAAGCAGAATGGAGATAAATGCCATTGAAATATTTTATTTAATTGCAACTAGAATGACTGTGCCAGTTATTTTAACTATATAGCCTACATTCATCCACTGTTTTATTCTAAGAAACAGATCTATTAACCTATAGTTTTCTCCAAATCATTGCTTTAAATTTCATCTAGTAAGTCAGATCAGCTATGGATCAAGCAACTTCTTGGCGGTACCCAGCAGCAATGAAGAAGCCCTTAACATAGTTCATGTAATTGCCCCTTTCACATTGTAATCACTCTGTCTCCACGGTACAGAGCACTGGTTGGGCCCGTTCCACTAACAGCCCAGTGTGGATGCTCTGAACTGCCCTCTGGGAAGAGACACTATCTGGAAGCTAAGCAGCTAGGTGCTCCAAAATGTGTAATGCCCGTAATGCTGGTAGACTGGAAGGTGTAACTAAACAGATGTAGAAAACATGATTCATCTTACCTCTGATATAAAACCACACTATATTTAGCTGTTAGACTGTTCTTTTGGACAAGAGGACTCTTGTCATAATTTTGCAATGATTGATATAGCAACTCACCAGAAAACAGTCTAAGCTCAGATTCAGACAGATAACATAGGAGACAGTTCCTCTCCCTAAACACATGCAGTACAGAATATAGAAAATAGATAGAAAGCAGTAAATACTTAAAGCAGACAAATGAGGCTGGGGAATTTGGGAGCCAGAATAAGAAAAAAGAAATAATCTTGTTTTACTGTAAAATGAAAATGTCTCCACTTATCTAAACGATGTCAGATGGAAGAACTAGATCATGGCCAATAATACAGCTCACAAATAGGGCAGCTGTAATAGTATATACGGAGCCTAACAAGGATTACGCATATGAAATGCAACTCAACAGTTCAGAGATCAGTAACAAATTAAGTCATAATTCAGTTGTAAGTCTGATAAATTTTAAGTCTGATAAGTCTACACACCTATCCGTTTCACCACGGGAGTCAAAAAATAGTTGTCATTAATCGGACTTACTTTGTAGGCACTTTTTTTTGTTTGTTTTTCATTATTTAAGGGTGTCATATTGTGCTCGAAAATACAGGAAACAAAATACCTTTTTTTGGTTTGCTTTTTCTTTAAATGGCCAAGTGGACAATCTTGTTACTTCCTCTGTTAAAATAAACACTTGGTTTTATTTAGCAGGGTCCAGGAATCAACACATATGGAATCCCTTGTGTGCATGCAGCATGTATGTTAATCTATACATACAGCACACACATGAGGCATCTTCACAGCTCAGAGATCAAGAATTTACTTTATCTTCTCTGAGTTGACTGTTGCTCAGATATATGTCTGACTAATCTTACTGAAAGAAGATCTGGCTGGTAGGGCACAAAACTGGATGAGAATAACAAATCTGCAGGCAGGGGAAATTATCGCCTCATGCAACCCAACAGCAAAACGCCCATTTTACTGTGTCCCTGCCTCCTTGCAGGGTCAGCACAAGCAGAGAGGCAGCAGCAAAAACTAGCGTAGGGTGGCAGATCGGAAAAGGTAGCCCAGCAGAAGTGAAAGCTTGCCTGGGCACAGACCAAGGGCTCTCAATTTGGGCAATGGCTGAGGCAAGCTGATGCTCGGCTTATCAATGCTCCGCTACCAGCCAGAAGTGCAAAAAACACCATGATGGCCCTACAATCGGCTCCTCTTCCAATCCGCTCCTCTTACAAGTTTTGCACCATTTACTTTCCTGGGCGATTTCTGGAAGTGCTGTGTATCCCCTGTTTCTACTGAAATCCCTGCTTAAAGGTTCACACCGCAAATCCCTTTAAGTTTGATGGTTTCAGACTCCTAAGAGAAGAGACATCACATGTAGTTTAGGTACAAACAGGAAGAAAAAGAGGAAGAGGAAAAAGGAAAGAGGAAATGGACACGAGGAAAAGAAAGGAAGACAGGTATAAATCTCAAAGCATTTGCTGGGAGTGTGTTACATGGTACATTAAAAAGTCATTAAATTCATTATCTCCTACTTAAAATTTTATATAAAATGAAATCTTCTGATTTAAACCAGCCACAAGTCAGGAAATTCAGGTTTAAGAATGGGATCCTTTTTAAGTTATTTTATTCTGGCTTGGTTTATCAGTATCCTTACCAGGAGCAAATGTGCCCTCTGCAAATTACACACATCATGAAATCTCAAGGAGTTCTGCCAAGACCTGGTGATAAGTTGCTATAACAGCAGCTTGGGGTTTGAGCAATGCACTTTCCTTCGCACTCATGGCAACAGGTGACCTAGTGGTAATGACATCATTAACACATTTCACCCTTTTAAGCTCTCCCGCTGGTGTTTTACTTACACTAGTTTATGGAGGAATCATTTCATTTTGGTGTTTCAAGTCCCTTGTGTTCTTAGTGGTCTTTTTAAGAAAAAAAACAGAAAAGTGGAAGTAGACCATCCTCTGGGATGCATGATTTGGAAGGAAACCCTCTGATTCCACCAGCAGATTCTGTCTTGTATGAAAAAGAACTCGGGAATTTTTATAGCAGATGAGATAAGATTGCAATCAATCTAATTCAGTTTTCCCTTCAGGAATCGGCAATACCCGCTGTATAATAAGCAGTTATTAGGTACTTTCTGCATTTTTCTAACAGGTTCTTCAGACAGATACATTTGCATTTGTTATGAAATATGTGTATTTTTTAAAAAAATGGAATAGTGTCTCCATTCTTTGACTGAGTCCTTATGGACTCTTCACTCCAGATACACAGGCAGAAGGATCTTTTGTTCCTGTTCTTGCCATGTCTTTGTGTCCTTCTCCGTGTACCCTTCTGGGCACTGATTCTTCAGAAAATACTACTAAATGAATTGTTTACTTCTTCTTTTCAGAAGCTATTTTTCCAACACCTCTCGATTTTTTTTTCATCGTGTAAATACAAAAGAATCAAAACCCACTAGCTTCTATTTAACAATCACAACTCAATAACATCCTACAACTGAGACTTCTGTTTACAAAAACATTTGTCCTTGACAACTTGCTCCCTACAGCAACAATACGAAAACAAACCTATTAACTCCTGAAAGTTATTTAAAATAAAAAAAACCCAAACAAAAAAAAAAACCAACAGAAGCTAACCCCAAAGCACTGGTAGAACAGCACATAGCAGCAAGCAGTAGAGTATGTGGCAGCATTTCTGAACCGCATGGGGCCAGGTTCTACCTCCATCGATATCAGTTGGACCTTTATCACTGAATTCAAAAGGATCAGGCCAAGACTTCCACAGTGAAAAAGAGGCTTTCAAATGGGATTTGTGGTGAATATCCAAACAAATCTGAGTATTTGACACCTTCTTTATACTCTAAGTGCTCCGATACCAAAACAATACAAGACAGAACTGGGTTGTCTCAAGAAGAAAAAGAAGTAATTGCTGTCTTCAACTACCTAACGGGAGGTTACAGAGAAGGTGGAGCCAAACTCTTCTGGGAGGTTAAACACAAAAAGACAGGAGGCAAAGGGCAGGGGTTGCAACAAGGAAAATCCCAAAGAGATAGTAGGAAAATTTGTGTCAGTCATGGTACGCAAAAAATGAAACGTGTTGTCCGCAAAGGCTGTGGAATCTCCATTCCCTGAAGACATTCAAACCTTGGCTGCCTACGACCCTGAGCAACCTGATCTGACCTAGGATTTGGCCCTGCTGAGTGGAGGATATGGACCAGATGTTCTCCAGGAGTGGGAAGGCAAGGCAAGGCAAGGCAAGGGAAATCTCTGTTCAGTTTTGAGTGTTCAATCCTTAGACAGTTCATTCCTAGACTGTAAAGAGACAGTGACAGATCATTCTGTGATTTATTTTTGCTCAGAATATTATTTGCATCTGCTAGGAAAGTATTTGGCCAATATACAGTTGTAACTTCTTTCTTTTAATGTTATACTAAGTCTAACTGTAAACTCATGTTAAGAAGCCCTGGTGGGAAGTCAAGCAGACACGAGGTTAGAAAGACAATACAATGTATGTTTGAGAAGCTTTCCTTCTCCTTCAAGAAGACTCACATGACTTGTACCTTGTTTGAAAACAGTACAACAGCAGTTCAACAAAAATTGCTAATAAAATTGGAGTTTGAAAACAGTTTGTTTGTTGCAGCTAGTAAAATTAAATGTACCCTGTGATTGTCCACACCTATTGTCTCTGCTTAGGCTTAAGTCTTTTGCTGGTTTTCACTGTACTAGGAAAGTGGAAGCATGATCAAGTCCACATCAAGGGAATGAAAACAAGGATTCTATTTATGGAATGACTGTGGTCCTCAAGTCCAAATTTAGAAGATACTCAGTCTGTTCAGGCCAATTCTTCAAGTGGCATTAACTTGTGTAGGCCTAGCTGCATCCAAACGGTGTTACACCAGTTTGTGCCTGTTGAGGATCTGGATTTACTGCACTGAAAGATTAGCAAGTACAATTCCCTGTGTTCCTGGTACAGAAGCTGGCCAGAGCCCAAGAACACATAGGTTATGGCTACATCAACAAGCTACTTTAGGGCATGGACACATGGCACATCTATTGCTGTGGAGATTTCGCCCCCATACTGCTTTGACTGTTACTTCATGGCAAATGTGAGACGTTCTGTACCTCCATCACCAAGCAAGTTACTTCCTTTGTGGCCAAAGTATGGGCAGACATGCCAGACTGGCTCCTTGCAAGTTGATCCTCAAACTCCTTCTGCCCGCTTAGTCATTAATCTATACCCTACAGGTTCAGTGTGGGGAAAGATAATGTCAGGAATACCCGCAGACGAGAAAATAAAACAACTCTTCAAGTCTCAAGAAGCCTACCAAAATGACCAAACACATTTCACTGACTTGCAAGGCTTGTTCGTGTTACACCAAATGCCATCGCACCTCTTGAGTCAATCACCTGCCAAGTTTCATTGTTCAGACTATATGCCATTTGACGCACACCTCATAGCTCTCTGTACCTCAGAACTGCACCTTCCCTAGGATTTTTAGTTTTACTAATTTAGCACAAGTAGGAACAAACAGGATCTTCAGTTGCAAACAAGAAGATGAATTCTCCTATGCAATGATGGACCACTTTAGGGATAAGCCTCTTGTAATGCAGCTAAGAACAGCAGTCAAATACGATCTTTGTTTACTACAAATACCTACTACCTCCATCATGTACTTCTCCACCTGTCAACCACTGAAGCCAGTCCCTTAGCAGAAGGATGCTAGCTGTGCTTCTGATCTTTCAGAGTTCTCTGCGTACAGTGGATATTCCAGAAGTCTTCACAAGACATAGGAGTCTTTCCATTAACTGTGGTACGTTCAGTCCCCAGGGATGACCAGACATCACAAGAGACATCTGAAGTACAAACAAATAGGAAAATTGTTCTTCCTTCAGTTACTTTTTAACCAGAAATGGAAATGACCTGCCAAGCTGACTTTTCGTAGAGCGTCACCTATAGTTTGAGAATTGAAGTGCCCAGGATATGGGGCCATATTTTTGTATTTCATGAACATTGCAAAGTTAAAAGATTTTATTTAAAAGAATTTCATTTCAAAGAAAAATAGTAAATGGCACATCATGTAATTGCTATTTATTTTCATAAACATGAGGTATTTCAAAGTGCTATAAGACGCAGCACTAAATGTACATCGTTGGAAGAAATTAAACACAGAACTTTGCAGTTACCCAGTTCTATGCACCAAACATTAACAAATACATTAACTGGAAGAAACAGGCTAGGAAAAAGCTTATATAGTAAATTTCTTTACAAAAGTTTCTTAGTTCAAAAAAGTGATAAAGTAATATCTACTCAAAACTTTCACAACTCATTTTCATACGAAAATATAAGTATCAAATTTAGTTATGTATCAGCATCATACTAAAGTATACAGGCAATGTAAGAATTAGTACAGTACATAACAGAGATTAACAATATATTTGTATACAAAAACATGCTCCTCAAACATTGAGGTATTACAGTACTTAGGTATGAACTTCCAGTCTAATACTGGTAGCAAAAGCCACCTCTCATAACCCAAGACATGTACAAAAGGCAAGTGTGTAGATGGTATTTACAGAAAATTCCCACAGAGGTACAAATGCCAACCCCTAAAGTAACATCTGTTAGAACGTAAGCACCATAAAACTTAGGAATGACCATTTCAAAACGCAACTAGATGTCATCAGCAGCTCCAAATGCTCACAACAATTTTTTTTTTAAAAAAAAAATCCCCACCATCTACAGTTCTTAAGAAAAACAAAGGCAGTCCATTGTTGTTTGGTAGTCTTGCAATAAACTCCTTGCAAGAACATCCATGTGCTCCGTACCCGGATAAGATAGTTTGTCGATTACTTCAGGGACTGGATGAAAGTAAAACTAACATTCTTAACGTCAAAAAACACAATTTTTTTTTAAAGAATCAAAAATGTGCAAAGTGGCAATGACTGTCCTGGTCAGCCAAAAAAACAAAACAAAACAAAATGTTTAGCAAGTCCGCTTGTATTCAATTTTCTTTAGCAATTGTTGTTGCCTGGCTTGCAATTTTTCCTTTTCTAGCAATAACTTCTGCTCCTCTGCCTGAAGGGAATGAACATATTCAGTGGCTTTTTTCAAGATCACAACTTTTGCAGCTTTCTCATTTTTAACCAGTTCTGGAACATGGTCCCTTAAGGTGAGGAAACTTGACCGTAGATCATTACGCCGTTGACGCTCCAGGATATTATGGTTACGTCGACGTTCACTATCCTCTGAATCAGAGTTTCGAGGACTTGAACTCTTAGACTTTGGTTGGATCGTGGGTTTTACTGGACGGGGCACCTCGGTTTTTAATTTTTTCTGCGGTGGAGCATCTTCACTCTCCATGTATGGAGAAGGAGCGGCATAATTATGTTGCTGGTGAATTGGTGCGCAGCGCTTCAAAATCAGTTCATTCTGCTGTGTCCTGACTGATGGAAAAGTGGTATTTTTAGGACGCACTGTAATAGTAAGGGTGGTAACAGCCTTGTTGGAGGAGGAGCGTCTTTTCTCCACTGTCACAACATCTATTTCTTCTTCTTCTTCATCTTCTTCCTCCTCATCTTCATCATCTTTTGGGAATAGAAAATGGAAAATAAAATAGCCGTTATTCTCACACAAAATACTCTGAACAAGTATCAACCCAGATGTATTTATTGGCAAAATATGTACAGTAAAAGCAGCAATGAACTAACTGATGGCAAACCCAGGGTGTGCCCACCATCTGCAGTCAGATACAGATCTCAAAAAGTATGCAATATACTGAAGAACAGCGATTTCTGAANTGCCATTTGACGCACACCTCATAGCTCTCTGTACCTCAGAACTGCACCTTCCCTAGGATTTTTAGTTTTACTAATTTAGCACAAGTAGGAACAAACAGGATCTTCAGTTGCAAACAAGAAGATGAATTCTCCTATGCAATGATGGACCACTTTAGGGATAAGCCTCTTGTAATGCAGCTAAGAACAGCAGTCAAATACGATCTTTGTTTACTACAAATACCTACTACCTCCATCATGTACTTCTCCACCTGTCAACCACTGAAGCCAGTCCCTTAGCAGAAGGATGCTAGCTGTGCTTCTGATCTTTCAGAGTTCTCTGCGTACAGTGGATATTCCAGAAGTCTTCACAAGACATAGGAGTCTTTCCATTAACTGTGGTACGTTCAGTCCCCAGGGATGACCAGACATCACAAGAGACATCTGAAGTACAAACAAATAGGAAAATTGTTCTTCCTTCAGTTACTTTTTAACCAGAAATGGAAATGACCTGCCAAGCTGACTTTTCGTAGAGCGTCACCTATAGTTTGAGAATTGAAGTGCCCAGGATATGGGGCCATATTTTTGTATTTCATGAACATTGCAAAGTTAAAAGATTTTATTTAAAAGAATTTCATTTCAAAGAAAAATAGTAAATGGCACATCATGTAATTGCTATTTATTTTCATAAACATGAGGTATTTCAAAGTGCTATAAGACGCAGCACTAAATGTACATCGTTGGAAGAAATTAAACACAGAACTTTGCAGTTACCCAGTTCTATGCACCAAACATTAACAAATACATTAACTGGAAGAAACAGGCTAGGAAAAAGCTTATATAGTAAATTTCTTTACAAAAGTTTCTTAGTTCAAAAAAGTGATAAAGTAATATCTACTCAAAACTTTCACAACTCATTTTCATACGAAAATATAAGTATCAAATTTAGTTATGTATCAGCATCATACTAAAGTATACAGGCAATGTAAGAATTAGTACAGTACATAACAGAGATTAACAATATATTTGTATACAAAAACATGCTCCTCAAACATTGAGGTATTACAGTACTTAGGTATGAACTTCCAGTCTAATACTGGTAGCAAAAGCCACCTCTCATAACCCAAGACATGTACAAAAGGCAAGTGTGTAGATGGTATTTACAGAAAATTCCCACAGAGGTACAAATGCCAACCCCTAAAGTAACATCTGTTAGAACGTAAGCACCATAAAACTTAGGAATGACCATTTCAAAACGCAACTAGATGTCATCAGCAGCTCCAAATGCTCACAACAATTTTTTTTTTAAAAAAAAAATCCCCACCATCTACAGTTCTTAAGAAAAACAAAGGCAGTCCATTGTTGTTTGGTAGTCTTGCAATAAACTCCTTGCAAGAACATCCATGTGCTCCGTACCCGGATAAGATAGTTTGTCGATTACTTCAGGGACTGGATGAAAGTAAAACTAACATTCTTAACGTCAAAAAACACAATTTTTTTTTAAAGAATCAAAAATGTGCAAAGTGGCAATGACTGTCCTGCTCAGCCAAAAAAACAAAACAAAACAAAATGTTTAGCAAGTCCGCTTGTATTCAATTTTCTTTAGCAATTGTTGTTGCCTGGCTTGCAATTTTTCCTTTTCTAGCAATAACTTCTGCTCCTCTGCCTGAAGGGAATGAACATATTCAGTGGCTTTTTTCAAGATCACAACTTTTGCAGCTTTCTCATTTTTAACCAGTTCTGGAACATGGTCCCTTAAGGTGAGGAAACTTGACCGTAGATCATTACGCCGTTGACGCTCCAGGATATTATGGTTACGTCGACGTTCACTATCCTCTGAATCAGAGTTTCGAGGACTTGAACTCTTAGACTTTGGTTGGATCGTGGGTTTTACTGGACGGGGCACCTCGGTTTTTAATTTTTTCTGCGGTGGAGCATCTTCACTCTCCATGTATGGAGAAGGAGCGGCATAATTATGTTGCTGGTGAATTGGTGCGCAGCGCTTCAAAATCAGTTCATTCTGCTGTGTCCTGACTGATGGAAAAGTGGTATTTTTAGGACGCACTGTAATAGTAAGGGTGGTAACAGCCTTGTTGGAGGAGGAGCGTCTTTTCTCCACTGTCACAACATCTATTTCTTCTTCTTCTTCATCTTCTTCCTCCTCATCTTCATCATCTTTTGGGAATAGAAAATGGAAAATAAAATAGCCGTTATTCTCACACAAAATACTCTGAACAAGTATCAACCCAGATGTATTTATTGGCAAAATATGTACAGTAAAAGCAGCAATGAACTAACTGATGGCAAACCCAGGGTGTGCCCACCATCTGCAGTCAGATACAGATCTCAAAAAGTATGCAATATACTGAAGAACAGCGATTTCTGAAAGTTTTAATAAAGTCTAATGAGGGGTTTGTTTTTTTTTTAAACACTCTTTAATTTTCAATCAAAGTAAGGCTACCACCCACATAATCGCCGTGGCAGAAAAGAGTTTTTGAGACAGTATGTACGTATTCTGAATGGAACCGTGGAGCTGCGACACAAAAGGCATGCACAGTGCCACAACACAGCCCTCGCTCGGTAGAAAAGCAGCCGGAAAAAGAAACAATCGCTGGGTTTGTTCTGAGGCAGAAGGTGAAGCTGCTCCAGCCGGGGACCCTTTAAGCCGGCGCTTGGTGCACTGCCAAGAAGACAGCTGTTGGAAGTGCTTCCTCACCCAAAGCTGTCAAACCAGACATTAAAGGGACAGCAGGCTCTGGAACCGGGGACGGATCACCAGCTTCATGGCGACGGTCATACGGACCAGCAAATCTGCGCGCACGAAACCGCGCTTCAGCCCAAGCGGATTTCCCTGCGGGCAGGGGCGGGAGGTGTTTCGGGGCATTTTGGGTTCTGTCAGTGCGAAGCGCTCTCTGAGGGGTCACCCGCCCGCTCCAGCCTTCCCAAATCACGCCTAAGGGCACACACGGTCACCCCCCACCCAACCCGTCCCCAGGGTGAGTGGCAGCCCGCTACCCCCACCACCCCTCCACGGCCGCTGGGATGGGGCAGAACAAGCTAAAAAAGCCCCGGGAGGCTCCCCAGCCCCACGCAGCCCCACGGGGCCGCGCTGCCCGCTGGGGCTCCCGCTCCCCCGGGGGCCAGGATCGGAGGCGGGGGAG